>CM062227.1:29356284-29826858 GCA_031216235.1 Syzygium jambos
TATTAGAGAGGTTGGTATTGTCTTCTTTGACACTCCCTCTCGGCATCTACTTCACGAGCATATCACAAAACCTTGTTTCTTTTTGTAGGTAGCGTCACTACACCCTCCATCATCTTCTCTATTATAACTATACAGTACATGTACTACTCGAATCGAATTGCCAAAAAAAAGAAAGAGAAGTACTTAAGCTAGCGAAGTTTTACGACGTACATTACCAAAAATGCAAACTACAATACATTATATCACTCTACAACATGATAAGATTATCGTTCAGTCACAAGTACGCCGAGCGGGCTCTCTGTTCCAAATAATTTAAAGAGGATGTGAGGGCTTTATCAAAAGGGTTATGACAGCACAATCAAACATGGGGCCTAAAGCAATGATTTGAAAGAAGGCTTTCTCTTTCAACCCAAATTTTGGAACTAATCAAGGACATGAATGTCTTAACCACACCAACATCTGAGACCCCACTTTTGCAAGCATCTTGACGTCGTGCCTAAAGCTTTTGCTGTCTTTGCTAAATCACATGAAAAGGAAAATAGATAAATGCAATTGCAAAAATGGTAATGCTTAGATGGGATGGAATGAGACGTTACTTCTTCATTGGATATGGTGAAGCTCAAGCTTAGTGCCCTTGACTCCGTCATGCCTAGAATCTGATATTTTAGACTTAATTTCTCTCAGGCAGTGGAAAGAGCACCCAACTCTAGGAATATCCCTTATTAGAAAACTCGGTTATTTCGGTACCGATCAAATCGATGTTGGTAAGTGGCTCAAATATAAGTTAGAAAGTCCCCTTTTTCGTTGGTAAATTTTCGTTTAAAATAATAGTAAGAAACTAAAATGAAGTTGGTAATTTCGTTTTAAGAGTTGGTAACTCGAATGTGATCGGATAAAAATTGGTAATATAATATAATTCGGTAATTTAACCTGTCAAAAAGCTTTTAGGTTTGATGTACGAGGTGGTGAGTAAAGATGGTTCGTTATTAGAAAGGTGGGTATTGTGGAATCAATTAAATCGGTTGAGTTGCTAAGTAACTTGAATAAAAGTGGTAAATAACTCAAATGTAGCTGGTAATTTGATACATGAGTTGTTAAGTATTTTCACTAAAAGTTGGTATTTCGGAATCTATGAAATAAAAGTTGATAGGTGGTTTAAATAAAAGTGAGTAACTGCTGATAACTTCATATTCGGGAAAAGTTTAGAACACCCTCAGATTAAGATCAGCAATTTCATATACGAATTTGTAACTTTAACCAGATGATAAGTTACGCAAATAAAAGTCGAGAATTTATTGAAACCGCTGGTAATTTAGAAGCGATCGGATGAAAATCGATAATATTTGATACACAATTTACTGTTAACTCTTTTAAAGTAACCAATCTTCCAAGAAATGAACGGCACACGAAAATGGTCAAATAAAATTCTGACAAAAAAATAATATTACATCTTAACGCCGTTAACAAGAAACTGCAGGATTTAAGGAAGTAAAGAGAAAACACTCAAGTTTCACAACGCAGAGACACTCAGCCAGACAAGTCCTTCAGTCTTAGAAAGCAAGAGTTAAGCTGTGAGTTTCTTTACAACATTCTACCCGTGTTACTGCTGTTGGTGTTTCTTGTTCTTGTTCCAAGCTTCATTTCCCGAATCTGGTCGTCACGCCTTCTACTTTTGTGCCATGAATGAGGGTCGAATCGCATTTCGTGTGTTGTTAGTGTGCAACACTTTCGTTTATAGGTTCTCCTGGGAGTTATTAAGTAGGTAACCATTGTTGGTGCTTCTTCCGTCGGTGGCCCTCCTTCATTTGCTTCGATGTTTCATTGAGTTCTTGGGGCCGATTGGTTTGTGTACCGTGTGCTTCAAGATTCTTTTGTTTGCTAATCAGAGAGGGAGTGAGAGAGATCTTAATCGACCCACTATAATCTCGTTGTTCAATTCATGTCTTATTGCACATTTGGTGCTCATTCTAAGGAATGATATGGTGCTGTACCTCGTGATAATGAATGACTTGAGATATTTTCCCCTTTTTTTCCTTGAGAAACCGGTATTCTCTTTTCGTTCATGAGCTATAAGGGGTGATGGACTTCAATAACATGTTTTGTTATGATTAATGAGTGCAGATAAGTAGCGGATATCGGCTTAATTACACTCTGCGGGATTCTCTTTTCGTTCATGAGTTAAAAGGGATGATGGACTTCGATAACATGTTTTATTAAGATTAATGAGTGCAGATAAGTAGCGGATGTCGGCTTAATTACACTCTGTATGAGTGATGGACCATATGATCCGCATCTGAAACTAAAAGAAGATGAAAAATAAAATAAGGGGCAGGTTGAAATGAAGCAAATGATATATGTTCTTTTCAAGTTTTGGCACTGCACTCGATTCTTTACCTGATTTATTTTGCCATATGATCCTACATCGTAGTCTGTGCAATGCTTCAGTGAAATGGTGGTGGTGATCACGGAGATATGCATGGATAAGGAGCCGGATTGCGTCGTAGCACATTCGAACGGCGATTGCCATGATCCCAGTCCTGAATCTCTTCCCAATCAGTGCGATCTTGCAGACTCAAAGGACAATGTTGCTGGAGATCCTGAACTTCAAAGTTCAGAGGAGAGCTCAGAAACAAGGGAGTATGAAGTGAAGGAATGTACAAACGAAAGCTCGGTCGTGACATCCTCCGAGGCAAAACGTGCTGGAAAATTTGAAAAGGATCAAACAGTGTTGAGCTCAAAAAATGAGGCCAGATCAGATGCTGAGAGAGCAAAGGAGGGTAAAAAGTCGAAATCATCTGTTAAGGATTCATCAAAGAGGACAGCGCAGCATACTAACCGAACTAAGTACACCGTTCCACACCCTTTTTCCCTCGCAACCGAAAAGCGCGCTTCATTTGGAGCTCGTCCCGCTGGTGATACTATGAAGGTATCCAATGGTAAACCAGTGCAGCGTTCTCATGCCATGCAGCCAAATCAGGTGACCCCAAGACAAGTGAGTCTGAGTTCAAACTTGGAACATCAAGCAATGTCATACACATTCACTTAACACTTAGATTATATACGTAATGTTTGCAGTAGTTGCACACGGAAATGTAACAAAAAGATTTGAGTACAGTCATGAGATCTGGACCTAAGACTTTGGTTCTTCATTCTTATATTAAAGACTAATTCCAGAGAACTGCCTGCTCTGCATATATCACTGCTTATTTAGGAATCGTATCGACCATTGGAACAATTATAGTGAAATCTATCAGGCAATTGACTCTTGTACCCTGTCAAACATACACTTCATGTTCTAGGATGATGTGCAAGTTAATTCTTTTTGGCTGCAGCAGTTGACGGATTTGGTATCGAGAAAGTCCTTGTTCCGATATAACAAGAAGGGTCCAGATGAGGAAGACTCTTTATCTGTCTCTTCGTGGTACGCTCTTATTGCCACAGCCTAAATTTCTACCCCTTTTCAAGCTGCCTTCTTATTCTTTCTTCTTCACTTGTATACTGTGTTTTCTCCATTGTATGAAGCACTATCGCATCCAAACAAGGCGCAAAATCCCGAATGAGTCCTGCATCAGCTCCAGTATTTAGAAGCACCGAACGTGCGGAGAAAAGGCGAGAGGTAAAGCTTCCAGGAAACTTTTTATACCCCTTCCACCTTTGGAACTGATACATCTGGGTGATGCATAGATAATGCCTATATTAGTTGCTTTGTTAATCCAAATTTTGCCCTCTCCCTTCATTTTTGTTAGTTTCTTTCAAAGCTGGAGGAGAAACACCGAGCGCTGGAGGCACAAAAGGTCCAGGCTGATGCGAGGAACACGGTTAGTTGCATTCGAGGATGTCATGTGCAAACTTTTTTTTTCCCAGCTTTGTTTCTGTGCTCCTTAAATCCGCACATATTTAGTGATTTATGAATGCAATATGTAATGAATGTAATTGCCGCTGTCTCTTTGTCGCTCTTGAAACTTCAAAGGAGGAGAGAGAGGCAACTATCAAGCAACTCAGAAAGAACCTGACGTTTAAGGCTAACCCAATGCCGAGCTTCTACTATGAGGGTCCTCCACCTAAGGTTGAACTGAAAAAGGTAATATACCGTAGAAATCAGAGCTTATCATAGATCATTGACTAAGAGATCTTGACGTGGATGAAGTTTGATTTTTCCTTAGTATAGTGATCTTTGCAAATGTCCATAACAAGCTCAAATGCTATCTTTTGAACCTTCGTGATCGCAGATACCGACGACACGTGCAAAATCTCCAAGACTCGGTCGCAGGAAGAGCTGTGGTGATGCCAATTTTTTTCCAGAAGGATGAGAGTAAGGCAAATTCGTGCTCGGGGACATTTCCATGAATCTGAGCAATGGGGAGAAAACAAAAGAAAGGAGTGAGTATACTGGTGTCAGTCCGTGTGTGAATAAAGTTCAGTGTGAACTCTCATAAATGAGAAATTTAGGAGAGTTGATTGAGCCGTGGATAAGTTATCTAAGTTATAAGAAGGAAAGGGTTTCATTTTCCTTCGTTTCCCCGAGTGTCTCATCTTCTAATTGCTGGGCTTGGAGGATTTCTTGCATTGGCCTGTGTAACTTATGAAATGTAACTGTGTTATTTTACATAGAAAGGGAGTTCCCATTTTCTGATGAGAGCAAATTTCGCGTATCATCTGTTTTCTTCGCCAAGTTTCTCCGCCTTCTGCTTGCTTGCTGCATGATCTCTTCAGAAGTAAGTGTTTTTTGTTATTAGGACTACGTGATCTGGCTCGACATCTTCGATGATGTGAAGTTATGCCACGGTACTGAACACCTTTGTCAAGACAGTACTTGCTTGATGCAGTGATTCGCGATGAATCTGTCGAGTCTGGATGCACAAATTCAGCTAACCAGATGCGCACCACAAGGTGAACAGGTACCCCGGATCTCGACAGAGGACCCTCCGACACTTGAGTCAAAAAGAGTGTACTTGCATGCTCACACTTAATTGTGCTGCTGCGGAAAACATGCCTCGCGTTCTCAGGAGTTGCTCCATCAACTGGATTCTCTTCTTCCTTTAGGATTGAACGAACTGCGACCCGAAGAGTGGTGAATCATAGCCAGGGCATGTGGCGAGAGGATTGATCACTGACTTGCTGATTTCTGTAGGTATCACCAGTTTTCTCTGGTTTAAAAGAAAGAAAGGATTAGTACATAGATATGTTACTGGCCTCTTCTTGCTCCTCCACTCCATTTTTCAACGGCACTGAGAAAAACAGTGCCTTTCAAAGTGAAAAAACATGTATGTCATGTTCTGCTTCTGGACATTTTTGCAGCATTTTTGGACAATTTTTACAAAGAAAACAAGCTGCGTATTTAAAATTTTGACGTACATAATTGAATAGAGAAAAAAATTTAGGTACACGGTTGAAACGCGATCTAAAGTTCAGATACTTGAAATATCATTATTTCTTAGAAAAAGTCGACTCACGAAATATATATAAAGGACTTAAAATACCATAACATATAGTCCGAGCATAAGGTGATATGCGATAGTCACTTTGAGCGAAGATCATAAATTATACTCGTGCGATGCACAGTGGACCTTTTTATTCCGTGAAAGTTGAGATCAGTGATTTTTCATTCGATCTAAAAAACTAAAACCGCAATAACCACATCCACATTTCTACTTCACTAACCCAGGACCAGTATGCTTCCCTTTGGAGTGAGGCTACCCAGGTTTTCTTACTCGTGCCCAAACATTGGAAAAAGCAGGAGAGGTGGTTTCCATCCGTTTGTTGTTTTCTTTTTCTTTGCGAAACGAGCAACCGGACTAGTTCAAACTTGAGAATTGGGGTGAACCGGCATTACTCAATCGTTTCAGGGCCAATTTTGGGAAGAACCCGTCTAGTCGTCGCGTCCAAAATCCTGAAACCGGCCGTCAACTGGTTCGACTTTTGATCAAACCGAATTAAAATCGATTTTATATATCTTATTTAAACAAATGACGAGACACAACCAAAGAGAAAGGAAACCCCATGATCTCCATTCTAAGCAGGTGCACAAGACCACTCGACTAACAAGACCTAAACTAACCATAACCTAAAAATTCGATACATAACATTATTTATTTGATTTGGGAACTGGCCCGCCCTAGAATCATAATTAGGAAAAATTCCAAATAAGGACCGAAGTGCCATCATTTTTTCAAATAAGGACATGAAGCGGCATGTCAGTCTCAAATAAGGACATCATTTTCTCGTCGGCAACAAGCAAGGAATAGCCTTGCTTGGGCAAGGCGACCCTCGCCCGCCATGGGCGAGGGTCTCGTCGGCCACCCGTCGCCTCGACGAGGCCGATCCTCTCTTGTGGCTTTCGAGGGCGGCCTCGCCCAAATCTGGCGAGGCCGTCCCTCGTTGGCAGCTGGCGAGGGGACCCTCGCCTGTTGCCGGCGAGGGTGGCCCTCGCCCATGGTTGGCGAGGGCGGCCTTGCCCAGGCGAGGTTGTCTGTCGCCTGTTGCCGGCGAGGCCACCCTCGCCCAGCCTTCCCCAAGCTCCCGTGGGCCACTTGCGAAGCACAAAGTGCATCCAGAAGAAGAGAAAAGAAGAAAGGGAAAATGGAAAAAAGAAAGGAAAAGAATTTAAAAAAGTTAAAAGACGTAAATGCCCTCACCATTTAGAAAGTTAGGCCCTTATTTGAAAACAGAAATAGCCACTTTAAGTCATTATTTGATACAAAATTCACTTCAGGGTCGTATTTGAGAAAATAAAAATATTTCAGACCTTTATTTGACATAAAATTCACTTTAAATCCTTATTTAAAAAAATAAATACACTTCAAGTCTTTATTTAAAATTTTCTCTCGTAATTATATCTAGTTTGGCACCGATTTCCAAAACCGGGACGTAGAAAGTTAAGTCACAAGTCAGTAATCTCGAAACCGGCTGATTCTGAAACCGATCGCCCGGGGCGAGATCAGGCCAACCCCCGCCTTCTACCTACCGAACCACCGCATGACATCACCCATCAGATCTTTTTCTCCCCGCTTCTCACCTGACGAGGATATCTCCTCCAATCGAAGAAGAATCTCTCTCTCTCTCTCTCTCTCTCTACCTGTCACTTATCCAGTCCCGCATGCCCCCCGCAACGCCTGATCGCATTTCTCAAACGCGCCGGCGACCCGGATCCAGCGGTCCCGATCGCTTCCACGTCATCCCGACCACCCCCGCAACCAATCCCCCTCTCTCTCTCTCTCTCGCCATTTTTCTCTCTCCTCTCCTCCGTGATCTCTCTCTCCCGCCCCCTCTCTCTCTCTCTTCCTCTCTCTGATCCTTGTACGTCGGGGACGGACGCCGTCGTCGATCGCCGGAAGCATTCGCCGTCGGCCGGAGGAGGCATCGTCGTCGGCCGCGCGAGGCGGGAGGAGGGGGGGGGATCATGGAGGACGCCTCGTTCTTCGATCTCGCCGATTTCCTGAGGAAGCCGTCGGTGGCGGAGACGTTCGTCGACATCCTGCTGTGCGCGGTCCCGATTTGGCTCGCCGTCATGATCGGGCTCCTCATCGGCTGGTCCTGGCGCCCCCGCTGGACCGGCCTCGTCTACCTCGGCCTCCGCAGCAAGTTCCGGTTCCTCTGGACCGCCGCCCCGCCCGGCTTCGGCGCCCGGCGGCTCTGGCTCGCGTTCACGGCCCTCTCGGCGTTCTCCGCCCTCCGCGCCATCTGGTCCGGCCTCAGGAACAAGGGGAAGTCCGCCGGCGAGGCGGCCTCGCCGGAGGGGACCGGCGACCCCGTCAAGTGAGTCCCCGTGCTTCGACCTGCTCCGATGATTTCCTTTTTTTCTCGCTCGTGTTGAATTTTGAATGGTTGTCGAGGTCGATCCTTTGTTTGCTTTTCCCTCGCTGGTTAATGTATGATTGTGTAGAAGAGTTGGATTTCATGCCTGCATTCGAGTGCATTGACTAGTTGTGGCGACGAGAAGGCCATAGCCATTCTAGTCGAGCTGTGACTTGGTTTTTGCTGGCGTCCCTGTTCGTTTTAGGGCAGTCGAGGTGGGTCTGTTATTCCCGGAAAACTGGATTGGAGTGGTGCTTGGTCGAAAGCGAACCCTTTATGTCAGTAATGAGGAAATTTCGCCAAAATTGCATCTTGATAGTCTTTAAAGGAAAGTTTTTGGAGCTGAGTTATGTGTTTGTAGAGACTAGAGTTCGGATGTTTGATTGATTTGTATATCAGTAACACGGTACCTGAGGATGTGGTTGTTTATCCATTGTTCTTGGTTGATTATTTTGAATAATTACATTAGCAAAATAAGTCCGTGCGTGTACGGAGGGATAATGAGTATCTAAAGTCAACTTGATCGAACGCATAATTAGGGCCAATGGATATTGGCTTCCGTTTTGTGTCTCATTCCTTCCATCCTGCTGCTTTTGGTAAATTAAAGTTTTGCCACTCTTAATAGTTTTACGTGACTAATTCTTCTTCTACAAAATGAGGTTTATGTTTTATGTTAATTAACCTTTTGGAGTTATTTGATAGGAGTCAAACTGCCGTTTGTGAGGTTTTGCTTTCTTTCCTGATCACTAGAAGATTATGAACTAATAATGTATCAATTCTGCTCCTATGCAAAAAGATTTAAGAGGGGTAGCCACCCATATACCAAATTAAGAACAAAAGACTGTCTCTATCATTTCTGACAAGCTCACAGTAAGATATTTTGCTTTCTGACTGTACCGAATTTGAAGAGTGTATCGCCACTTCTTTCTAAAAGAATCCCAAGAGTATTCAGTTCCTTTGACTGCCCTTGTTTTTTTCATTCCAAAATTTATGTTCAACAACTTCTATCTATTATATCTATTCCTTAACATTTTCTGCCTGAAGACATTGTCTCTTTTGTATGGAAGCAAATAATGGATTATCTAATTTTCTGGTCATTTAATTGTGTGAAGCCGAAAAGTTGCTCCCCTGTTCTGTTAGCTTGTACGTCTAGATCTGTAAAATCTTCATTGTGTGTCATTGTGAGTTGCCCATGACGAAAAAATTGATATCTATCATTCAGTAGTTGACTAATTATGAAGCATGAATTATCATTTGTAGTGATTATATCTATATTTTCTATTTTCTCCCCTTGCGTTATTCAGGAAATCAAGTTATACATGGTCTTTTTTGTTGCTATTTCACACACATGAAGTGCTGCATTGTCCAAGATTAATGAAACAAATTGAATTCTTATAACGCATAATCAATTAAGAACATTTATATGACCAGAAAATAATATATGTAAGGCCACAAAATATCTTAAGACATGAGGAATTAAAGTACACACCATGAAAACTGAATTTTTTTTTTGTTGTTTGATGCATAAAAGTCAAACAAAAATAATTTTCTTTTCACAAAACTAGAGGACGAGATTTGCCTCTATGTTTTCATGTGACTTCTTCTGTCCACGTAACTTTAACCTCTTTTTCTTGAATCAATTTGTTTTAAGACGGTTTTAACTAATTGAATGAGTTTATTTGGCAGTGGGGAGAAGCTATCTTCATTAGATAAAGACTAGAATTTGGGCATAAATCTTCATAGAAGATTTTCCATATTGCTTTTGATTGGGTTTACCTAGGGTTGAACATTGGTTTGGGCATTAAGGCCAACCAATGCTCATGGCAGAGACTTCTAGAAGCGTTTTGAAATATTTTCAATGACAATAATATAGCGCGCGGGATTCCTACTTTTAGTTGGATTGCGTATGCATATCATCGGATAGCAATTCTTTAGAGCTTATTGATATTCCATCAATTTATGCTGTCATGAATGAGCTATTGATTGTGCCTTATCTTCTTTGACATAATGGTCAATTCAATTGATGATATTAGCTGTAATTCTTATCTCCGGTCAAACTAGGGTTTGAGGAGGCTAACTTTGAAGCGTTGCCTTTGCCGTAAAAGAAAATAATCTAGTCAATATAAAGCAGCTTACATAAGGCATAAATATCTAACAGCGATCACGCCTCTTCAGAAATCTAGTGCCTAATCATTCATCAATTGATAAGTGATCGATCGACCATCAATCAGTGCTTGAAGTATAACTATCTATAGTCCTTGTGATGTAGATAAATCTTAGATTGTTGTCCTCCCTCCCCAGATAAGTGCTATGTAAAGCTCTTCCAAACATTAATACCTTACTATTCCTTTTGCCGCCGACCTCTAAATGGAAAACACTTTGCAATACTCTAGATATGGCCTTAAATCCTGGCATTTTGTAGCAATGATATTCTTTCCGTTAAATTGCAAAATATGTAGATCTCACATTCAAAGATCGAAAGAATTTGAATTACCATGAGAGGAGAAATTAATTAAGTTGCTTGAAATTGGAGAATCTCATTTGAACTTGCTCGCTCCCCCCCTCCCCCCCTCCCTTAAATGCAATTGTACACCTTGGGTTTCAAAGCACGAGAAAAGAGAGAATTGAACAAACCATTGACCATGGCAAGAAGAAAGGTTAAGCTTGCTTTTATACAAAACGATACTTCTAGGAAAGCTAGCCTCAAGAAGAGGAGGCAAGGGCTGATGAAAAAAGTGAGTGAGTTGAGCACTCTCTGCGATGTGAACGCGTGTGCCGTTGTCTATTCTCCAGACAGCAATGAGCCTGTCTTTTGGCCATCTAGACCAGAGGTGGAGCAACTCCTTGTGCGGTACCAAAGCTTCTCCCAAGTGGAGAGAAGCCGAAAGATGGTTAACCATGAAGGCTACCTCAAGGAGCAGATCAACAAGTTAATTGGGCAGAAGAAAAAGCTTGTGGCGAAAAACAAAGAGTTAGAGAACACCTACCTCATGCAACAACTTTATCTGTCCGGTAAAACCACTAGTGAATTTGCTAATGATGAGATGTGCAGTTTATTCTACTATGTAAGTGAAAAGAATAAAGAAATTGAAAGAAGGATTGAACTTCTCGGACGAACTAACGGTGCACTGCAATCTGGAGGTGCTCCATCGGTAATCGACGGCCTGGTGGTTGAGGAGGAAATGATCCTAGAGGCTAAAGAAGGAGGCAGCGGCAATGACAATAATGGCAATATGGGTGATGCATCGCCTTCATTGGATCAATGGTTCTTAGATATGATGAAGACTGGAAATGCTGGTAGTGGCAGTGGTAGCAAAAAGGACGAATGGTACCCTTTGGCATGTTTGACAGGTAGTGCCGGTACATCTAATCAAGCCATTTCCTTCAATTTTCCAGAAGAGAATGTTGGCGTTGGAAGTGGCATTTGGGCCAATGGTATAGGCCTTGTTAATGGAGATGCTGGAGGCAGTAGTGAGAATAATATTGTGTTGTCTCTGGGGCTTAGTCGAGTCGTTCCAGGGAGAGGTACTTTGGTGACTTATGGGCATGTGGGAGGTAGTGCGGGCAATAATGCTGCAACACCATATCAAGGGTATGTAGGAGACATGAACGGTGGATCTGGAATGATATGCCCTAATGGAGATGCTGGAGGCAGTGGCGGCGACGGCGCAACTGGATATGGAGTGAGGTTGTTTAACCAGCAGAATGCTGGAGGTAGTAGTGGTGGAAATGGTGAGGTGTTTCTTCGAGGAGGTATGTACGGAGTCAATAGCAACACTGGTTATGGCTTGAGGCAACACAAAGAGAATCCTGGAGCCATGACTAATGGTCATGGCTTGGTGCTTCCTCTTACTAATAATGATCATGGAGGTGTTCATGGAGGTTGTGGGATAGGAGTGAATCAAAGGAATGTTGGAGTCATCGCCAATGGACATGAAATGTTGTCGACTTATGGAGATCTTATTGTTAGCAACGGATATGGTATTGTTGTTCCTCCTCTGGTGGCGCCCACTGTTGCAAATGCTGGCAGTGGCAATGTCGAATGGGAGATGGGCATGTGTCAAGGCAATTTTGGTGCTATCAACAATGGAAACAACAGGGCAAGTGATAATGGGCCTTTTGAAGGGGGCAATGGTGGATATAGGGCAATGGTCCCCCTGGGAAATTTGGTAGGCAATATTGGTGGAAATGAGGTGTGGATGTCGCATGAAAATGCTGTAGTCGATGCTAATGGGAGTGGTGGAAATAATGTTGGCTTGAAGTAACACCCTGACAGCAAGTGGCCCAACTTTTACTGAATTATCTCATTGTTTTTGTTTTGAATAATTGAGGGGAATTCTGAATTGGATTCAACCAACGTGAATTTTCGGCGTCTTAGTTGTAGGGTTGTGAATGTAGTAGTGTCTAGGTTAGAAATTTACCTACCCTAAGGTTTCAAGTATTTTCTCTTAATCTCCTTTGCTGGTATGTTGTTTCTGCTTTCTTAATTGCGGCATGGCTGGTATATGATAATAGACTCAATATTTATTATTGTACCAACAACTTGGCAAGTGTAATGCAGCATAATCTGTTCTTCTTTGGGATATCTGATAATGTGAAAAATCATCACGAACAATCCTTAAAATCATCAAACATCTATTCATCCATCCATCCAAAATTAGTGAATTGCGATAATCTATGTAGTTGCGTATTATTTGATTTATTGCTCTTATTGATAGGTTGAGAAACAAAATCTATATCAATTCATGACCATACCTTTATGTGAATTTGTAAGATACCAAGAATGAATAAATCCTTCTTACCAAAAATAAAAAGAATGAATAAATCCGGCTCCCTTTGGCCAAAAAAAAAAACGAAAGAAAGAAAGAAAAGAAAAGAAAAGAAAAGAGAACTAAATAAAGAGTAAATGCACCTTACATTTATAATATATCATATTAGATGAATAAGATATGAAGATAATTCGAAGCGAAAGCACCATAAAATGAGATGAAGGTGCATGAAATGGGACTTTGTGGTACTTCTCAAAGTTAGATCCATGTATTTAATGAGTAGTGCTTTGAAGCACTGACTAGTACCCATGTTATCGAGTTGTCTCTTTCTGACCATTTGGTTTATGGGCCTGTGATTCTTTCTCTGGGTATAGTGTTGTTTGGGTGAAATGCAAATGAAGTAGGTCTACAGGTTGATTGTTTGTAAGAACATGAAGAAGATTTTATGGAATCTAGAATGGAAAATCTCATAAACCACTTCCCTTTTTATTAACAAGCAATCATGCCTGTGGAATCCTACATACTGCGGAATTTAGTTTATTTGGAATTGGACATCTTGTGGTTTTGTTTTTAGACATCTCCTCTTTTGATGCAGAGTTAGACAGACATCACTGCCCCCCTCACTCTGATTATTTCCCCAAAACTCAAACACACAAGTAAGGAGACTGTTGTATGTGGAGATCCTGCAGATGTGAAATGTTATGGACCATATTGCATCATGAGAATTCTTGGTTTTCCGTAGTGTGCTAGGGACAATATTTATTTGTGGCAAGTATAGAATCTTATTACTTTTGAACGATAGATCTGTTGCGTCTTTGAAATGCTGCAAGTTCCATACTGTTCCATGGAAATATGATAGTAATCAGTTTAAGATGGTAACCAGTTTCTAGTAATCAGTTTAAGTTATCGAGGAGAATATGGAGCTTCCATGGAAATATGATAGAATGCCTAGGGAGGTACATTGGCTGATCAATCTCTATTCTCGCAGTTGATCACTGCGGGATAATATGTGTGTTAAGATGCATTTTGCTTCTTTTGGTTGGCTTGAGCTAAAATCTAGCAATTGGCCAAGCTTATGGATCATTTTCCCTCATGGACTTAAACATTGCTCTGGCGAGGCAATCCTGGTATTGCATTGATGAGGCTCCATTCTTCCACTTTTTCTTCTTATATTTATGTTACGACTTTGATGTTGTTGTTGCTCTTTGCCGTTAGGAAGTAGTCAATGGATCTTTACTTAAAAAAGTTTAAGGTGTCCCAATTGTGATCTTTAGAGTAGGCTCCATTCTTCCACTTTTTCTTCTTATATTTATGTTACGACTTTGATGTAGTTGTTGCTCTTTGCTTTTAGGAAGTAGTCAACGGATCTTTACTTAAAAGAGTTTAAGGTGTCCCAATTGTGATCTTTGGGAAACTTTTCAAAGTTTTGGATACAAAGGGTTGATGATTTGTAGATGTTGACCACCAACAGTTTGGATAGGGAAATGGCATGTATTTACTTAGAGATTCATGAAGTTGAAGCCTTCAAGAGTATTTCTCTGTTTCATAGCTTGATAGGAATATGTAATTCAATATGATGAAGGTGTTCACTTGACGAGCTTTGAGTGATGATGTTAATTCTTAGTGAGTACGTTGAGTTATAACCAATGGTCATCGATGAACGTCACAGAGTCATCTATATGTGAAATAAGTGTGTATTGGCCATAAACATGCCAATGAAGGAACGGCAAAATATATTTTCTTAGCTCATCAGTCAGAAATTCTTGTGTTTGTGGTATGAATCAGTCTCCTCATCCTCCTTGGGTCCATGGTTAACCATGGTTAATGACATACTCCTAAATTTATTGCTTTCCTTGTAGAAATAGGTTACTCCATTTATTCCTGGTGGTATTTGATCAGTATCTTGATTGAGTTGGCTAACGACTTTATTGTTCTACAGTCTTGAAACTAGGCTTGCTGGAGGACAGTCAGATATCGTGACGGAAAATGACTTGGAGCATCTGTTACATCTTCTGGAAGGAAAGGAAGTAGATATGGAGTGGCAAAGTATGATGGAGCGCTCCACGCCTAACATGGCATACCAAGCTTGGCGGCATGAACCCAAAGTACTTTTTGCTTCAATTAGCAGTGTCTCATTCTTTATTTGTTTAGGGCAATGCGATTTCGACCATGTAGATACTTATAAAGCTTTTTCATAATGTTCTTTTCTTTAATATGAAAATAAAAAGGCAAAATTTGCTTTTCTGAGCAAATCCTAACATATTATGCATTTTGCTGCTTTCTATCTGGTATTCACACATGATGTTTTTCTGATCACTTAAGAATGTATAGTATGTGGTGGGAATCAGCCACTGGTCATGTGTATGCATTTAGAATCGTGCTAGCTACTAGGATTATAATATAATCTGCTGCCAGTTGATACCTTTTCCATGTATAAACTGTGATTGGCACTTATGTTGCATGGCTATCAAGAGCGATGGTGCTGTATAGCAGGAAATGCAGATGCATTTTAGATATATGGTCATGCACCAGATGCGTTTCTTTTCAATGCTCTCAACATTGATAGAACCCTTGTTTCCTGTATATGATTCGGCATTTTGTTTATCAGTAACCCTTGTTTCGTTATCTGATTTTGTGTTTTGTCTATCAGACAGGCCCCATTATTTTTCGCAGCAGAACTGTATTTGAGGATGCAACTGCGGAAGTGGTCAGAGATTTCTTTTGGGATGATGAGTTCCGGCCAAAATGGGATCCTATGCTTGCGTACTCCAAAACCCTGGAGGAATGCCCTCATACAGGGACAATGATTCTTCACTGGATAAAAAAGGTTTTTCAAGCTTGTAAATGGAAGACAAGTGCACATACACGCACATTTGGGCTGTTGTTTTTGTTCTTTCTCCTACCAGATCAATGCAATATAATGACAAAATTACACTTTTCTATTTCAGTTTCCTTTCTTCTGTAGTGATCGTGAGTATATCATTGGCCGACGGATATGGGAGGCTGGCAAGACGTATTATTGTGTGACAAAGGTATTTAGGATCAGATACATTCATGTTGTAGAATTTAACTGTCAAGGACTGGTTGTTAAACATTTTCATGGAACATTCTGCACAACATGTGATGACATTCATTTCTCTGTCGTGTCCCATGGTCTGCTGAATTTACCCAAGTTATCTCTGTTTTGAAAGGTTTTCTGACTTTCAGTTTTGGCCCATACTGGAATGATACTTTCACTGGACTTTTTGTCTTGTTGGAGTATTTGTCAAAACTCTTGTCGAATATATTATCCAGCAAAGTCTGGTTTATGTGCTGCTTGTCTAGGTACTTTTGCTGTATAGCTTTGCAACTGGCATTATGTCTTGGATTTTTGTGAGTGAATGATGAAGACTGGGTCATATTTTTTGTATATTCCAGCTGTAGATGAACAATGAATCAATCAACTAATGCTTGGAGAAAAGAGTGGGATAGCATGTCTTGTCTTTTCCCAATTTGGCTATGGCACTGACTGATGTTTGATAATCTTACAGGGAGTGCCGTACTTAGGACTGCCGAAACGCGACAAGCCAAGGCGTGTTGAGCTCTACTTTTCTAGTTGGGTTATCAAGGCTGGTATGCATTACTGGAGAACCATGTACCTCTACCCCACTAAATTTTGTCGATTAAGGAAACTAATTTTTTTATTTTCTTTCATAATTTGTCAGTGGAATCTCGTAACGGTGATGGACAGTTGTCTGCGTGCGAGGTTACTCTCGTGCATTATGAGGATATGGGGCTTCCCAAAGATGTGGCCAAGTTGGGAGTCCGGCATGGGATGTGGGGGACAGTGAAGAAACTACACTCCGGCATGAGAGGATACCAAAATGCCCGGAAAATGGAAGCTGCCTTGTCGAGGAGTGCATTGATGGCGAGAATCATGACGAAGATATCTTTCGATGAAAATTCTGATTCCATGGAACCAGTTTCTGTTGAAGAGGACAGAGACCAAAGCATGGAAACCAAGAGACACGAAGAGAATGGGCTTGATTGGAAGTGGGTTGTGGTAGGAGGAACCGTGGCTCTTGTATTTGGACTGCATTCCGGTGCCATAGGGAAAGCATTGTTACTTGGAGCGGGGAATAGGATCGTGCGAAGATGAGAGGAGATGGTAAAGAAATATATGCTTTAACTTATTTGTTCTTATAGATCCCTTTATATCCTGTCAACCCCAACGACGCATCAATCGTTATCGATTTAGCTAACGTCATAGCCCGTATTTTTTTATCCCGTCGATTCGTTCATCGTATATACATTTCACAAACTGATGCTCGACTCTGGAGAATCCCATTGCACATTCACGGTTGCACCTGGATCTCGCCTGTTGCGCCTGTTGACAGGTCTGTATGCTATTACTTCAAAACTGTTTTAAGTTAATAAGAATGCCTAGACATTTTGTGGCACGGTGGCCAGATTTCATCACCCTCTAGAAATTAGCGCCGCCGATGTCCTTTCAATTGACCGTTTCTTGAACTGCGATTGTTTTGCTTTGTCGAAGTGGTCCGTGTCGATTATCTTTTAGTGATCTAGATTCGATCAGCTGCCTCAATCTCTGCAACAAAGAGTCAAATTATTCATGGAATTGAATGTAGCAATGTCGGTGAATGTAGCTGTTGCTTCAATGAGGATCTAGAGGATGATTGAGTCACATAAATTGAGAAAACCCAAATAATATTTTCAAGATGGTGAGAACTTTTCAATAAAAGCAGCCACTTGAAATAATTCACTGATAATCATACCTTCAGAATGGATATCATGTATGATCACTTGAAGTTTTTGAACTTGATTTAAGACGGTTTTAGAATTTATCATTTTGAAGTCCAGAAATTTGCTGATAATGAATTTCTTCAAATCAGTATTTTCTGTTTTGTATTTCTTTTTCAAACTTTCTCACAATTCTTTAGCCCTTTTAGCGGACTATACATGTAGAGGGAATTGTCCGGATTATTGAACTATACATGTAGAGGGAATTGTCCGGATTATTGAGGATATAATTACGAAAGTAAGGTTCGGCCCAAGACCCAATAAAATTCATAACATTGCTAGTATTCTAAATAGTATGGTTATTGCGGGGCTAGATTGTCAGCCCTGTACCAGAGCTTACCTCATCGATGGTCTTTTTTGGGTAATTAGAGAACTTATATAAGTTGAAGATAGTATAGTACTAATGTCCAAACGACATTTGTGTCACTTGTAGAAATTTTAACATATGACGGGTCCAAAAAGAGAGAAAAGAAACAGTCGTGAAGTTGCTCTAAGGTGAAGATGTAGACCCATCTGGGGGGAACCGCAGCACCATTTTGTCACGGTCGGTTAGTCAACTAAGCCCGGTCCTACTCAATAATACCACATTCATAGACCAGTATCCACCTTGCATTAAATTTCTCACCCAATTTCATGAGTTGGATGTTCATCATGTCAGATATTAATGCCAAAGAGAAAGGACAATAGAGGAGAAGTTTCATTGGCACGCATATGTGCATGATTGGCTCGAGAGATCAAATGTTTTACTCGGAACAATGATCGACAAGTTTGTCCTACACAAGTCAGGACTGTACCGATCCATTGAACGTTTCACTAGGTGATGGGAATTATTTATCTATATATCTAAAGGTGGGTCACAAGTAGTCACAACAGATTTCTCGACTTTTTTTATTTTGTTTTTAACTCGCTGGCTGAACTTGCCGTTAAAGTTAGGTCTAGTGGGTTACTTCAAAATCCCCCTAATCTTGTCTTTTTAGGTTGTTTTCACATTCTCTTCAATTATTGTTGTTGGTTTTTCAGTACGATATAAAAGCATTAGCTTCAACCCCTATTTTGTGTGCAGTAACTCTCTTCATTTCATGGTGTGCTATCTTTCCTTACTCAGGTGCAATAAAAAATCAATCCGTCAACTGAATCACAAAGAAGCACACAAGCATACAAATACCAATCAATCACTAGTCTTATCAAGGCCTTTATGGTGAAAGGAACATTTTCTTGTTCTAGCTGGGCAAAAGAAGAAGAAGATGAAAATTCATATGGTTCGAGCTTCATGCGTTGCCAAAATGGATAAGATGAGTGTGGAGAGGACAATTACAACTGTGATGGACAACAAGTGGTGTTGGATTGTTTGGGAATCATTCTTGGATTGATTGAGATTGGACAATAGACACCATCATAACCCAACAACATCACATTTAATGTCCTCGAAACTTGGGGAGCCCCCCAAATTTTTTTCAAAGTATTATCTTAGGGCTTTTCTAAAGTCTCATTTTCATCAGCCAAATGTCTCACCACTGCCATCACATCATCTCATGCCAATTTGTCCAAATTGTAAATAATTAACAATATTTTTTTTGGTGAGCTGTCATGAGAACGAAATGATCAAGTTGTATTCATCTATCTACTGTCACAAAAGGAGTTTTTTTTCGCATTGTTTCGTTGTGAATTTGTTTTTTTATTTGAGAGTAATTGGTCTATCAACAGAAATAAAGTCAATGCACTGATCATCTTTTTTTTATCGGGACTTTGTTTGTTTCGCGAAAACAAATTATTTAAAATATATTTTACTGTAAAACGATTATTTGTATCTCTTGCAAAAATGAATAAACGAAATATATTTTCATCGTTTATGATAATATTTAGACATAAATTATAGTCGATAATAAAAATATTTTTAATTGACTAATTATTTCAAGCGATACATGAAATCATTATTAATATTTTTTAAATTATTAATTTTTTGCAAAACAAAAAAAAAACATGTGTTTCCCACGTTTTTCAGACATGGAGTTCGTGTATATTAATGCATAGACTAATGTTAGGTATACAAAATAGGATAAAAAATTGATGTTCTAATAATATGAGTGATTACAATGTGTGTTGAATAGGAATTCTCAACTTATTTAGTAAAAAATTTACCTTATAAGCTAACTTATATATATACACATGTGGCATTACTTATTCAGTACATTAAAAGTAGTCTCTCGACCTCAGTTTTTAAAGCACATTATCTGACACTAACCAATTTACCTAACATAATCTTTTCCACTGACTCTAGCGTCTCCAAGGCTGGCATGCCTTATCATCAGTTTTTTCATGAAGCAACAAATTCTTTCACCAATTATAATATATATTTATATACATGTTTTGCAGTGAAATAATTGCACTAGAGGAAAGAAAAAGAAAATGTGATTTGAGTTATTTTAGGAAATAGATTTAATTGTAGGATAAGAAAGCTATTTCAATTTTAAATCCACATAGAAGAGATTTATTGGAAGGTTACTTAAAAGGTAACTATGTTCGCCTTTCAAATTACTACTTTTTCCATTGATTAATAATGCACTATAATATGAGATGTGCAGTTGTGCACATACTTATGCCAGTGCATAATATGGAAATAATTGAACACAGGAAAGAAAAAAATGTAGGACAGGAAAAATTACGACTTAATTCATGTTAGGAATTTTTTTTTTTAATTTCAAAAAGCTTAGGAGGAGAGAAGGTTACCCCATGTCAAGGTCAAAGCATACCTCATACCGCCTTTTAAAAGGGAATGCTGGCAGCAAGATTCAAACTTGGGCATGGTGTGCAGAAAATTCGAATCTTAGCAGCCTTTTTTTTTCCTTAACGTTACAAGCTAAGTCAACCCACTTTCTCAGGAAATAGATTAATTTAAATGTAGGATAAGAAAGTTATTTAACATTTAATTCCACATAAAAGAGATTTATTGGAGGTTACTTAAATTATGTTCACATTTTAGATTACTATTTTGTACGTTGTTTAGTAAAACACTATAATATGACATGCGTGTGCAAAATATAGGAAAAATTGCAACATAGGAAAGGAAAAAAAATGCAGGATAAGAAAGAAATGTGATTATATTTAGTTTAGGAAATAAATCTAATTGTAGGATAAGAAAGTAATTTATATTTAAAATCCACATAGAAGAGATTTATTGGAAGGTTACTTAAAAGGTAATTATGTTCACATTTTACTATTTTGTCCGTTGTTTAGCAATACACTATAATATGACATGTGCACATACTTTTGCGTGTGCAAAATATGGGAAAAATTGCAACAAAGGAAAGGAAAAAAATGAAGAATAAGAAAAAAATGTGATTTAACTTATTTTAGGAAATAGATTTAATTGTAGGATAAGAAAGTAATTTAAATTTGAAATTTACATAGAAGAGATTTAGTGGAAGGTTAAAAGGTAATTACGTTCCCATTTTAGATTACGAATTTGTCGGTTGTTTAGTAATACACTGTAATATGACATGTGCACGTACTTATGCATGTGTAAAATATGAAAAAAAAATTGCAACAGAGAAAGGCAAAATATGCAGGAGAAGAAAAAATGTGATTTAAGTTATTTGAGGAAATATATTTAATTATAGCATGACAAAGAAAATTAATTTTTACATAGAAAATATTTAGTGAAAGGTTACTTTTTTTTTTTGATAGTGGAAGGTTACTTGAAAGGTAATTATGTTCACATTTTAGATTCACTACAAAAAAACACCGGATTAGCGACGAAATTTGCGACGGAAAATTTGGAAAATTCCGTCGCAAATCGAATTTGCGACGAATTTTGCGACGGAATTTTCCGTCGCTAATAGGTCATCGCAAAATTTTGCAACGGAAAATTTAAAAGTTCGTCGCAAAATTGCGATGAAAATAAATTCGTTGCAAATTAGCCACGAATACAATCCGTCGCAAATATTTCGTCGCAAATTTGCAACGAACTCTATTCGTCGCGAAATTCGTCGCAAATTTCATCGCAAATTTCGTCGCAAAATTCGTTGCAAAATGTAATCGTCACAAATTAGCGACGAACTGTAATGATCGCAAAATTCGGCTTAAAATATTCGTCGCTATTTTTACATCATTTTGGCCATAAATTCTTGTCCATATCAAACAAAGGAGATAATGACATATAATTGAAACAGAAAAACGAACAAACCATAGATTCTGACAAACCAGCCATAATGACATATAATTGAAACAAATAACTGAAGGAAAGTTGCAGAGTCTGACATGATGCTATTTGATATTTAATCTTACAATACATTCAAAACATGAACTAAGAGGCGCAACAACCATAGAAGACGCAGAAAAACCATACACAAGAAGACGCAGCTTTGGTATGATGGCGGGACACCAAAAGTAATCACTTTTGTCGAGACCTGAGGAAATGTCGATACATAAATCAGTCCAGAATATAAAAGAAGCGTTTATGCATGGATGTGGAACTAGGTATAAAATAACAAGAGGGTTAACAAAAAAACATTTCAGGACGAACATAAATGTTCTTACATATGAATATGAGTGAAATTATGAAAAACCAAGATTATGAAGCAAGCTTACCTCCGATTTTGAGAATTTTAACTAGAAACTCTGGAGAAAATCATCATCATCATCATCAGCAGCATTCTCGGCATCAATGTGTTGGTCATCATTGTGCCCATCACCTATTGAATTGGCTGGAGGTACAGGAGGATCGTCATAGCGATTGAGGTTAAGGTGTCGCATAACGAGTGCCATTTGTTGTTCCAAGTTATTTATTTGTTCGTCCTTCTGAACAAGTACATTTTTCAGACAATCCACTTCTTGGATCAATTGCTCGTCCTGTCGTGACCTCCTTCGACCAGTCGCAGTGGATGATGAACTTCCACGATTATTCGGCATGTACATCCTTGACAACGATCCCATCCCAAATATTTTCCCTTTTTTCACCCCACCCGTTGCCTCCATCCATAATGCCATATTATCAGCTGATGGCCCGGACTCAGGACAATCATCACTACCACTAGCACTGCTCATTAAAAGTTCATCATATTTTTCCTACATTAACAATGTAGATGAAAATAAAATCACTATATATATATATCTACCATAAATATTGAAAGCATTCACGGTTTTCATTATACTTTACATATAAGCCAAAGTATAACCTTACATACCTTAACGGCTTTTGCTCGATCGTCAGTCCATGTCTTATCTTTCTTTTGAAATGTGCGTTCAAATGTAGCTGCAAATGTCGGTTCCGTCCCCAATTCTTGTGCCTACAACATGTAAACATGAATAATTGAATTAAATTAACTTATAACTCATTTAACAGACTTACTAATCCTTTGCGATGCTCCGCAATATTGATAGAGCCCCCAGCATATGTGGCTGACCCATCACTAGAACTAGAAGATCGATTCTTCTTATTCTGCTCACAGAGTTGCCGACTCTGTTCAGATGCCCAAAATCTGTTAATTGCCGCCCAATTGTCAGCTGTAATGAAAGATGGCTTCACTTGCTTGATCTTCGCTCTATTCATGACATTTCGCATAAAATCACTGATTTTCTTATCGAAAATTCTTCTCACTTCATTGTCTTCCGCTTCCTCCCACTTGAACTTCCGCTGCAATGAATAAAAACACAAATTGAAAGTTATTATGATGATCACATATCCATAACCATGCACCAGACAAATATAGACAGATTTTGTAAAGTTCATGTTGGGGAAAATATCTGGTCCTTTAGGTATCGAAAACTACAGAGTTGTTCTGGTCCCTTTATATCATTCTTGACCATCAATATACTGCACCAAACTTAATTGGTGAGAAAATAAAATATGTAAAACTTACCTTGAACTCATTCCACCACATTTCTTTCACTTCTTGTGGAACACTTCTGTAAGTAATATACTCTTCCATCCAAAAGTTTCTTACTATTTTGTTCAATTCTCTCACAATAGTCAAAGCATCCGTTAATCTGCAATCATACGAATATTGCGCAACATCGACAATTCAGTTGACATCAATATCTAAAGCCCTAAATATTACATATACTAAAATAAAAATGAAGTACTTACGAATCTCCAAATGGGCATATGAAGAATCGGTTATCTTCTTGACCTGTGTTTCCGTCAATATTCGATTGTTCCGCAGAATAATGCGGTGGAACGGAAGGAGAGGGAGCTAAATGAGATTGAACTGGAGGAGATTCAGTTGGCATGTGGCCAAGTCCCGTATTATGTTGTTGAGAGTTGGAGGAAGGGCCAACGTGTCCATATTGTGATGGACCATATTGTGGTTGAGGGTTAGATGACAGGACAGGGGAAGAGGAAAGGGACAGGGACGAGGACGAGGAAGAGGCTTGTCTTCTATGCATGTGACCTCCACGTTTATACTGACAAGTAAGAAGGTTATGCAAATATGTAAAGAACTATTGACACGTATTACGGACACATAATGATGTACATGACGAAGCTTACCATTTTGATGGAAAGATTGAGAAAATATTTCCTTGCAATGAGCCAATGTCGAGTGTTTATGACGTGCAATTTTCTACAAACAAATATACTATGAATCCCATTAATAATTTTTTCCATTTTGTAATATTATGAAATTTTAGTTTTTTAAAAATTTTAAAAAACTTTTACGGTCAAATTTCATATTTGTTGCCAACATATACCGTTTTTTTTTTAATTTTCCATAATTTTTAATGATTTTTTATAGAATTGTTCAATTTTCAAGCATTTTCTATAAAAACGCTTAATCAATCACCCTATCGTCATTTAACGCTTAATCATCCACATGATAGATAAATTAACCAGTCGACCATCGATCAAAGCCACATGTAATCCTGAAATCGACCCGTAACTTAGCCAATGAAAAGTGATCCTAAATAATCCCTCAACAAGTCCGACTAATTACCTAATTATACTAACTAGGGTTTAGGGAGTTGCTTACTTGGTTCAAGGACAACAAAAACCGGCCGATCGGATAGTGGCGGTCCCGGCGCGGGCGTGGGCCCAAATGGTGACTAGTCGGTCGGGCGGCGGCGATGGTGACGACGGCGTCGACGGCGGCTGGCCGGCGGCCACGGTGGCTGTGCTCTGGCGAGGGCAGCAACAGGCGGGGGGCTGTTCCGGCGAGAGCCTCGGTCGGCTGATGGTGGGCGGTGACGGCGACGGCGGCGGCTGCGGGCTGACGGCGTGGGGCCACTACTGGCAGGCGGGCGACGGCGGCGAGGCTGGGCGGCGACGGCATCGGTCTGCTGGTCAGCGGCGGCGAGGCTTCGGGCCGTTGCTCGGACGCGGCGAGGCGGGGCAGGGGCGAGGACGCGACCGGCGGGGGGCGGGCGACGAGTGGGGGGGCTGCGGGGCGGCTAACCCGCGATCGGCGATGGGCGGGGGGGCCTGCGGGGCGACCGGCGACGGGCGGGGGAGCTGCGGGGCGGCTGCGAGGCTGGGCGGCGACGGCGATGGCGCGACCGGCCGGGGGGCGGGCGACGGGCGGGGGGCTGCGGGGCTGCTGGCCCGCGACCGTCGACGGGCGGGGGGGCCTGCGGGGTTGGGCGGCGACAGGCGGGGGAGCTGCAGGGTGGCTGCGAGGCTGGGCAGCGACGGCGACGGCTGCGACGGCGACGGCGGCGGGGGAGATGCGCAGATCGGGCTTGGGCAGGGTCGGGGAAGGGGGCAGGAGGGTGTACAATGTCCGTCGCAAATTTGCGACGGACACTTTAAGTTCCGTCGCAAATTTTTGACCGACAAAAAATTTCCGACGGAAATAAAAATCCGTTGTAAATTTACGACGGACTCAATATGTTCGTCGCAAATTTCGAACGGTAAAAATTTCCTCGCAAAATTTGCGAAGGACATAATGAGTCCGTCGCAAATTTTTCGAGGGAATTTTTACCTCGCAACATTTGCAACGGACTTTCTAGGTCCGTCGTAAATTTTCGAACGGTAAAAATTCCCTCGAAAAATTTGCAACAGACTCAATATGTCCATTGCAATTTTTCGAATGGTAAAAATTCCCTCGAAAAATTTGCGACGGACTCAATATGTCCGTCGCAAATTTTGCGAGGTAAAATTTGTCACGCCCTGAATCCTACGGCACGCGGGCATCCCTCGCGAAGGTCGATTCGAGTGCGACGTCCCAGGACGCGTCGCCGACCCAAGACCCAAAGCAGAGATTTAAAGCACATGCGGAAGTAATTAAAATCACCCGTACAATATAATACACACGACCAAGGATAGCCACATGAACGAACAACAACGATTGCAGAATAAACACTTGCACTAATACTGGAAACCATATACAATATCCATATATAACCCGATCATCAAAAATCAAAAACGGGTCAAGGTCACTACTGACAAAAAGGGGTAAGTGGCTCGGGGGTCAGTCTACTACTAAAGGTGGGGCACTGATCAAAAAGGTACTGGCCCTACCAAACTGAGGCAAAAGCTAACTATTACGGTGCCCAGTCTGGGTCGGAATCAGAAGACTCTGAGGATGAAGAGCTGTCAGGCATCTCCTCCTCGGACCCTGATGAGTCCGTCTCAGACTTGACCTCTACAGCCTCCTCCTCCGAGACCATATTCTCAGGCTCGGCCTCTGACACGAGATCCTCCTCGATCGGCTCTAGCTCCTCGTGGTCCTGCTCCATCGGCGCCGGAACAGCGTCCCCGTCGTCTGGCTCTATGTCCATCGGCTCGAACTCATCTACCTCGTACTCTACCGTTACACCGTCAGAGCTTGCACTCTCCTCGGCTGAAGAGCCAGGGTCAGTCACCTCGCCATCAGGGCATCGAGGGTACCGGGTGCCCAACCCGGTGAACGGAACATCAAAAGTCCGGAGAGGACCATACTCTCCGAGATCGTCCCTGAAGCACCAAGCCACGTACTCGTGGGTCTGATAATGTGACTCCCCCGTATCCACCCAAACTACAGTATAATACCTAATATATACCTCCCCGTTCCCCACGGGGTGTATCGTCCTCGTCCGCTCTACATGATGCGGAATCCCAAAACGTACTGGAACCAAAGCCATGTCAAGGCTGGGGGTCTGAAAAAATTGGTTTTAAACAACAATGAGAATAATATCAGTGAATAGTTCCCTAAACCTAAACTAGGCTAACGTGCACCTCCTGACGAGCACTAATCAACACATAATTCAAAACATAACTGACTCAGGCCCTCGGGCCTAAATCTAAATTAGCTTGACCCTGCAGGTTAGTCATTTAATAAATAATCGCAATCACGCCACAGAACTTAATCACGGCACATAAACACGTATCACGACGTTATGACGCATGTCATGCATATGCTCATGCCCGCACTCATGCTCATGCCTCATCAATGCATTATCGCACATTTGCATGCTAGCACTCTTGCCATTTATCCACTTCTCCTCCGACCCGCGTTAAACGCATCATGTCCATCACTTTGAGATCGATCTCTAGCCCGCGTAAAACGCATTAGGCTCATGACATATTAACCGCGTAAAACGCATCAGGTTGGTCATCTTCCGGTAAACCGGGTATCGTCCCGCGTAACACGCCTCAGGACGGGTTCACTACCCCGCGTAAAACGCATCAGGGTTTATTGTGATCACACATTCACAAGCACTAATTTTTATCTGAACCTCGCGTTAAACGCATCAGGGCATTTTAGGTGATCACAATGCACATGTCACTCGGGCATACTTGTAAATGCACATGTCGTGCCAATGCTTATGACGCTCACCCGCAATTACAACAATCACACTTGGGCACTCACATTTTTCACAAAAGCATTTAATATCACTACACTACTTATTCAATTCGTCACGCAATATGCTCAGACCACAATTCATTGCACCCAATCACATATTAGCACAACCATGGAAATCAATTCAACTACCCGAGCACGGTGCACAATTCACACGCGTAAATCACACAACTAGTTCAACAAGAACTCGCGTATTCGAGGCCCACCAAGCTAATCCATTCCTAATCCCGCTAGACATGCGACATGGCATCATCAAATTAACCACAAACAAGGCTCAAATAGTCGGTCAATTGCACAATGCGATCATTCTCGGTAATTACACGACTAAACCCCAAATTGATCGCGCAGCGCCCAAATTAAATCCTGTCATGGGCAGCCACTATACCACAATTTCTAGGCCAATAATCATCTTCAAAATGCTCCATTAAACTTCCCAAAACTTCACTTGGATCAGACATCACAAGAACTAATGAGGCGCGCACTAAAATCCACATTTAAGGCCCGAACTTACTCCGAACCTGGGCCATTCTAACTCAATTTGTTCAGCCATTGAACAGTGCCTCTCGAGTCACTAAACCTCCATTAATTTATCGCACTAAGCCCGTAGAACAGCTACCAAAATAGCCACCACCCGGTTTATCAATTTCACTCACTAAGTCCACCATTTTGTCCAAATCTCGGCACCTATGCTTCGCCACATCACAGAACTATACGAGCCGCTAAACCTCGACTAAATAATCATCCTTGGTCACCAAAAACGCCACAAAATCAGCCCTTAACAGCCTCCACCATTTAACCCCTAAAATACCTTAATTAACCCCTAAAACCCATCTAGAAATGCATATAATCCTAATTAGGGTTTAGGGTCAAACTCATTTGGTGTCCTAAGCTTGAAATGAGGCTGAGCAAGTGGCGAGGATGGCTGGGCAGCTGCGGATCCGCGCCGGAATAGGAACGGCGAGCGGCGCTCCGGCGAGGGGGCCTTGCTCGGCCGGGAAAGAGAGGGCGCGGGAGAGGGGAGAGACACGGCTCAGAGGGGAAAGGAGGAGAGGGAGAGACGGCTGAGGCGTGGGACGGTGGCTCTCGGCGGCGACGGCGGCTCCTCCGGCGAGCGGCGGCGACGACGTGAGGGAGGGGGAGCGATCGGGAGAGAGTGAGGGGGAGAAGGGACAGCCGGCTATGGGGAGGAGAGAAATGAGAGGAGAGAGAGAAAATTGAGAGTTTATAGAGTGAGTGAGTGAGTGGAGTGGTTGGCCTAACTCTCCTAATACCCAAACTACCCCTAATCAAAGGATTGTGGTTAAATCAAGCTCACTAGTGGAGGGGCATTCTTGTCCTCAACATTTGAATTATTGGGGTTGATAAGACCATTATTTAAACCCCAAAATATTGTCCAATTAAGCCCAAAATTCGGAATTCCATCTTAGGGCACAAGGGCAAAACGGTAATTTTCCGATCCCGGGTCAAATTTTTCAATTTTGACTCTATCGAACCCAAATATGTTTGGCCACAAAAAAATGACGTCGTCCTTGCAAAAATAGTCGCACACGCCCACGAAATTCGATACCGAAATCCGGATTCAATTCCACAATCGTTTTAGCTCAATTTGCAGTTTTAGCGTCTCTCACTAACGGGCGGCTATTTAGGGGTTACGCTATCGACCTAGGGCTACTTGAGTCGTGACGGTGCCAATTTTTCGGAGAACGTGAGGATTTATCGCTAGTCCCAAGGGTCGCGGTTGTCCGGAATAAGTTCGGAATCGTTCGCCGCGCGTACTCTCGATTGTGCGGAATCACCCGCTATTCAATCGTACGTCGTCGGTCGAACCAAATCCGTCACCATTCTCGGGCCGGTCCACATTGGTACAAAATATTCCCTTATCGTTTCTCGGAATCGGACTCGATTCACAGTCGAGTTCTTGGGTCCACGTACTGTTTTCCCTAGTTAGCCTTTCCCTACTAGTCAGTATCCCGAGAATGATCACTTCCGGGCGAGACTTACTAAAATGAAATGAGAAATACATCGATTTCATTGATCTCGAAAGTGAGTCGAATTTCGGGACGTTACAAAATTTCCCTCGAAAATTTTGCAACGGACTAAAATGGTCCGTCGCAAATTTGCGACGGACTTAAAGTTTTCGTCGCAAATTTGCGACGAATTTTCTAGGTCCTTCGCAAATTTTCGAACGGTAAAAATTCCCTTGAAAAATTTGTGACGGACTCAATATGTCCGTCGCAAATTTGCGACGGACCATTTTAGTCCGTCGCAAATTTTTCGAGAGAAATTTTACCTCACAAAATTTGCGACGGCCTAAAATTTTCCGTCGCAAATTTGCGACGGACTATTTTAGTCCGTTGCAAATTTTCGACCGACAAAAAATTTCCGACGGAAATAAAAATCCGTTGCAAATTTGCAACGAATTAAATTATCCGTCGCAAATTTCGAACGGTAAAATTTCCGTCGCAAATTGCGACGGACTCAATATGTCCGTCGCAAATATGCACATACTAAATAATCGTTGTAAATTTGTGACGTCTTTTTTTCAGTAAAAAATTTAGCATCTCATTTATTTAGGTCCTAAATTTGCTACGTCTTTTTTTCAGTCCAAAATTTTGGCATCTCAAATTTTGCAATGGAAATTAGAATATCGGAAATGTTAGGGCACGTTAATAATATTTGACTTGTCGGCATTTAGGGACAAAATTTCGGACGATCAATTAAAATAAAAAGAATAATCGACAATAGCAATAATAAAAAAGCACAATAACAATAATAACAAGAACAATAATGATAACAACCAAAATAGCACTTGTCGCATTAATAATTACACATCTGTAGTGTTTCGTGACAAAAATTTTAATCTTCGTCTTCATCTTCATCTTCGTCCTTGTCCTCGTCCTCGTCTTCGTCTGAAAATCAGATTCTGAACATTCTTGTACATTTAATTCGCAAATTTCAGTTGGATCCACATCTATCATTGCTCTACACGGATCTCGTAAAGTTGGTATATTATATTCCTCAATTTCAACCGTGTTAAACACTTCCTTTTGTTGGTAGGCTCTATCCTTCCAGTGTTCCTCGATTTTCCTCCGTGCTTTGATTTTACATACAGCCCACCAATCAGCTTTGTCACGTTTCAAACTAGGATATGATGCATAACATACTTGAATTGCTTGTTGTGCCAAGACAAATGATTCATACTTCATATTCCTTTTCTTGTGATTTATTTCAACCAAATTGAACTTCGTATACACCTTCATTCCTTTGACGGGGTCGAACCACGTGTACTTAAATAACACAACCTGCATCATTAATGATCCAAGGTACTCTATCTCTATGATTTCATCCAACAAGCCATAAAAATCATCTTCTGAACTGCCACCATTGGATGACCGAACAGACACACCACTATTCATTGTGGATTTTCCCATTCCATATTCTTGAGTATGAAAATTATATCTATTTATGAAATATGCTGGCCAACTTCGAACTCTTAACTATGAACCCCATGACAGATGATATAGCAATCCTTGCTCTCCAATTTTATCATAATTACAGTGAGCCTAAGGTTACACATGCAAAGTCAATAATATATATTTTACTAAATGATGTATATAATTTTAATAACTTGGTTTTGGTCCATAGGCAACTTACATATGTCTTGAACCATGCTGCAAATTGTTCATCGCATAAACGGTCAAACTCATTTGGTTGTAGTCCAAACATTGAAGTTTGGAAAATCCTAATATTAAAAACCATTTAAATATTAGCAAATATTTGACACACAAAACATATATTTGCAAATTTACACTTACTTGAAGTAGGGCTCGACTTCTGGGCAGTTCAGTAAAATATAAGTATGGGCTGCATGAAATTCTTCGCCTGATAAGTAACGAAACTGACATGCGCCGCTTGGTCGACCCAGATAATTGAAAATAGGGAATGCTGTGCAATTGGGGGGATCAATGGGGCCCTCATCATTTCTGCCTGCTCTCCGCCTCTTGCACTGAATGTGCGACTCAAAATAGTATGATGCAAATGTTGTCACTTCTTCCACAATATATGCATTACAAATTGAAGCTTCAACACGTGCCTTATTCTTCACTTTTTTCTTCAAATGATATAAGAATCTAGTTGAAATAGAAAGAAGCTTATCGGAACATATTATATGATAAACTAATTTGAACTGTATTTTAAAAAAAATATTACCTCTCAAATGGATACATCCATCGAAATTGGACGGGATCTGCAACTTTGGCCTCATAAGGCAAGTGAACTAAGAGATGCTTCATCGAATAAAAAAATGCTGGAGGAAATATCCTTTCTAAGTTGTAAAGAATAATTGGAATATCTCTCTCTAGTTTTTTCATGTGCGATGCTTTTAACACTGTCGAGCAAATATCACGGAGGAAATTACTTAACTCTGTAATGGCGCAGCATACAAAGTTCGGTAGAACTTCCTTCAAAGCTATTGGAATTAGTCTTTCCATCAGGATGTGACAATCATGAATCTTCAAACCTGTGAACTTGCATTCATTCAAATCAACACATCTCCCGAGGTTCGAAGCATATCCATCAGGAAACCGCACAGATTTCAACCATTGACAAACAACTTGCCTCTGCTCCTTATCCAATGTATAAACTGCTTTCGATTTTGGTCCCCTGCTGCTTGCATTCACAGCTAGTATTGGCCGATCGCAAATATCTCTCATATCTTTTCTTGCGTTCAAGTTGTCTTTTATTTTTCCGGCGACATCCATCACAGTATTTATGACATTGTCGAAAACATTCTTTTCTATGTGCATAGCGTCAAGATTATGATGAATAAGATGGGCCTTCCAATATGGTAGATCCAAAAATATACTGCGTTTCGTCCACTTATGTGTACTTCCGTACGCAAAAGTCGTGCCATGCGGGTTCTCAACAACAGTTGGAAAGTCCTGCACATGCTCCCAAATTTGATCACTGGTTAACCTCAATGGTGGATGCGTTCTTTCAATCCTATTCTTGATGAACTTTTTCTTATTCCTTCTGAAAGGATGATTTGGCGGTAAAAATTATCTGTGACAGTCAAAATAGCTGGGCTTCTTTTTATGTTTTAATCTAAATGACTTTGACCTCTCCAAACATATCGAACATCCTAAGATCCCAGCTGTACTCCATCCAGATAACATTCCGTAAGCTGGAAAGTCATTTATTGTCCAAAGAAGAGCAGCCTTCATTACAAATATTTGATCGGTAGAAACGTCATACGCAGGGACACCTTCAACCCATAGCCGTTGTAACTCCTCAATCAATGGTTGCATATAAACATCTATCAACTTTTTCGGATTTTGCGGCCCTGTCACGATCAATGTCAAAAACATATAAAGTGTCTTCATGCACATACCAGGTGAAAGATTGTACGGCGTTAAGATAACTTGCCAACATGAATAACTTTTTCCTGTTTTCCCAAATGGAGCAAATCCATCGGCACAGAGACCTAACCTGATGTTCCGAGGCTCCATCGCAAACTCAGGGTATGTTCTATAAAAATGTTGCTATGCCTCCGCATCTGAAGGATGACACATTAGACCCTCTTCTATTTCATGATTTGCATGGCAAGTCATATGTTCAGCAGTGGCTTTAGACGCATAAAGCCTTTGCAATCTAGGGATTAAGAGCAGATAAAACATTTACTTGCATGGTCTACGCTTCTGATTACGACCCGGCCTCCTGTTAATCATGTATCTAGGTTGGCTACAGAATTTGCAAGATTCTGCATTTTCATCATCTCTCCAATATATCATACAACCCCTACTACATACATCAATTCTTACAACCGGAAGACCTAAGTTATCCACTAGCTTTTTCATATCATAAAAATCACTTGGCATGATGTTATCACGAGACAATGATTCCCGCATTACTTCAACAAAAGAGTTGAAGCAATCCGCAGACATATTATGCTCTGCCTTGATATTTAATAGTCGGGCTGTCACCGATAACTTAGTGTGGTCCTCACAACCTGCCCATAAAGGTTCATCTGCTGCTTTCAACACATCCCAGAACTGATTAGATTGAAAAGTTTCATTATAGACATTCTCATCAAAACCCGTTACTCCTATATCTTCCAATTATGAAGCATGACTAGTACCCACTTGTTCACGTGTAGGAGTAAAACTAGTACTTGCATGATTTGATTATGTGACAAAATTATAACTAGCTGCATCAATCACCATCCTCTCGTATGGGTTCAATTGCTCATAATAGCCACATTCTTCCCTATCTGAAAATTGGTCACTTCTTCCATATCCTTCATCAGATATAAATGGTTCACCATGAGAAGTCCAATTATAATAGTTCGGAGTAAACCCAAATCTAGTAAGGTGTTCTCTAACTTGATCACACACAAGAAATTTATCATTACCGCACTTTTTACACGGACACCTTAACTTATTTCCATTCATGAACTTATATTTACTACTAGCAAAGTCTAAAAATAATTCCAGCCCAGTACGAAACTCATCTGTCAATACTTGACGTCCAGGTAAGTTTTTATTATACATCCAAGCCCTTTTTCTTTGCATTGTGTCTGTATTAAAATAAAAAATTCTGGCAAAATATTTAAAATATCATATCTATTGTTCTTAATTAAAACCATAAAATTTTGAAAATTATAATTTTTGTTATTCACGCAATAATTAATATGAAATTGCAAAAATAGAAAAAATTACCATGTAAAAAAGACTTACCCAAACATTTGACTGAAATATTGGTAGGAGAAAGTAGTCAATTTGATGAAAATTGCAACGTCCACTTGGATTGCGAGACCTTCAATTAGGCACATACCCAAAAAGAATAATCACTTAAGAATCATTTTTTAATAATTTTTAATGTGCGATGGAAACGAAATTCATCCGTCGCAAATTTGCGACGGAATTCGTTTTTCGTCGCAAATTTGTGACAGAAATTGGGTTTCTGTCGCAAATTTGCGACGAATAAATGAAAATTCCGTCGCAAATTTGCGACGGAATCAAAGATCCGTTGCAAATTTGCGACGGAAACTATTTCTGTCGTAAAACGGCGTGGCCGTTTGGCCTCATCCAAAGGCCGGCGAGGTGTCGCCGGTCGTTAAACCGGTGATGCAGATACGAAAAAAAAAACAAACATTAACATATATATATATAAAAGAAATTACAATCCAACAATGAATAGTCACGAAGCTAGCTATGATACTTATCGGTACAAAAGCTTCACTGAGATTAATATGTGCGTGAGCGGATTTTGCTTATTTCAGACATATGAAAGAGGGAGAAAAGCGAGAGAGAGCGAGAGAGAGATAGGGTTGGAATATCACGGGCTGATAAACTACAAATTTGCGACGGACGTTCGTTTTCGTCGCAAATTTGTGACGGATTTATTTTCTGTCGCAAATTTGCGACGACTTTTATGCCGTCGCAAATTTGCGACTGATTTGGCGACGGTTTTTTTTTCCGTCGGAAATTTGCGACGAACTTTTTTGCGACGGATTTATTTTCCGTTGCAAATTTGCGACGAACTTTTTTCCGTCGCAAATTTGCGGCGAATTTTGCGATGGTTTTTTTTTCCGTCGAAAATTTGTGACGAACTATTTTCCGTTGCAGATTTGCGACGGAATTAGCGACGGTTTTTTTATTTCCGTCGCAAATTTGCGACGGATAAAAATTCCGTCGCAAATTTCCGACGGAAAAAAAATCGTCGCAAATTCCGTCACAAATTTGCAACGAAAATAAACCGTCGCTAATTTGCGACAGAAAATATAATCCGTCGCAAATTTCGTCACAAATTTCCGACGGAAAATTTCCGTCGCAAATTACATGTTTTTTTTAGTGATTACTATTATGTCCGTTGTTTATTAATACACTATAATGTGATGTGTGCGTGCAAAATATGGAAAAAATTGCAGTAGAGGAAAGGGAAAAATTGTAGGACAAGAAATAAATGTGATTTAAGTTATCTTAGGAAATAGATTTAATTGTATGATAAGAAAGATATTGAAATTAGAAATCCACATGGAAGAGATTTAGTGGAAGGTCGCTTAAAAGGTAATTATGTTCACATTTAGATTACTATTTTGTCCGTCATTTAGTAATCCACTATGATATGACATGTGCACATATGTATGTGCGTGCAAAACATGGACAAAATTGCAACAGAAGAAAAGGAAAAAAATGTAGAATAAGGAAAGAAAAGTGATTTAAGTTATTTTAGGAAATATACTAAATTGTAGGGTAAGAAAGGAATTTAATTTTAAAAAATTTCATAGAAGAGATTTATTGGAAGGTTACTTAATTGATAATTATCTTTACATTTTAAATTAGCATTTTGTCCTTTGTTTTTTTGTTGGTCGGATATTTTGTCCTTTGGTAGTAGTAGACTATAATATGACATGTCCACATCATAATATGCGTGTGCAAAATATGGGAAAAACTACAACAGAGATAAGGAAAAAATGCAGGATAAGAAAAAAAATGTGATTTAATTTATTTTAGGAAATAGATTCAATTGTAGGATAAGAATGTAATTAAAATTTAAAGTCCACATAGAAGAGAATTAGTGGAAGGTTACCTAAATGGTGATTATGTTCACATTTTAGATTACTATTGTTCCATTGTTTAGTTGTGACATGTGCATATATTTATGTGTGTGAAAAATAAGGAAAAAAAATATTGCGACGAAGGAAAGAAAAATGTGATTTAACTTACGCATATTGGATTTAGGATAAACATGTTACTTAAAATATAGAAGAGATTTATTTAAATGACAATTATGTTCACATTTCAAATTGCTAGTTTTGTCTATTGTTTAGTAAAACCCTATCATTATTTATCATGGGTTATTTTGTGGAAATTTCAGACGAAAGTTAAATATTGAGGGTTCTTTCGAGTTTACTATATCTATTATTATAAAAGGTTAATCAGGAGCATCTCCTAATTTGACCCTTCTTCTCATCTTAGCACTCCTAACAAAATTTGATCAACTCATCAGATCAATGATAGTCATAGAAACTTCACCTAATCGCATAATAGTTACGTCCCTAGTCAAAGCGCTTTGTGTGTCGCTTTTTTTTTTATCATTTAAGTTTTCGGTTGAAAAACTTTAACAAGTTATTGAAGCCGGTTAAAATGAAACAGTATTTATCACCTATGCTCCGTTTGTTTCGTGGAAATTGAATGATTTGGATAACATTTTCCCAAAAATGATTGCTTATATCCCTTACAAACATGAATTAAAGAAAAATATTTTTATCGTCTGCAAAAAAGTTTAGACATAAATTTTTATTGATAACGAAAAAAATTTCATTGATTAATTATTTCAAGTGATCATTTTTAGGAAAATATTTTACTAATCATTTATTTTCCGTGAACAAACGAAGCCCTCATTTCTCGCTGACTTTCGTGCCTAGCATGCGCCATACTTGTATACAATATGTGCAAGACATTTATTCTCATTCCGTTGTTGTGGACCTAATTGCTCATTAGAGAGATATTAAAGTCCCTAATCACATGGCATGAGGGTTAGCTATGGACACATGATGCAGTACCCTTGCTTGTATCTTGTTATCTATGTTGGGCTTTGTTTGTTTCACGAAAAATGAATGATTTGGAAAATATTTCGTTAAAAATGATCTTTTGTTTCTTTTACAAGAAGTGAATAAAAAAAAAACTCATTATCCACGAAAATGTTTGGACTTAGATTGAGGTTGATAATGAAGATATTTTTTGATCAACTACTTGTTTCAAGCGATATAAGCCATTATTTTTAGAAAAATATTTTTTACATCATTCATTTTTTACGAAATAAATAGAGCCTCAATACTTTAGAAACAATTTTTTTTGCCTTTGTAAAATACTTTCTGGACTCTCCTTTCTCTAAAAACAAGGCGAATTACCATGAAAAAAAATTAGGAGAATTGCCAACTCAAATATATTTTACTCATTGACTCTATCTGGTTGACTTGTCTAAACAAAATTTATGAGAGAGACTTTGGAAAATGATGTCGTTTTTGCATTCTGCTTTACCTTCAACAAAATCTAATTAGAAAAGTGGCGTGGAAGAATGAGATCCTTGTTATATAATGCAAAAATCAGCTTGACCATATCAACAACAAACTATTTTTTTTTTGTTGGTATGGTTGCAAATCGAACCACCACGGTGCTTCCCTGGGCCATGGCAAGGGCCGCATGATCCTCGCCTTGGTTGGCTGGGTCGAGGGTCGCACGGACCCTTGTGGATAGAGGCGAGAGTGACACGACCCTAGCTATGGCCCGTGATAGCGGGCAGCATGGTTGTCGAGCCACCACGACCGTTCACTAACCCGACCTTTTACTATTATGTTTTATGACTCGGAAATAAAATTTCAATTCTTATCTCGCTCCAAATACACATTTAATGCGAATCCATGACTGATGTGGCATCATGTCAGCTTTACTTGGCCCTAATTATCCACCACATGCGATGCTTAACGGCAGTGCACGCTTAATGATCAGATTAATAACTCGAATTTAGCCTATGTTAATGGATAATGCAGCTCTGCTCTGTGATTATTATGATCTTGCTAAATTTATGTGTTTTTGTCAACTATATGGTGCTTAAGGTAAATGGGAGTTTAAGACATGGAAACGAGACTTTAATTCTGTGGTTAGAAAGCCAAAAAAACAAATTGATTTTGTAATTAATATCCACATGCTTTTCACGTTTTATAAATTAATAGCACTTAACCTCATTGCGAATTTTTTTTTTCCACAACAGATCATAAATACAATCATAATCACGACTCCATTTCTTATCGGTCCAATAGAATCAGTGTGGGTCGTGCTACAAACTACAAAGCACCCCCAATTGCAAAGTATTATTAGAATGTTGAAAATACCTGATTTTAATAAAATTAAGGAATGATTAGAACCTAATACGAGCTCTGAACCAACTGATACAGGTCAAATTGGGATTAGAGCTCGAGTTTTAGGGATCGAGCAAGGCCTTTATGGACCCGAGTTTGGGTGCCAGAGCATCGGGTACGAGCACCAGGGGTTAAGACCCGGCCTTGATGGCCTCGGGCGTGGGTGTCGAGGTCCTGGTCTCGATGGATCTTGGCCCGACCGCTAGAGACTTGGTCCTGAATGCCAGGAGTCAGGAACTAACGTTGAGGTTTCTGTGCCAAAGCGTAGAGTTTCGGGTTCAAACGCCGACACCTAGTCATATTTTGAAAAACGTTTTCCGGTTCTTTCAAATAGGAAATCATTTTTCTTGAATTTAAAACTTTGATAGGAAAACCTTTTCCGTTGGTTCATTTTTCTAAGTGAACCAAACGTCGAAAAATGAGGAATATATTTTCCTTGAAAAATATGTTTTTCTGCTAAAAAAATAAATCCTTGGTCGGGGCTTGGAAAGTCGAAAGCAAAAGTGCTTTTTTTTTGGACAGTGTCTAACGGGACGCATGCGATAATTAATCACGTTTAGAAAGATGGCACACGCGCGCTGCCGAGCCACACGCAGATTAAATTAATGAAGGCCGTGACGCGAAAAGTAAAGGCGGCGGTGGCGACACGTACCGCTAATCAAACCCCTGTCTTAATCGTCATTAATTATCCGCTTAATCACCCTCGACAATTTTTTTATCCGTACTCGCAAGGCTAAATAATAATAATAATAAAAATGTGCACACGCACCAAAAAAAAAAACGAGCGGAAAAACCGATTAAAAAAATTGCTGGGTAAAAAAAGCGCGGGCGGGAGGGGGGCCGGGTTAGTGGCGTCAGCGGCCTCCACGTGGCAACCCCTGTGCCTCACAGTCCAGAATCTCTGGAATTGCTAGAGAGAGAAAGAAGAGAGAGAGGGGGGGGGGGGGGGAGAGCTCCTTTGGAACTGTGCACGCCGGACGCATGGCAATAACCACCGAGGCGTCCTCCTCCATCCACTCCCACTCACTGCTCTCTCTCTCTACTTTCTCTCTCTTCACTGCGGTTTTCTCCCCGCGACTGGCCGGCCGGGAGCTGCGGCGGAGGAGCCTCGAGGGAGTGGCCGGCGGCGGCTCCGAGGAGGTAAGGATTTACCCCCCGCGGCGATCGCGGCGGGGATCGCCCGCCGGAACCTCGCATTGTACGGCGGCGCGGCCGTCTTTGCTTTCCTGTTCCTCCGTCTCACGTGGTGGGGGGGGGGGGGGGGAGGGAAGAGCGCGGGGGGGATCGAGTTGTTTCGTGTTTCCTTTTTCTGTGGCTTTTTCGCGCGCGCGCGCGCCGTGAGTTTCGAGAGTTCTAATGGCGCTGCCTTGAGTCGTGCCGTGATTTGATTGCTGTTCCGGTTCGATGTGTCCGGTTAGGGTAGGGTGTACGGGTCTAGGTGTGCCGGCGATGTTGGAGTTCGATTGGGGGGGTTGTGTTACGGAGCTCAGCAGAATATGCAGTATGAGATATGGCTTGAAGTCGGGGCGACGCATATGTTCTGTTAAATTTGGAAATTGGTGATTGATTGCGTGCTTTAGGAGTGATTCGGGAGCCTAATACGGTTGGACTTACGGTTCCTCTTTCGACGAAGACAATATGTAGAGGCTGTTGAATACTGCTTGGCGTTGTTGGTGGGAGGACCGTGTAAGGATTTTGTAAGTTACTTGGTATAGTTAACTCTTGAAACGAAAGAAATAAGCTTGAGAAGAGTCCCTGTGTCTGGTGAAAGAGTTGCAGTGGATTATTATGTGTGAGAGCGAGCACGGCAGGGTCGACCCTCGAGATGACTGAGGCGTTAAGCGGCATTTTTGCGCCGGAACTGATTTAATGAAACCGTGTGTGGGTTGCCACACTCCGAACTAAGTTGTCTGGTGGCCATGCTGAGGAGTACTATTAGCTGGCTTTTAGTTCTGGGGCAGAAAGAAAAAATATGCAGACTTGAAGGTCTTTTGCTCCGTGGTCAAACACGATATGCAGTCTTGAGGTCCTTCATGCCAGTACTTGGTGTCTTTATTAAGGCATCTTGGCACTAAGAAATAGTTACGAGTTTATAATATAGTAGGCCAAAACTCGGAGAGTTGCGCGGAATTTAATGCTCCGTTTCTGGGCCTTGAGATTGAACTGCATAGCTCTTATTGTCAGCTGAATAAAATTGAGAATCTTAATTACCATTTTCAAAATCTTGTGACATTATTATGTGAAACAACTACACCGAATAAGAACACGAAACTGAAGCTTCCATTTCCAACACGTGTTGGAACTAAGGAAAATAGCTGGTATTGCACTATTCAAATGGGAGGATTGATTTTGTTATATAAAAATATAAAAAAAACCTAAACTTTGCCTGTTTTAGCGGTGTCAATTATTTGAATCCTTTTGTAATACCAGGTGCTCTGAAAGATTTAGATGCGCCGTATTGATGTGATATGTCATTATGAATTGAGTATTTCCTTTATTTGACATGGATTCATGTCTGAACTACTTGCTGCGCAAGTCATATAACTTTGCTCCTGCCTTTGTATACTTTCCCAGGTAACTTCATATATCTAAAGTGGCTACTGATTAAACAACACAGTCATGCCTTGGGATATGAAATAGAAACATGTAGCATGAAGAAAGAGAAGGATCTCAGTTGTATTGTTTTAGCATCAATTTAGAGGATTATCGAGCAAAAGATGAATTTGGAAAATCAAAAGATAGAACCTGTGACCGAGTTAGGACTTGCTTTGGACTATTCAAGTCAGTGCAATCAGAGAACATCAAATGATGATCCAAGTGCAGGTGCAAATGCAGGATCAAGTGGGTGCATGACATTTGTGGCTGCAAATCCCTTATCCGAGCTGGTTTGGTCTCCACACGGAGGGTTAAGTTTAAAATGTGCCGACTGCAGCTTCACAGAAAGGAAACCCTCCCCTATATGGGGTACAGGGTCGAAATATGCATCAGGTAATGTGTCAACTTATAGAAGGGTAATCTTATTTACAGTTAGACTGACCAATTACAATTTAAGTTCCCTCAAGTTGATGCTTCATATCAGGCATTTAGTTGAAACAATCTTTGCTTTCAGAAAATGTTGATCCAATGGTTGATGTGAATGCCAAGGCTGATGCGCCTGTCTCACACAGAAATCTTGAAACCAGAGGCTCAAGATATGGCGAGCCAGAGGATTGTTGTGGCTTCGTTGGGCAAAGGGCTGAAATAACAATGAGCAAGGAAAATGTCTTTTCAAATGTCCCCGGTATGTGATGCCATAGTCAACTAACGACCTCACATGCTGATTTTCTATGTAATTTAAGTGAGTTATGTGATTTTGAATTAGTGAATTACCAAAAATTTCTCTTTTGTGTGTTTCTTTCGCTTTATGAAGCAATAATGACATTATTCTCTAACACAAGTAACTGTGAGATAAGTACTTTACCTTTTGGATCAGTGAAAATCTTTCTTCCAACAGAAGCTTGCATTTGGTTTTTCATATTTCACATCTCATGCCTACTGAATCTACCTTGGCAGGTCAGGTTAGTGGTAAAAATGGAAATCCTCCAGATAATGAAGTTTCTTCTGGAGATCCTGCCTTTGGAGGACAAGATGTCGCTATGAACTATGAGCAATTGGCAATGGGAGTTACAATGGTGTCAGAAGTTCTCCCACTGAATGAACAGAGAGCTTCTGCTACTCCAGCTTTCTCTCCAGGCGGAGAGGATGACAAACTAGCTTCGCTTTTAAGAGAGGAAAGCAAGAAAACCAGTAACCCAAGTCTTCCATTATTGGAGAAACTAGAATCAACAGCTGAGAATGACCTAAGAACTCTTAATAGTGAGAACATCGGCCATGCAGCAGCTGATGCTGTAGCCTCGGAATCTTCCTCTGAAGTCAAAAGCATCTCTATGCATGATGCTGATATCCAACACAAAGGCAAACCTGTTTCTAGTAACAGAAGAATCTGTGGAAGTCGTAGGAAAGGTAAAGAAAAGGCATTATCTGATGGAGATGCTAGTGGACGATTACTAAAAGAGGATGACAACAGCCATGAGAGTGTTGAAAGCTGTAACAGTGCAGGCTTATTTTCAGTTGGAAGAAAGAGAGGGAGCGTTGAAGCGCATCTGATTGGTGGAAATAAACGAGCTCAGTATGGTCAAAACCAAAGTGCATCAAGCTCTTTTGCTGGACAAGACAGCTCCTTCATGAATTGGATATCAAACATGGTGAAGGGCCTGTCAAAAACAAATCAAGATGTGGCAGGCTCTCTCTCACTTGCTCTCACTGGTCCTAGTTCTGGAAATGAGCACCTGGACGATTCATTTGTAGCTGGTGGCCAAAACCTGGATGCTAATTGTGGGAATATGGGTTTTAAGTCCATTTTTCAATCAATCTACTGTCCGAATAAAGCTGCTCAAGAATCGAGAACACTTCTGCTTCCTAGTCAAGCGGGAGAAGGATCTACAAAAATTGAGCCAGATAACAAGATATGTGCTAAAGATGTGCATCCATTAGCATGTCTAGCAGAGAATGACAACCCAAGCAAGAAGCTGCTGCTGCAATGCAGGATGATGGATGAGTCTACTCCTGAAATTGGAGCAGGTGATCCAAATATTACTCGGGTTTTAGATGCAAGATTTGCTGTCTCTCAGGAGAATTGTGAAAATCACTCCACAAAGAATAAGAATCTCGACAACTTGGATAACGGAAGTTATAAGAGCTCAAAAAATTCATCCAACCCTTCTTTGGGGGAAATAAACTCAATGAAAGCTGGTAAGGATCATTCTTCTTCTTCAGAAGAGAAGATTAGTAATCTTGGCAGCAGAAATGATCCTCTAGGAAGCTTGTGGATAACTCGTTTTTCATCGAGGACCTCTTGCTCTATCCAAAAGCAGGATCTCTGTGTCCAGAGTATTGGTGGAACAATCGAGGATTCGGGGAATCTCATAAGAATTACAGCTCAGTCTAAGCAATCTTTTGGTTGTCACCCAGCTCCAACAAATCTAGAGGTCAAGGATTGTAACAGTGAAGAACCATCTAATGGTGTTGGAAAAGAACCACAAGATTGTGCTGCTGGTAGTGAAGCTTCCTTTGGTTTCAGAAAGCTCCAGAGTAGTCATGATCACCATATGATACACAAAGTGAACTGTATTTCATCTTCTCTGAGACTCAAAAGTTCCGAGGAAATGGTTTCATTGTTCGCTCGAAGATTGGATGCCCTTAAGCACATTATCCCAACAAATCCACTAGATGTGGGTGCTGGGTGTAGTGCAACTTGTCTCTTTTGTGGAATAAAAGGTCATGGTCTCCGAAATTGCTCAGAGATAGCAGAAGCTGAGCTGGAAGACCTCCTAAGGACTGCCAAATCATATCAAGTAGTGGAGGAAATGCCTCCTCTATGCATTAGATGTTATCAGCTCAATCATTGGGCTGTTACATGTCCAAATGTTGTTTCAAAATTGATGCCGCCGGAGGATTGTATATATGTTGTTAATAACCGCTGTTCTGATATAGCACAGCTTCAGAATAAACAAATGTACCAAAAGAGTAACCTTATAGATAGTTCTAATGGAAACTTGAAATTGAAGGAACTATCAACCTCTGGCAAAGATATTCCCATCCCAAGCTGGATTAGGAAATGCAGTACTTTGAGCCCTTTTCAAAATCAGCTGAAAGATAATGTGATCACAACAACGGGAAATTTCGGTGAATGGCATATATCAGATGTGCCTAAAGCAATCTTTGACTCAATAAAGATGCTTCAACTGTCTCGGACCAGCATCCTCAAGTAAGTAAAACTTTTTACTTCATAATCTCTTTGAATGATACTGTTGGCAAAATATTAGTTTGTCTTCAATCATCAGGCATGTTGATTTCTGTTGGCTACGGTTTCTTGGTTTTGGTGAAACCTCTTTTGCAGGTAAATCACATTTTCTAAGACACCCAGAATGTCCGTCAGAGTTAAGAGTTAAATCAAAACTATGGTTTTGTGAAAACTACATGATAGATAGATCAAGTATTCCGTATGCCATGTCAAAATTTATGTAAACATAAGGGGGCACAACAAAAAAAATGATCTCTTTGGTGTGAAATTTGCCAACGAAACAACTGACTGCATGGATGGTTTGCCAGCTCATGTTTTGTTTTTATCGTCAAATATTGGTGAAACTTGAACAGAATTGCAATCAACCTAATTGCTATTATCATTCCTTGTAATTTGCAGCATATAATGTTGCGGTTATAGTAGAGAGAAACATGTATGTGCTTAGTGTCTGACATCATTCCTTCTATTTGGGATGTCTATTTTAATTCTCTGAAGTGGAACGATGAAGATGACCATAGTCACAGCTTCAAGATGAAGACCGTGAGCTTTTGTGGGGTTGGGGGGAGAGAGAGAGAGAGGCAACACGAGGAAAATGAAAGAATTGGACAAATTTTCTTAATTAGAGAATGGATCAAGGGTTATTTGTGGGAGTTTTTCCGGCTCTTTTAAAGGGAACTTTTTGTGGCATTCTGTGTGGACTGTTATTCACAACAGTCGGATATTCATTGAGACTTTGTTGGTCTTAGATGAATCTCTTTCTCTGTCCTTTAAATTTTAGGTGGATGAGTGCCCGGACATCCCCGGTGCACCTTGATGGATTTTTCCTGCGCTTGCGTCTTGGAAAGTGGGAAGAAGGACTTGGAGGAACTGGTTATTATGTAGCTTGCATAACTGGTACAACTCAAAATCACTCTTTTCATCTGTTCTATTTCATATATGCTGTCTAAGTTATGTTCTGAATGCACATGTTCCGCATCCGGATGCTGTCGCCTGTTGTGAATCCATCTGCTGTCTCCATTTTGAGATTGTGATATGTGTCCACTCAATTCTAGACCTCGCCACATCCAATCTAAAACCTACCAAATCCTAGTTTTCTCTCTTCCCTCTTTCTCCTCCTTTACCCCCTCAACTGCTTCCATGCCCAACCGCCACACTGCTGCCTGCCGTCACCACTGCTGAAGTTGCCAATGCCACACTCAGAACCTGCTACCGCCACATCTCGGGACACATCGCCGCCATCCAACTGCTGTCACTGCTCCGTCTTTTTCCCAATTCACCCCCTCATTTGTTCTTGCCCTCATCTGTCTTTCATTTTTTGATTTTCGCGCTTACAAACGTCGCTCGACCTCGCCGTCAAACCCCGCAGCCATGGTCAAGTTGCTGCTGCTGCAAGATCTAGAGGTGTGCCTCCAGATCTGAAGGCTCGGCTTCCAGGGCTGAGGCGTAGCTCACACGTAGCTCAAACAGAAAAAACAGAGGCAACTTAGCTCGATGCCAGTGTCCATGGCCAAGGCTTAGCTCGAGGCTTAGGCTCTGTCCATTGCCAATGCTTAGCTCGGTGTCCATGGCTCCACGTCGGTGGACGAGGCTTAACTCGATGCCGTGTCGAGTGCTGCCATCGGCAACGAGCTCGACGGCGGCATCGAGCTCAAATAGAGAGAGGTTAAGAAAGAGGGATGGGGGCATATAGAGGGACATGGGCTGCAGGGACAAAGACCAATTGAGAGAACTTGTCTTAAGGAGCGCAGCAACAGCAGGGCGGCGGATGTCAATGGTGGGGTTGGGGGCTGCAGTGGCTCAGGCAGTGGAGAAGCATGGGGGGCTCTATATCTGTACAGAAGGTGGAAGAGAGAGAGAGAGAGAGAGAGATTTTAGTGTTTTGATCTACTATGGGTGAGATTAAGGTGTGGCGGAGTGGCGCCACATGTTTTTTCGTGCTTGGAGATAGCAGATGGGACTATAGTAGGAGACAGCATGCATCCAATGCATCAATACCCAAATCTGGGATCCTTACTGGAGGTTTGTGGTATGTGGAACTTAATGTGCAGGAATGCAAAGAGATAAGTCATCCGGAAGAAATCCTATTGCTGTGAACATTGGTGGAGTCAAATGTCTCGTTGAAAGTCAATACATCTCCAACCATGATTTTCTTGAGGTAATAACTTAACTCATTCATCCTTCACGAATTTCCCTGGGTGCTTCCTTTTTTCCTCTTTTTCTTTTCATTTTTCATAAATTGTCAGGGGAACTTCCTCAGGAATTTTATGAGTTTTGAAGGCATCCATCATGACAATGTTGAATCCACTCTGGAATTTAGCTACGCTTCTGTCGTTTCCCATCTTGTTTCATCCATTCTATGGGAGGCGTAGTATTAACCGACGATTGATTTTCCAATTGCACTTAGCGTGATGAATAGTTGTGGTACGTGGGTTTCTATAACACAAATGTATCTTGTTATAGAATGGTTATTTTGATGATTTATAAACGAGCGAGACTGACATTTCCCAAGATTAATTTAATTTGTTGAAGGTCAACCATGAAGTTGATTTTTTTTAATCATGGCAACAGGGGGTATAGAACGAGAAATGATTGCACGTGATGAATCTTGAGCTTTATAGAATGAGAAATGTTTGTGCGTGATATTGGTGAATTTCATAAAGTCTCAACTTCTTTGAGGAAAAGATCGGTCAACATAAAGAACTTAAATGGACGAAACAGGCAACATCATCATTTGATCAGAACATCATATTTAAGGAGATGAGTCTGTGAACCTTCAAGAATTTTCATTTTATGGAAGTGGCTCATATCTCAACAGAGTATAGAAGCCTATGAAAGGCATGGATGAATTGTCATACTTATCGACTGATCAATCTAATTATATCAAGGATCCATGCTTAGTATTTCGCTATTGGTTTTGCCGGTGGTCTTGCGGGTCGTTTAATAGCTAAATCATCGACTATGTCCAATGGCTAAATGATGCTTTCGCATGCTAAGCTTTTTCTATTAGCTGACTACGCTTTCTCTTAGAAGTTATAAGGCTGGTAGGGATTGAAGTTTGTGATGGTCTCGTCTACCGTTTTTTAGCCCATTGGATTGCAAATGAGATGCTTGACAGGAGAAAGAGCTGGGAAGAAAGAGGATTATTGTTTTGACAGGACACTCTTCTTTTTCCTCTTTTGTCTAATCCCTTTCCTTTGCCTATTACCGTTCATAGGATGAGTTAATGGCCTGGTTGTGTATGATGTCCCGAGCCGGCGGCAAGATTCCGACTGAGGAAAATCTGAGGATGAAAGTGGAGGAGAAGAAGAGGCTAGGGTTTTGAAGCGCTCGTGCCATCTCAGGAGCCATCTGAGTTTTCACCAAATGAGATTTGAAGACGGGACGAAATCAAAATCCGACTTGCATGTAGAATTTTGACGTTTGCTTAGTTGCTCAAAGAATTTTCTGCATTCATCCGAATAAAGAATTTTTTTTCATATTGTTATTGGAGTCTCACAATCTTTTGGAAGCTCCGTGACTTATTGGACGGGGTTGGAACCTACCTTGCTGTAAGAATGTTTTGTTCGCTAAGTGAGTTTGTCCCAGCTTTGCCAGATTGGGACCGACTCCAAGTATGTTTATCGAAATACCGTACATTGTGAAGGATGAAATTGGTGCATCTGTTTTTAAAAAAAAAATGATTTGGAGAACATTTTTTGAAAAATAATCGCTTGTATAGTTTACAAAAATAATTTAATAGAATTTTTTTTCATCGTTTATGAAAATAGTTAGACATAAATTATTATTGTTGATGAATATATTTTTAGTCGATTAATTTTTCTAAACAATATAGATAATCATTTTTCGGATAATATTTTTCGTCAAGCAAACACAGTTAGAGAGAGCTCACAATTTCCTTTGTGACTCGAGTAGTGAGTTCTCAATAGAATGTGGTAATAAAACGACACATTAGCGCACACTAAAGTCTAACGAGAAGATAAGTGCTGAATCAATATCATCAATACGCGTAAACTAAGTAAAGGACATCTATTTAGTAGGGTTCGACGCTCTTCCGGTAGATACTAGAGACTAGAGAGAGCACAGAGCTCTCACACTCTAATAGTCCTCTCTCACATGGTAAATTATTGGCTGCACCAATGGAACATATAGGTAGAGTGTAGGCGATTTGTCGGGTCACGTGGGTTTTAGGGTGACACCACATGAATTATGGCCTAATTCAAAAAAAAAAAAATATCAGCTTTAGTCGAGTGACAATTCTAGCATCAATTTTTTTTTGTTTCGTAAAAAATCACAAATTTTCACTTAAATCTCAAATCTGGCTCTCCTTGACTTAAAACCATTGATTGTCTAACTTGTCTATTATACCTTAGAAATAAATTCACATTGTTTGCAACGGGATTTAAAGCACTATCTATTGTTTTCTTTTTCGAGCCACAGCTTGAAGAATAACAGTGAAATAGTTCATTGTCTCCTTCACTTCAATGGCAAGTCAAGATCTTCAGATTAAATCTCTCTATATCCAGACTCCACTATTTTGTTGTATTCTGAAATTGAAGATCACTGCTCGTCGAGAGACACCATGTATGAGATCTGCCAAGCTCATGATTATAACCTTTTTTCTCAAACAAGAATGACTTTAGGCAGAGAGTCAATGGGGAATTAGATTTGGGATAAGGATAAAAGTTGGTGTTTTTTTATGAAATAAAAAAAGTTAAAGACTAAAATTGTTACTCGACTTAAAGTTTATGTTTTTTTGGAATTAGCCCATGATCCAGCCGACCAGGTTTGCGGGGCCTAATGCACCAGGTGCAGCCAATTTGGGACTGGAGTCGCTAGAGCTCTCTGAATTGGGTGTTGCGGTTGCCTCTGGGAAAAAACATGAAAAGTCTTGTTTTGTACGCCCCAAGAACGTAACTAATGAACCTTAATAAGATCATGAAAACTTTTAGCATTAATACCGTAAAAAATCATAAACTGGTACACTTGTAATAAATTTATCTAAAACTAATTTTACCATAAAAAATCCCAAACTAGTATACCTGTGACAAATTTGCCCTCATTTAGTTTTCATTATATTTTTTTGTCAAATTGCTGAGTTTGATGACACGTGACTATTAATGGGTGTACCAATTTGAGGTTTGACCCTTCGTTTGTCACGTGTACCAAATTGTGATTTTTCATGGTATTAATCAAATTTAATGAAAAATAACGGATAATAAATTTGTCGCAAATTTACCAGTTAGGGGTTTTTTATGGTCAAAAAATTAGTTTAGGGTAAATTTATCACATGTGTACAAGTTTGAGGTTTTTTGTGATAAAAAAATTAATTTTGAATAGATTTGTCACAGATTTATCAATTTGAGGTTTTCTGTGATATTAACTCAACTTTTATTCGTAGCACAGTGTCTGCATGCAGAGTACATCAAGTTCTGCATGTTACATACACGTAGAACCCTGCTACAGATGATAAAAAAAACTTTTATTCATTGCACACCGTGTCCGCATGCGCGGTACATCGAGTTGTGCACAGCTCACGCACAATCTTGTTAAATACTCCAACCCAACACAATGGAAAGCAATATCAAACTGGAAAGAAAGAAACGACGTGAAAACGCGACTGAGTTGAGCAGTCCGTGTTTATTCTGGAGCGCCGAACGAAGGCGTTGGGCTCGGTGGCCTCATTGGCTGGTCAGTGCTTACCGTGGCAGCACTTGAAGGTGGTGACGGTCTCCATATTCAGAGTGCAATCGGCCTTGGGGCACTTTGTGTACTCCGGCATGTCACCGACCATGTTGGGGATAGAGAATTCGAGGCATTGCGACGGGGGAGCGACCTTATTGGGGCACGCTACGAAGTGGGTTTCAAAATCCTGTGTGTTAGTCACGTTGTTGATCCACTCCACATGCTTCGACAGCACTTTCAAGAGATCTGTGACACTAGTGTTGACGATCACGCTCGATCCCCTCGCGACGATGGTGAACCCGCTTTGCTTCTTGTAGCTGTTGTAGAGCTTGGGCAACCCCAGCATCACGGAATTTGGCTTCTTCTTATTCGCCTGCATCATCCAGGTTATGCAGTTCTCGAGGCGGAATAGGAATTGCTTTCTCTTGGTGTTGATGTTGAAGAAATTGACGGAGACGGGGATTTTGATATTGCTCAGGTAGTTTTCAATCTCTTCGACAAACTTGGAGTCTTCAGCTGAGCCGCACAAGAATATGAGCTCCCCGTTTACAAACTGGCCAACAATCAAGACATAGGACATGTTAAAAGAACAAGAATACAAATCAGTTAAGTCAGGAAATTCTTAATCTATCTTGCACCTGATTTTTGTGTGAATTCGATAGGTGCCACATTAGACATATCTAAAATTTTAGATTGGGTAAATTTTACACGGAGTCTGCAATAATAGAACCTCGTTCTACTTTCTTTTGTCTATAGTGTGCGAGTTTGTGCTTGGCTGAGCGTGTTAAAGACTTAGCAACTTAATAATCTTGTCGGACGAAATTAGAACAGAGGCTGTGTCTTCCTTCATCCCTATTTGGAGGAAGATCTCCAACTAGACTTTGATTGTTATAACCTAAATGTAAACTGAACTAGAAATAAATTTGAGTGATATGTCTAGATTTGTAAGGCACCGATCAAAAGTCTGGTACGAAGAAGGTCCATCCAACTAGGGATGGAAATAAAAATGTGGCCCACATAATCCAAACCATACTGCATTTGTAACTTACGCTTTGTTCGACAGATTGGAAGACCTTGTTGTTCACCACGAGCTTGAGCCAGTTGCTCCTGTGCGCGTCCCAGAGCTTGCAGCCCCTCTCCTGCGTGAACGGCAGGGCTTCCGATCCACAAAGGCGTATCATTGTCATTGCGTCCATGTTCACCACCTTTCCCTCTTGGTTCAACACGACAACCTTTGTCTGCTGCTTAAAGTGCCAACACTTCTTGATGGACTTTGCTGATGCCTTGCTGACGATGGATTTGCATGAGTACCAGGGCATCTGAGATCTCTTCTTTTGGAACTGCTCCTTTATCAGAGCGTCTTCTACATCCGCAATGGGAACCCACATAATTTCGTAATTACTAGATTTGAAGGTGCTCTCACTGTAGATGCTGGTAAGGAGTATGAAATCATCGTTCGTCAAGTCCAAGCCTGAAATAAGCAGCATGACGTCCTTTTTCTGGAACACCTCCACCTTTACCTATGACACGCAGTGATCAAACCATGCTCTTATTTTTGCATTTTGAATGCCTAGGAACGAACTATCTAAAAATTTCAAACGTAGTTAATTACTCGTAAGTTGATATGCATTCCCGTATCGTGACATTCATATACAATAATGAGCGGTAATCAAAGTAAATGAAGATTTTTGGGACTCAGAAGCTAACCGTGGTCTTCTTGGAACAATGATAAAACTGTTGGCGAATCCTTCTCAGTGCAGAACAGAACGGCCATAAACCCTAAAATATCGTAAGTAGATCTGTAAAGTCCCCTGATCTCCTTATATCGAAGTTGCTCCGCTGCATAATGTGAATCTGTTTTGCCGGAAATTGCTCCCGCGGCGAAATATAATTCACCGAAAGTCGTTCTTCGGTTCTTAATGTGAGGAGACCGGGTTCCGTGGTGACTCCGGACAGGAAATATCAAGGGAGACAAGGAAAAATGGTGAACTTTTACTCCGAACTTCGAACCAAACTATATGTACAAACTGTGCCGGAATTTAATCGACGACAAAACTTGAAAATACAGCCGCACATGTACACAAAGATGTAATGCCGAAATTTAATCGACGAGGCGACACTCGGGATAGAGATACACGCCAGAATTTAATCGACAACGCGATTCGGAAAGCTAAAGCTAAAGTTAAGGAAAGATAAAGTGCGGTACATGAAAGTAAAGATAATTGAAAGATAACATGTTGTTTGATTTTTGTCGGGATCCTCTCTCCAGTAGATGGCCGGTGATATTTATAATGGTCGTGTGGTAACTGCTCCTTAGCAATTTTCAACAGTTGTGCCCATGTTCTTCCGTCCAAAAAATCTTGTCTTCATGTTCATGTGATGCCATAATTCTGCTTTAAAGATAACTGTTTCACGATCTTGTCCACAAGTGATAACTTCCTCATAATCATGGTTCCAAGTAACAGTTATCTCAAAATACGAATGTATGCTCCTTAGTGGTTTCCAACAATTACGTTGAATCCACTACCTTGACGGTTTTCTTTTTACTCTACTGCGTTGACGGTTGCTTTGACTCCACTATGTTGACGGTTACTTCTTTCTACATCTCCAACCAGTCACGACCGTCGACTTCCTCTTAATGTTGAAAACTCTACAGTGATTTTCTGAGTAAACTTAGAATATAAAAGTTGTAGATCCAGGAGTCTTCGTTCTTTTGGCTTTGGAATCAGGTCAATCCAATTTGTCTCGAAGAAGTTATGACCATTTTCCCGAACTAGCATAGAACTGCAATTTCGTCGAAGTATCGACAAGATGAAGTCACGATCGTCGACTTCCTCTAAATGATGAAAACTCTACAGTGATTTTCTGAGTAAACTCAAAACATAAAAGTTGTAGATCCAAAAGTTTGTTGGGAATTGAATGAGAAGTGTGTGGGTGAAAGTGTCTCACATAAGGTAAAAAAGAGATGGGAGATGGGTTCAAATAGTTGAGCCTCACAAACGGGTTTGGGCTCCAAGGGGTACCCCACTTTTGTGGAAGAGAGAGGACTTACGTCAAGCTAGGTCGGTCCACCCCCCGCGCGCGCGCCACCACCCGTTCGGTTCGGTTCCGGGTCCACTTTCTATCGATTTTTTTTTTAATTTTTTCCGAACAGACACGTTTAGAATTTATTTATTTATTTTTGGATAAACAAACATGTCTGTTCGTTAGGTTCGGTTCGCCCGAACGGAAAACCGAAGCCCTTCGCGACTGTTCACAAACCGAACCGGTTCAAGTAAACTTTCGCTACTATTCACGAACCCTCGTAACTCTTCATTATTTTCGCCACTTCAATATGACCGAATAGTTAGTTCGGGATAGTGACGCTTTGTGACATTGGCATTCCCGCAAAACATTTTCCCGACGCACTTACGCATATTCATTTCATCATTATCATTTTGTGCGATTGTTATGCAAAAATTGCGTTCGTAGGAGTCCTCCGAATACGTACCGCTTCGGAGGAACGAGATCCGTTCTATCCTGGGAGACGATTGTCCAATATCCTCGGGTACTGATTGAGGGGCCAAATTCGTCTTAAAGACACGACGTTATTTCGTTTGGCTCGAATCAACATTCTGCTTATTTGTTTGTACTGCTGCTTTTATATTTGTTTTCTTGACATTTAATTTCAGTTTCTAGTATACGAACATAACCGACTACAATCTTAAGACGAATTTCTGCTTTGGTTCTGTTCGTATGATACTGAGATAATACTAGTATTCTGTACACTTCGTATGTTCCTTGTCTAGTCGTATTCTACTTCGGTTCCTTTGTATTCTGTTTACAAGTATTTGTTACAATTTTTCGTTTCTATTATTTTGAACGAACGATTCTGTTCGTAGTCATATATTACCAATTCTTTTTGTAAATATGTTCTGTTTTTATATTTCAGAAATGGCTTCAGCTACGACTCCGGTTAACCCTATTCTGAATCATGGAGAAAAGCATGAAAAGTTTAATGGTACGGATTTCAAGAGATGGCAATAAAAGATGTTGTTCTATCTCACGATCTTGAACTTGGCTAGATTCCTCAATGAGGATGGTTCTAAATTGGACGTTGGAGAGACAAATAAAGAAAAGTTGGCTGCTGTGGGTCACGACCTAAAAATCATTGGAAATTTCCGATCTTCGGCTAATGGATTACTAGATCAATTAAATTAACTAACCTAGCTCGAGTTCTCCCAAACTCTACTAAATCGCAACTTTGGTCCAATTGTGAGCATACAAATATTTTCAATGGGAGTCGCCACTAATCATTTAGGGTAGGTTGATTAGAAACCTAAATAAAATAGCGGGAGTACTATTTTATTTCTGCGAATCAGAAATTATGAATTCGGGGACTTGGTTACGCTAGATTCCCTAACGCCCTTTCGGTACCAATTTCAGGAAAAATATTCAATTTGACAATTTTGATAAATCTTGACTTAGAGTTCAAAGGTGCAGAAGTTTTATTTATTTTTTATTTTTTTACTTATTTAAATGAAAGCTAACCTATATGTAATGACGTGCAAAAATTGACATGCGATTAATGCAACTTAACATGCAAACTATATGTCATGCAACGACGTGACCTATTTTTAATGACGGGCCTATTATTTTTTTTGTATTTTTTTAATGAAATTCGGAATTAAAAATGCCAATTATCTAAACATGCAATTTTAAACTAAAGAAATTAAACTATTTTAGAGCAATCTTTTTGGCATTTTTTTTATCGAAATTCGAAATTAAAATCAAGTAAAAAAAATATAACCGCTAAATCTTTCGAATTAAGTTTTGATCTGAAGCCTGACAGATCGATCCTAAAATTCGAAATACCCGCTATGGAAATAATTCTATCTAAAGCCTGATAGATAAATTTATTTCCACATGTGCGGTTGCAGATTAGAAAATTTTCCTAATCGATCACATCTTGAAAAAAATTTAAATATCTCAAATATCTTGGATATATTCAAAGGATTTTAAAAATTCTAAATTCTATCCAAATTTGATAAGATTAGATATCCAAGATTTCAAAAAAGGAAATAAATCCTAATTGAAATATGCTTATTACTCGAATATGCAAAATTAGATATCAATAAGCACAAATTAGGTAACAAAATATTCAAATCAAATCGGGATAAGATAATTACCTGATTTGCAGATTTCTTTTCTAATTTGAATTTGCAGCTGATCGGGATTGTGGATCGGCGAATTGGCTGACGGTGGGAGACCGGTGACGGTGGTAGACCAGTGGCAGTGTTACTGCTCGGCCAAGCTAACCACGAGAACGAGGACGGCAGCGGTCGATGGTGGCTTGACCGAATGGACTCGGCTCGGTACCGGCGGTGGTGAAGGTTGGGATATGCCTGGGAAGATGTATGGCGAGAATGGATTGAATCTCTCCACCGAAGCTTTTCACTGTGTGCCTCCAAAAGTCCTCTTCACGGCCAAGTGTCTCCTTGTCTGTGTTTTGTCCGTCCACTTGGCCAATGGACTTCTGTGTAAGTGCTTTAATGTCCAAGATCTCTCTGACTTTTGCCGTGAGAACTCCTCCTTCGTGTAATGCTCTCTTAGAGAAATTAACACCACTTCTCTATCTCTTTCAACGTCCTTTCTTTGCGGCTCCTTTTTTCTGTGGCCGTCTATGTGATGGGAGGGTCTAGTAAAACAGAAACTCGCTAGACAACACAGAAGAACCCATAACAGAGTATTCGGATTAACAGAGAAAGACCTGCCAAAAACAAAACACTGGAATATATAACAAGAGTTAATTCTAGCTGAGATCAACAGAGAGTATTCGGATTAACGCCAGTGCATGTTTGGCATCCGAGAGAGCTTGGACAGCGACGGCCGGAGCGATAGATGACGATGGGAGGTCGTTGGGAATAACTCTATCCCTCTCTCTCTCTTTTCACGTGTGCTTCGCGTGTCTCTCTGAAAAAATCTGATTTCTGAAAATTATGAAGGCTCCCCCCTCGGAACGTGAATGGGTGTTCCTTTATATAGTGCTAGGTTTAGATTAAAACTCTCAATTTTAAATTCTAAGAGATATACTTTACTGATATGAAAATTTTATTATCTCTTAGAATCTTGATAATATCAAACCAAATCGAACAATTATCTTCCAAAATTTGAATAATAATCAAGATTAATTGTTCAATTATCCAATGGGAGAATTTCGGCTCTTATAATACTTATGGGCTAGGCCAAGAATTTTCTTAAACGAGGGCTTAGTCCAATTTCATTAAGTTCAGAGCCGTTCACTCGAGTCCAACCACCGCCGATCCAATGCAAATGTAACTATATGAGCCTATGCAAATGCTTCTAATATCTATATGCATTTTAATTAATATTTTTTCTAGAGACCAGGATCGATCTCTAATTTTTTATGCAACGAACGACTGACTGGATCGTCAAAATTTAGGTGTCAACACTGTGGATGCATGGAAGCATTTTGACTTCCTATGTCGCAACTATGTCCTCAACGGTCTGGACAATACTCTCTATAATGTCTATAGTCCGCTAAAAACGGCTAAAGAGTTATGTGATAGTCTGGACAAGAAATACAAAATCGAAGATGCTGAATTGAAGAAATTCATTGTCGGTAAATTTCTGGACTTCAAGATGGTTGACTCAAAGACCGTCTTAAGTCAAGTTCAAGAGCTTCAAGTGATTATGCATGATATTCATGCTGAAGGAATGACTCTAAGTGAGACATTTCAAGTGGCTACATTCATTGAAAAACTGCCACCATCCTGGAGAGATTTCAAAAATTATCTCAAACACAAGAGAAAGGAGTTCTCACTCGAAGACTTGATTGTTCGGTTGAGGATTGAGGAAGACAATAGACTGTCTGAGAAGAAAGTTGGGAAGAACCTAGAGGTTTCAAAGGCCAATGTTGTTGAAGAAGGATCCAAACCCAACAAGAAGAGGAAAATGCCTAGCAAGTCTGGAGAGAGATTTAACCAAGGCCTGAAGAAGTTTGTTGGCAAGTGCTTCAACTGTGGCAAGTCTGGACATCGAGCCAAAGACTGCAGAGCCAAGAAAAGATAGAAAACTCAGGCTAATATGGTGGAAGAGATCTCCAATGATGTTGATGATATCAATCTGATTGCTATGATATCCGAGTGTAATATGGTGGGAAACCCCAAGGAGTGGTGGATTGATACTAGAGCAACTCGTCATATCTGTGCAAACAGATCGATGTTCTCGTCCTACACAATTGTGGGGGGTGATAAAACACTTTATATGGGTAATTCATCAACTTCTAAGGTTGATGGTGTCGGAAAGATTGCTCTAAAGATGACATTTGGGAAAGTTGTCACACTAAATAATGTGCTACATGTGCCAGACATACGCAAAAATTTAGTGTCAGGATCTCTTCTTAGTAAGAATGGTTTCAAGCTGGTGTTTGTGTTTGATAAGTTTGTACTCCCCAAGAATGAGATGTATGTAGGAAAGGGTTACCTTCGTGATGGTCTTTTCAAGTTGAATGTAATGACTGTTGTACCCAATGATGTTATGAATAAAGTTGTTTTTGCTTATGTGCTTGAGTCTCCTAATTTATGGCATGCTAGATTAGGACACGTTAACTATAAGTCGATAAAGAAATTAATGAACATGGGGTTATTGCCAAGATTCGATTGTTCAAGTGAGAAATGCCAAGTGTGTGTTGAATCTAAATTTTCTAAGCCTCCTTTTCATTCTGTAGACAATAGAGTCTCAGAACCTTTAGATTTAATACACACAGATATATGCGATATGAAATCAATACCGTTAAGAGGTGGTAATAAGTATTTTATTACTTTTATAGATGACTGCTCGAGATATTGTTATGTTTATTTGCTTAGTAGCAAAGATGAGGCTGTGAATGCTTTTAAAACTTATAAGTCCGAAGTTGAAACTTAGTTGAACAAGAAAATTAAAATCATAAGGAGTGACAGGGGAGGTGAATATGAATTTCCTTTTGAGGAAATTTGTATCGAGTTTGGTATCGTTCACCAAATGACTGCTCCTTATACACCACAATCAAATGGAGTGGCGGAAAGGAAAAATCGGTCTTTAAAGGAAATAATGAATGCATTGTTGAATAGTTTCGATTTACCACAAAATTTGTGGGGGAAGCTATTTTAAGGGCGAATTTTATTTTAAATGGAGTACTCCACAGAAAGACACAACAAACTCCCTATGAGAAATGGAAAGGCAGAATGCCTAACTTGAATTATCTCAAAGTGTGAGGGTGTTTGGCTAAGGTTGCAGTTCCTAAGCCTAAAAATGTTAAGATAGGACCAAAGACTGTTGACTGTGTTTTTATCGGATATGCTCAGAATAGCAATGCATATCGTTTTCTTGTTCACAAGTCAGAGATCCCAGATATACATGTCAATACGATCATTGAATCAAGGGATGCTTCGTTCTTTGAAAATATATTTTCATATAACATAGTATATGAGCCAATTGATAATGATAAGAGGTCTCGAGATACTATATCTAGAAGTGATCCAATGGAGGATGAACCTAGACGTAGTAAAAGATAAAGGACTTCCACGTCTTTTGGACTTGATTTCTTAACGTATCCGTTGGAGAATGAGCCTCGGACATTCAAAGAAGCTGTGACTTCGCCAGAAGCCCCGTTCTGGAAAGAAGCTATCAATAGTGAAGTTGAATCCATCTTGTCAAATCATACATGGAAATTGATTGACCTTCCTCCTGGTAATAAACCGCTACAATGTAAGTGGATTTTCAAGAGGAAAATGAAAGCGGATGGTGCTATTATAAATATAAAGCTAGGCTTGTATTAAAAGGATACAAGCAATGAGAAGGTTTTAATTATTTTGATACTTATTCACCTGTTACTAGAATTACATCTATAAGGATGCTAATTGCTATAGCAGCGGTGTATAAGCTTGAAATCCATCAAATGGATGTGAAAACGGCCTTCTTAAATGGGGATTTGGAAGAAGAAATATATTTGGAACAACCCGAAGGGTTCATTGTTCCGGGACAAGAGCAGAAAATATGTTAGCTTATCAAGTCACTCTATGGATTGAAACAAGCACCAAAACAATGGCATGCTAAATTCGACGAAGTCATGCTGTCGAATGGTTTCAAGATTAATGAGTGCGATAAATGTGTATATGTTAAGAACACTCATAATGATTTTGCCATTTTGTTCTTATATGTAGACGACATGCTTATAATGGGCAGCGATAGTGAGGTTGTTAAGGCGACCAAATGCATGCTCACAAGTAAATTTGATATGAAAGATATGGGGGTTGCAGATGTTATTTTAGAAGTTAAAATCTATAAGAAATCTGGAAGATTGGCTTTATCACAATCCCATTATATTGAGACGATTCTTGGAAAGTGCAAGAATCTGGATATTGTACCAGTAAAGACTCCGATAGATGTTAATTTACATCTTTCAAAGAATACTGGTGTAAGTAAGGCTCAAAATGAGTATGCTAGTATACTAGGCAGTTTAATGTATGTCATGAACTGTACTAGGCCGGATATAGCTTGTGCTGTGAGCAAGCTAAGTCGATTTACAGTTAGTCCAAATAAAAATCATTGGAAAGCTATGAAACGTTTATTAGACTACTTAAAGTATACTCAAGATTATGCTTTGCATTACACAGAATATCCAGCGGTTCTTGAAGGATACTGTGATGCAAATTGGATAACCGGCACTAAAGACACAAAATCCACAAGTGGATATGTATTCACACTTGGGGGAGCGGCAGTGTCTTGGAAATCGTCCAAACAAACTTGTATTGCTAGATCCACAATGGAATCAGAATTTATTGCTTTGGATAAAGCCGGTGAAGAAGTAGAGTGGCTTCGAAATTTCTGGGAAGATATTCCTAATTGGCCTAAACCAGTGCCCGCTGTATGTATACATTATGATAGTTAAGTGACAATAGGAAGGGCAAGGAATGTCATGTATAACGGTAAGTCTCGACACATACGTCGAAGACATGACACAGTAAGACACCTTCTTTCTAGTGGAATTATCACCATTGACTATGTGAAGTCAAAAGATAATGTTGCAGATCCATTGACAAAAGGCCTAACTAGAAAGATGGTCGCAAAAACATCAAGAGGAATGGGTTTAAGGCCTATAAACAAGTCATCGTAGCGGAAACCCTACCTAGTTGATTGGAGATCCCAAGATCTAGGTTCAAAGGGACAACTAAGTTATGAAGACAGTGTAGAGTACTGTCAAATTTTTACTCATTCCCGGATGAAGACAGTACTAATATGTTAAGGTTAAGCAAAAGTTTTTAATGATTCTGAATTGAGTATGTGATATACTATATGTTCAGAAATCACCTATGTGAGTGTGAAGTGAGGGCCGCTTCTGTGAGAATTGAAAAGGCCGAATTCTCTAAAACACTAATGAGATCAGGCGGTGTTCATGGCCAAAACGAACATAACAGTGAGAACCAATTTTATTCGAGAAACAGTTGTGTGATTTCTATTGTCTAGGCTTACACGAAAGGTCGACAGTTGAAAGACATCAAGTCTACTGATTGACCGAGTAAGCCCGAAAGGTTTCACTAAGGAAAGTTAAAAGTCTCAAACTACTTATTCTGATGCAATGTTTTCTCATAGAATAATCGCACATTGCATCTCATGCATACACGAAGAGTCATGATATCTGAACTTCTCATTCATGTGGGAGATTATTGGGATTTTGGCACCAAAATCCCATAGAATTGAATGAGAAGTGTGTGGGTGAAAGTGTCCCACATAGGGTAGAAGAGAGATGGGAGATTGGTTCAAATAGTTGAGCCTCACAAATGGGTGTGGGCCCTAAGGGGTACCCCACTTTTGTGGAAGAGAGAGGATCTACTTCAAGCTAGGTCGGTCCACCCCCCGCGCGCGCGCCGCCGCCCGTCCGGTTCGGTTCTGGGTCCACTTTCTATCGATTTTTTTTTAATTTTTTCCGAACAGACACATTTAGAATTTATTTATTTTTTGGATAAACAAACATGTCTGTTCGTTAGGTTCGGTTCGCCCGAACGGAAAACCGAAGCCCTTCGCGACTGTTCACGAATCGAATCGGTTCAAGTGAACCTTCGCTACTGTTCATGAACCCTTGTAACTCTTCATTATTTTCGCCACTTCAATATGACCGAACAGTTAGTTCGGGATAGTGACGCTTTGTGACATTGGCATTCCCGCAAGACATTTTCCCGACGCACTTACGTATATTCACTTCATCATTGTCATTTTGTGCAATTGTTCTGCAAAAATTGCGTTCGTAGGAGTCCTCCGAATACGTACCGCTTCGGAGGAACGAGATTCATTCTATCCTGGGAGACGATTATCCAATATCCTCGGGTACTGATTGAGGGGTAAAATTCGTCTTAAGGACACGACATTATTTCGTTGGGCTCGGATCAGCATTCTGCTTATTTGTTTGTACTGCTGCTTTCAGGTTTGTTTTCTTGACATTTAATTTCAGTTTCTAGTATACGAACATAACCGACTACAGAGTCTTCGTTCTTTTGGCTTTGGAATCAGGTCAATCCGATCTGTCTTGAAGAAGTTATGACTATTTTCCCGAACTAACGTAGAACTGCAATTTCGTCGAAGTATTGACAAGATGAAGTCACGACCGTCAACTTCCTCTTAATGTCGAAAACTCTACAGTGATTTTCTGAGTAAACTCAAAACATAAAAATTGTAGATCCAGGAGTCTTCATTCTTTTGGCTTTGGAATCGGGGTCAATCCGATCTGTGTCGAAGAAGTTACGACCATTTTTCCGAGCTAGCGCAGAACTGAAATTTCCTTGATGAAGTCGTGACCAGTCTTGTCAATAATACCCAAAAATTTGTCATCTTCGGGTGCAAACATATACACTGGACACATGTTATTTATGTTGGCAACTTGATGATATTTGCTTCCATGTTGTCTCAAGTCTCTGCCATGTGTCCCTTGATGATCTTTGACCATGATTGAACCATGTCGACAAGTTGGCCATTTTTTGGTGTAAACATATGCCCCCTTTAAAAGAATAGAATGATTCATCAATCATTCGATTCTTTTAAATTAGGTAAGCAAGAGTCATCATATGCCCCCTTGTCATCGGCAAATATGAATTTTTTTTGGCCGAATTTCATATTCTTATATGGCTCATATTTTTTCCTCGAAAGACACATCTTGAGTAAAGTTTTCGTGTGGCCCGCTATCTCCATCCTTAAGTAATTGCTCATATTTAGACACTCTCGTTGCCAATTCAAATAAATCGGCAAAATTTTGGCCTTCAAAATTTTCTCTCAAATTAAAGTTCAATCCATTGAAAGCCAAATTTATAAATTCTTTCTCCGGGAGTGAAGTAAGACATCTATTTCTAGCTCTCTTGAATCTGGAAATGAACTGCTCTACTGATTCATAACTATATTGCTTAATATCAGCTAAATCAGTAATGGACACATTGTGAACTAACCAGTAGAACTGGCTATGGAACTTTGTCTCCATTTGCTCCCAGGAATGTACAGAATTAGCCGGTAAAAATGTGCACCACGTGAAGGCTGTCTTGGATAATGACAAGGGAAATAACCTTAACTTCCAACAATTGGCATGAGATACATCACCACATTGTGCTTCAAATAGACTAACATGATCCACTGTCGATTGATCATCTTCGCCAGAAAAAAGGTTGAAATTAGGAATTTCAAAACCTCTTGGATATGGTATCGCATCCATCTACTCTGGATATGGCTTTTTGTATATGGCTCTTGTATTTACCGGATCATGTTCCATGCGTGGCACCGTTTGGTCTAGTATTACCTCAACCTGTTGAGGATCTTGATTATGGATCACTTGAGTAGGATTATCCAGACTCGCCTTCACTTCAATTGAACCACTTGATGTTCCAAGCTCGTGCATGACCTCTTGGAAGGTGTTGACAATTATGGGCTTTATCACATTGATGACGCATTTTATCATATGGTTAATCGTTTCCTTCTGATGTTTGTGGAGAATCCTCCTCATAGAAGCAAACATCATAGGATCAAACTGTAATTGCATTCTCTGCTCATTAGTGAGTTGTCTTGGGTTGTCAACACTTTCACCTTCTGCTACCGGTTGTGCAGTTGATGACTTAGAACATCCCACTTTGTCATTTTCACATTGTGGTGATAAGTTGTTACCACCAGTGTAATGGAGATCAACTTGTTTCCTTGCTCTCGGCATCGTATCTCCTCAAATCAACCACAATGGTCCCACCAGGCGTGCCAAAATTATGTTTCACTGGAAATTGCTCCCGTGGCAAAATATAATTCATCGAAAGTCGTTCTTCGCTTCTTAATGTGAGGAGACCAGGTTCCGTGGCGACTCCGGATAGGAAATATCCAAGGAGACAAGGAAAAACGGCAAACTTTTACTTCGAACTTCGAACCAGACTATATGTACAAACCGTGCCGGAATTTAATCGACGACAAAGCTTGAAAATATAGCAGCACACGTACACAAAGATGTAACGTCAGAATTTAATCGACGACGCAACACTCGGGATAGAGATACACGCCAAAATTTAATCTACGACGCGAATCGGAAAGCTACAGCTAAGGAAAAATAAAGTACGGTATATGAAAGTAAAGATAATTGAAAGATAACATGTTGTTTGATTTTGTTGGGGTCCTCTCTCTAGTAGATGGCCGATGATATTTATAATGGTCGTGTGGTAACTGCTCCTTAGCAGTTTTCAACAGCTGTGCCCATGTTCATCCATCCCGAAAATCTTGTCTTCATGTCCATGTGATGCCATAATTCTGCTTTCAAGATAACTGGCTCACGATCTTATCCACAAGTGATAACTTCCTCATAATCATGGTTCCAAGTAACTGTTATATCAAAATACGAATGTATGCTTCTTAGTGGTTTCCAACAGTTACGTTGAATCCACTATCTTGACGGTTTTCTTTTTACTCCACTACGTTGGCGGTTGCTTTAACTCCACTATGTTGACGGTTACTTCTTCTTTCTGCATCTCCAACCAGTCACAACCGTCGACTTCCTCTTAATGTCGAAAACTCTACAGTGATTTTCTGAGTAAACTCAAAACATAAAAGTTGTAGATCCAGGAGTCTTCGTTCTTTTGGCTTTGGAATCAGGGTCAATCCGATCTGTCTCGAAGAAGTTATGACTATTTTCCCGAGCTAGCGCAGAACTGAAATTTCCTTGATGAAGTCGTGACCAGTCTTGTCAATAATACCCAAAAATTTGTCATCTTCGAGTGTAAACATAAACACCGGGCACATGTTATTTATGTTGGCAACTTAATGATATTTGCTTCCACATTGCCTCAAGTCTCTGTCATGTGTCCCTTGATGATCTTTGATCATGATTGAACCATGTCGACAAGTTGGTCATTTTTTGATGTAAACAGAATCACTTGCAATTTAAGTACTTATGTTCGATATATGGATTGGACAAAAATTATATGCGTACACAAAAAGGAATCTGGATAAGGTGGACAACTTTCTGTGTGAGAACAACAATGATCTCACCGTTCTCTTGCTTGAAATTTTCCACTTGTTTCTTGAGGGATTCATATATCTTCACGACTTGGTCCGAGAAGGGCAATACATCTAGCTCTAGGAACCTGAAGTCATCAAGAAATAGGTTGAGCATTGAAGTGAAACAGCTAGAGAGAGAGAGAGAGAGAGAGAGCTTGGAATTAATTCCAAGTCTGTTAACAAAGGCAGCTAAAAGCAAAGGCAAGGTGTAACATACTCATTGCTCGTGCTAATCATGCCACAGAACAGAACTGAGCAGCCAAGAACACCGACAATGATTTGATAAAATCTGGCTCTTATGTCAATCGATGTCGATCCTCTGAAACTTTTAGAGTAGTTCGCAAATTCAACAGTGCACTTGGTGAACTCTAAAATCACCCTGATCAGATCCTTAAGCGCCGCAAAAGCCGACTTATCAGCACGTGACCCTCTCAACACGGCCGCCAAGACTAGCTTATAGTCGGATTTTTCAGTTTCAGCATGATGCCAATTCTCGGCGTAGTAAACCGGCAAAGCTGACAGTGTCAGCACAGCCTTGGCATCCCATGGAAAGGATGACAGCTTGTCAAAAAGCAATTCCATTGTTCGGCACGCATCGTTGGTGTGCAGGGCCTCACAAGTAATCTGTTGGTTGCGGACATAGATTTCGACATTCAATGTGGGAAATAATATCATCGAGGACGTGACGAAGAACTTAACAAACACAGCGATTGTTTCTATTTTTTCTGATAGAATGAAAGATTTTAATGCGGCCTAAAAAGTCGCTTTTACTTTAATATCGGTTGTTATCTAAGAAAAAAAATTATAATCTCTATGTAATGTTAAAAAAGAACTAAAACGCCGGGCTCCCGCATGTGTATACTTGCACTTCCGAAGGAGGAGTGCGTCTCTTACTATGAGATTACCTGACAGCACAATTTGTTGATGGTGGGTGACAAACAAGCAGTCATTCTTACAGAAAGTGGGTACAAGCTTTTGCTCTAACCTTGGTTACCCTGGAAAAAAAGAGTGGACTTGTGAGTCCTCAACATGAAATATTAGTACATAAGAGCATGGAAAAATTGTGTATCTTGATACAGTTTAGCTAGACAAAAATGAAACATGGAATTAATTTGAGGAGCAAAGACATTTTTCCACAAGTTGAGAACCAACCAATTAACCATGGAAATAAGTTAATGGGAAAGATTGCAGTATTTGCCATGCAATTCATGTTTTTGCGAGTAATATGTAGTAGTGACGCAGCTATTTATCCACGGCCATAAATATATGTTTCCCTTTTCATTTTATAAATTAGGGTCATGAACATAGATGTACAATTACCTAAAAACCTATGGAACACCATGCATGTCCCATGAACCAGTTATGTTAAGGCTTTTGGCCTTTACAAAGAGAAAACTTTACTACTAAAAAGTAAATGAAAAAGGGACTATAGCATATTGTTTGATTTGCTTGTCCACTAATTTACCTGTGGGTTGAGGATTTCCTCGATAAGGCTCAAGTAATACTTGACATCAACTTGATCTATCCAAGAGCATGTCTGGCTCGTGCCATCTTTCATGAACTTGTCCTCGTTGAGGAGGGCACGTAAGCTGATCATGAAGCTGTTGTTTCCGGCCATTTTCAGATGCAGGGAAAAGGAGAAAGGAATGAGTGAAGCAGGGAAAGTTTAGGGTTTCAAGAGAGGGAGCGGAGTGTAGATGGAAGGCTTGTGGGGAGCAAACTGCAGGTCCCTGGAGACCTATTTATAACACTCCAAGGCCATAACACGAACTGACCAAAAATAGAAAAGGGAATAACACGACAACTTATGAGCCGGTAAGGATTAAACTATATACAATGCATAAGATGCAATTTTAATCTAAGTTATGTCTTATGTGAATTCTAATTTAAACTAATGACATGGATTTAAATGCAATCTGTACGTGACCAATGAAATATGCATGTTATATTTTTAGAATTTTCTTTTAAAGCTAAAATAGGTAACTGCTTAAAAGTATCCAATGACCTAATTTAAACTAGAAAATAATTTATATTAAATCTTAATCTAAATTAAGTAATTTCTAAATTACAACATGGTTCCTAAATATGCAATTCTAAATTAAGAAATAATTGAATGCAATCTATCCTGAGTGTAATGCAATTTTTTTTTGTATTTTCAAAAAAGTTACCTAAATTAATGACATAGAATATCTGTAAACTCACATTATCAAATATTTGCCACATCCAAAATAGAAAATAAAGATAATCGGGGACATAAGTGTTAGTCTCACAGATCAAAATCCCAGTTATCACAAATATACACGACTCGAAAGAGCAAATTTTCTATTTGGGAAATGCATAAGATTCACCAGTCAAATAATCTAAATTAGGTAATCAAATATTTGAATTGGATTTAGTTTAAGAAATAACGTAAATTAGACTTTGATCCAACAATGACCGACAAGGAGAGTTTGACGGCGATGACGACTGACGAAGGATAGGCGACAATATCGCAGCGAGGGAGCGGCAGTAAAGGTGATGACGGTGAGGAGATCATAGTGGCAGTTGGGCACGTCAGAAGAGTTGACCACCAGAGTTGGTGTGAATCATGATCAAGGATTGGGCTTGGTGAAAGTTGGTAGCTCTTGGTCGAATCCCTAGGTCTCTAAATGTTTGATGCTTGATTCCTTTGATAAGGTTGAAGAACTAGGTGTCGTAGAGATCTCCTTAAAATCAACGCATTCCATCCTAGAATAAACACTTATTCACCATTTTTGCGAGACCGCGCGTTGAGGTCTCTTGCTAATCCACGCCTATTAAAACCCGAATCCATCCTAAATTATCCGTCGATACCCGACGTCCTAAATAAGGTTTAGGGCGCGACTTACCGAAACTCTAGACTAATGCGGCTAGAGCAGAAAGCGGTGGCGATCGACGGGGATGGCAGCAAGCGGCGGCGCGGCTCGGCGGCGCGGATGGCGTGTGGCGGCGGCGGCGATGGCTTCCTTGGCCGTGACCCACGGCCACACGAGAGAGAGAGAGAGAGAGAGAGAGAGAGAGAGAGAGAGAGAGAGAGAGAGAGAGAGAGAGAGAGAGAGAGAGACGGTCGGCATGGGCTGGTGGCTGTGCGATACGGCAGCGATCTGGAGGGGCGGTGACCGGCGTGTGGCAGCTCGGCGAGGGGAGGGGCGGTCAGCGGTGAGGGAGAGGAAGAGAGAGGGAGTCGAGAGAGATGGTGAGAGAATGAGGATAAAGAGAGGGATTTGGACTAAAATAGTCCAATTTTGACCAAACGTGGCAAATTACTATCTAGCCCATCTCTAATCTTTTTAATCAACGGCCGAGATTTGATCTTATCTTGGAATCGACGGCCGAGATCGAATCTTTTCCAAAAATATCCAAGGGCAATTTGGGAATTTCATAAAATTCCAAGGGAAAAATTGTCCAACTAAAAAATTAGGGAAAAATGACCAAATTGCCCTTCCCTCTTAAAACTTGCCCTTAACAAATTCCTAGGGGTAAAACGGTCACTTTCCTCATTTCTCGCCAAAATTGAATTTTTCTAAAGGATTCGGGAAAATCCAAAGATGCACGTTCCAACCACAACGTCGTCCTAACATCTCGTCGTGACTTCCTAATTTTTCGATGTCCAATTTGGGCTCAATTAAATAATTAAATTTTATTAAACGTAACTCGAGCGTTTCTCAAACTAACGGGCTGCTTTTTGGGAAAATTCGCATATTCGACCCATGACTGATAATAAATCGAGTTACGTGCAAGTTCATTCAGTTCGTGACGATTCCATTTGTCATTTAAATCGCGAGGATTGACCGCTAGATCCGAGGGGCACGATCGTTTGGTATAGGTTTAGGATCATTTGTCAATTCCTTTCGCGGTCAAGCGAAATCACCCGCGATCCACTACTATGACAGTGACGAACTGACCCCTGGCTATCCTTGGATCGGCCAACAGTGGTTCAAAATGTCACCTCAGCGATTTTATGATCGAAAATCAATTCACGATTAAATTTTCTCTTAGTCGCATGAATTTAAATCCCTAATTAGCTTTTCCCTAATGGTTAGTATCTCAGGAATGATCAGTTCCAGGCGAGAACTAACTACGAGTACGTTCATAAAACTAAGCATTTCATAAATCTTAAATGGACAAATTTTTAGGATGTCACAATCCAAGCGGAGAAGCTGGAACGGATTTGGCTTGGCTGTGGGTGATCTTCAAGAAAATTACAGTCAGGATCTCCATGCATGAGATGTTTGATCTAATTTTATTTTACTGATGATGGTCGGAATTTGTCGATGTGATGTCCCAGGCAGGCCACTTACTAAAAGCATTCTTAAATCTTTTCACTCATAGCGCAAGCGGAAGACAAAGCACCACAAAAAAATACCACATTTTCATTTCTCAAACCTTGATATTAGTATACAGAAGTAATTTGGATGACACCCTCTTCAAACACGATGGCAGAAATACACCTAAGAGGCCAAAATGGGATCCTACTCCCCTAAAGCAATTACATCCACAACTCCAGCCCACTATTTGCCGACACCACCTTCATCATTATTGTCACTGTCAGGATAAGGGGTCGGTGGTATGTTCAAAGATCTGTAAAATGTGTCAACGATAAACAGTGAGCGAAAGCTCAGCAAGGTAAGCTATATCACGCCATACTAAACAGATAATATCGTGCACCTCAACAGGGTCAAGTAGATAGTCAACTAACCAATCCAGAATCTGCCACAACATACAAAGATTCCCTTTTTCATTCAGCCACTAATCACCAGGCAAAGAGATTTTCAATCAATGAACAACCATTCACATGAGTTCTCATCGCATACTTGAGACAATGATCAACTTTAATTGAGGACCTCTGGGGGACCGTGTTACACCCCCAGGCCTTCGTGAGGACACCCAGTTAATTATGAGGGAAATGATGCAAATGTAGTGATTGGGTGCGATGCATGTTGCATGCAAGTTATTATTTCAGTTCTCTCATCAAATATCCACTCCCGTACCACGGTTACATCGGCATGCAGACCGACCTGTACAGGTAACTTTCGGCGTGCAGACCGGACTTCCATGGTATACCAACCATAGGCATCTCACTCCGAGGCATCGTCAGCACGCAGACCGACGGCATCCAAGCCTTCCGTACTTGGGCATCCCAATACTCCTGCGGGGCATCATCGGCGCGCATACAGATGGTCCTTACCATTCATTTTCACATGATGCACATGAAGCAATGCACATAAGGCATTGTCACCATCCAGTTTCACACGATGATGATACGATGAGTGCAAATGAGTCCAATATAAGCATATTAATAACAGTCCAGATGATGATACGATGAGTGCAAATGAGTCCAATATAAGCATATTAATAACAGTCCACATATGGGGTATATCAACCCAGCCGAGACACAAACGACCCTTTCAATTTATTCAACACATCTCCCCAACTCAATTCCCATATTCTGCTCTTTCAAAGATTACCCAATTTACGAAAAAAAACATTTGACATCAAATTAATGCCAAATAAGCATCATTGAAAAGTTAGGTAAGTGTGGTTACTGTCTCCAGTAGACCAAAAATCAAAGCCAATGATTTCAAGTAAAAACTGGCAGATCATTGAAATCTAGTAAAATTGGACAAATTTGCATGATTTGGGAAATCAATTTTAAAGACATAGCAAATGGATTCCAAAAATTCTAAAATTCGAATATGTTATAAACAAGGCCTTAACAATTACTTTCCATGTGGAACACAATCCCAAAATCTTTATGTAAATCCACTTTTAATGGCTCAAAGACAAACCCAAACTGGTCCGTCAAAACAAAGAAACCAAACCACAAGAAAATACTCGTTTCACAAATCAAATCTTTTCAAAACACTTTGAAATTTTTATATGTTGTAGATATGGATTTATTTAACAAATCTTGTGAAATTTTTATATGTTGTAGATATGGATTTATTTAACAAATCTTGTGAAGGAAATGTAACCAAAATCGAACTGGAAATTTTTATAAAAATTTGAGAAGGCACGAAGGTCACGGGTTCTGCAGTATAAAACAATTCTGATTCGGTAAGATGTTGGACCTTCGTGTGACTCATTTGAATTGAGAAAAATCTGAAACTTAAGTATGTTATAGATGAAGATACTCTGAACAACTTTGATGCAGAACACTTCGCAAGATTCGGACCACAAAAGGCGCTATAAAAATAGAAAACCAGGAACGTAGTGTAGCAATCAAGAGTTCAAATCAACATGCAACACCTTTTCCAACGTAGTCTAGCAATCAAGACTCGCCAAAGCTCATTCTAGAGGTTCAAACACACAAGAACAGCAACTATTCAACCTATCGATCTCTCCTACTGCCATCCAGCCAACTCAGCAACCTACCCGAGACCCAAATTGTCGTGCAAACATTGTCGTGGTTAGTATGAAGTGAGAGGGCACACTTACCTTGCCGGTGAGTGTGGCGACCACGGCGTGCGGTCTAGGCGGAGAGGAAAGGCACGGCGGTGGTGGTTTCCCGAGCTCGTGCGGCTGCTGCTGGTGGCGCGGGTGGAACGGGATGGTGAGATGATCAGCTGCTGGTCGGACGGTGCCGGGTAGTGGATGGTCGGCCGTCGACTTGAGTGGCGGCGTTTCGGCGGAGAGATGAGCGAGAGAGAGAGTTTGGTGAAGAAGGAAAGAGAAGAAGAGGAAAACGAAGAAGAAGAGAGAGACCCTTGGATTTAAAGGCAATTTTGGACAGAATATTCTCTTGAATATTCTGATCCCCCCTCTTTTTTTATGATTTTTTTTTTAGGTTGTCACAGTTGACATGGAGAGTCTAGGTTTGGCTCATCGATATATGTTATGACATCAAGTTTGTGAAACAACTATCTAATATTTTGAAAAGTTAAACTATTAGATGGAAAAGTAATTTGAGACTTACACATTTTTACAAATAGAAGAAGCTAATGGAATGTATGGAAATTAATCATAGGACATGTAAATAACATGAAAAGCTCTCTTTGCAATCACAATCTTAAAATCTTTTATTCATAATACGCGGTGTCCGCCTGCAGAGTACATCAAGTTCTGCGTAGTGCACGTACAGCCCTGTTACATGCTCCAACCACACATAATCAAAAGCAACATCAAGCCAACAAGGAAAGAAATAAGGTGAAAACGTGACCGAGCTAAACAGTCCGTGTTTATTCTGGAGCGCCAACAGAAGGTGTTGGGCTCGATGCCTCATTGGCTAGTCAATGCGCACCATGGCAGCACTCGAAGGTGACGGCGGTCTTCATGAACCGAGAGCACACGGTGCACTTGATGCACTCCGGTATGTTGCCAACCATGTTGGGGATATAGAAATGGTGGCAGGGCGACTTCACAATGACCTGGTCGTAGACACCTTGGAAGCCGGCCAAAAAAGCCTGTTTCTGAGTCATGTTCGAGTAGCCTACACCAGGCTGCATCACCCTCTCTATCAACGTCTGGTGCTGCGACAGCACCGTTGCGAAATCTGTGAGACGAGCGTTGACGGCCACGCTCGACCCTTCCGCGACGATGGCGAACCCGCCTTGCTTCTTGCAGCTGGTGTAGAGCTGGAGCAGCTCCTGCGTCTGGGAATCATAGATGTCCGAAGTCACCTGCCTCTTTAAGGAAATGCAGCTCTCGAGGCGGGTCAGGAATTGCTCTCTCTTCGTGCTGATTCTGATGGCTATGTGGGAGACTGAATAGTTGATCTTCTCCAGGTATTCTTCAATCTCATGGACAGTCTTGGAGTCTTCAGCCGAGTCGTACAAGAATAGGAGGTCCTTCCTTTCAAACTGGCCAACAATCAAACCAGAGGACATGTCAAAAGAACATCAATATAAATTGTTTTAAGTTAGGAAAGTTTTAATCTATCTCGCGAATGATTATTGTGCGAATTCAGTACATGTGGCGTTAGATGTATCTAAATTTTTAGATGGAGTGAATTTCACGTGAACTGTAACAGTAGAAGCTCATCCTACTTGCTTTTGTACATAATATGCAAGTTTGTGCTTGGCCGAGCATGTTAAAGACTAAAACATCAAATAATCTTGTCAGACGAAATTATAATTGAGCCTGTGTCGGACTTTGATTGTTCAATTGTGAATTTGGATATAACCTAAATATAAATCCAACTAAAAATAAATGTGAGTGATATGTCCAGATTTGTAATGCACCAACTTGAAGACTAATAGGAGAAAGGTTCTTCTAATTGGAAATGGACGATGAAAATAGTGCCCCGATAATTGAATTCCATACTGCACATGTTACTTACGCATTGTTCGATAAAAGGGTAGATCGTTTCGTTCACTACGAGCTTGAACCAGTTGATCCCTTGTGTGCTCCAGAGCTCACGGCCCTTCGACTCCGTGAATGGGAAGGCTTTCCATCCCCAAAGGTGTATCATCGTCATCGCATCCATGTTCACCACCTTCCCCTGTTGGTTCAGCACAACAACCTTCGTCTGCTGCCTAAATTGCCACTTCTCCTGGATGAACTTTGCTGCCGTCTTGCTGACCATGGAGGTGCATGTGTACCACTGCATTCGAGATCTCATGTCCCGGAACTGCTTCTGCATCGCCTCATTATGTGCCTCCGTGATAGGAACCCACATAATTTCGTAATTATTACTTTTGAAGTTGCTCACATGGTAGATGCCGGTAAGGGTGGCTAGATCGTTGTTCGACAAGTGCAAGTCTGAAATAAGCAGCATCACGCTCTTGTTCTTCAATTCCTCCACCTTTACGTGTAACATCTAGTGATCAAACCACGCTGTTGTTTTTGCATTTTTTTTATGCCAACAAACGAACTATCTAGGAATTTCAAACGTGGTTAATTACTTGCAAGTTGATATGCATTCCCTTCTCGTGACATTGATATACAATAATGACCGGTAATTAGAGTCGATGAAGATTATTGTACTGAGAAGCTAACCGTTGTCCTCTCGGAACATCGATACACTGTCGACGAATCCTTCTTGGTGCAAAACAGTTTGGCCAAAAGCACCACGATATCAGTACAAGATTTGGAAACTTCCTCGATTTCCTCATATAAATGTTCCTCCTCTGCATAATGTGAATCACTTTAATTTAGGTACTTTTGTTCCAGATATGGATGTGACAAAAATTATCTGTGTATACAAAAAGGAATCTGGAGGAGAGGCATGAACGCTTCATTCCATCTATGAGTGAACATATTTTGTTTGAAAACAGCAATGATCTCACCCTTTTGCTCGAAATCTTGCACTTGTTTCTTGAAGGATTCAGATATTATCTTGACCTGCTCCAATAAGGCCAACAGATGTTGCTCTAGGAACCTGTAGTCATCAAGAAACAGGTTGAGCAATGATGTGAAACAGTTTGCGAAAGAGAGAGAGAGCGAGCTTGGAATTAATTCCAAGTCTGTTAATAAAGGTAGTTGAAAGCAAAGGTAGGGTATAACATACTCATTGCTCTCGCTAATCATGCTCCTGAACAGAACTAAGCAGCCAAGTGCACTGACTATGATGTAATAAAAATTGGCTGATATGTCAATCGATACCAACATTTCTCCAGAGTCTTTAGAGTAGCTCATAAACTCAACAACGCAGTTGATGAAATTCAAAATCTCCTTGATCAGATTAACAAAAACCTTGATCCAACGTGTGATGGAGGACGTGCCAGTTTGGAAGCCTCTCAACCTGGCCATTTCGCATAAAAGGATATCTGATGCTTGAATTTGAGCGTGACGCCAGTTCTCGACATAGAATACCGATAAAGCTAATAATGTCAGCACAGCCTTGGCATCCCATGAAAAGTATGACAACTCGTCCAAAAGGGATTTCATCGTTTGCTGCACATCGTTGGTTTGCAGGGCCTTAATCTGTCGTGGCGCACATAGTTTTCAACATTAAAGTGGGAAGTAACAAGATCGAGAAGAATACCACAGAAAAGGACGCTAAGAATTTAATAAACCCACTGTTTGCTTCTTTTTTCTTGATAGAATGAGCAATTTTAGCGGTATAGAAATGTGCTTTTACTTTAATATAAGTTGTCATCTAAAATTGATCTCTAAGTAATTTTAAAACAATCTAAAATGGTCTGGAGCATAGAAATGTGCTTTTACATTTGTATAAGTTGTAATCTAAATTAATTTCTAAGTAATTTTATAACAATGTAAAAAAGTCTGGAGCTGTCGGATTTGTATATTTCCACTTTGGACAGAGGAATGTCTTTGCTTATATGAGATTACCTTATCGTACAGTTCGTTAATGATTGATGACAAAGCAACAGGAATTGTCAAGCTTATGCTCTCACCTCGGTTTCCCTGGAAAAACGAATTCACTTGTAAGTCCCAACCGTGGAATATTATGAACATAAGAGCATGTAAACATTGTGTATCTTTATAAACTTTGGCTGGACAAGAGTAAAATATGAAATTAATTTGAGGAGCGAAGGCATTTTGCCATGAAAAACTATTGCGCATTAAGATCCAGCCAACTAACCATGTAAAGAAGTATATGGAAAAGAGACTATAGCATGAAGTTGAACTTGCTTGTCCACTACTTTACCTTTGCCCGAGTGTTGTCAGCAACATCATTGGCAAAGTCCGTGGCTTGGTTGAGGATTTGCTCGAGGAGGCTCAGGCAATACTTGACATTTACTTGTTCTGTGGAGGAGCTTGGCTGGCTGGTGACGATCTTCATGAAGTCGTTGTTGCCGGTTTTGAGGAGGTCAAGTAATCCCGTCATGAAGCCATTGTTTCCTGCCATGGCCTTCATTCTGTCCACCCCGTTAGTGAGGCTAATGTTTTCGGTGTATTCGGCCACCTTGGGCGTGAGGTTAATGTTTTCAAGCCACTCGGGCATGTTTTCGACCACCTTGGGCGTGAGGTCATTGTTTTCGGCCATTTTCGGATGCAGGGAAAAGGAGAAAGGAATGAGTGAAGCAGGGAAAGTTTAGGGTTTCAAGAGAGGGAGTGGAGTGAAGATGGAAGGCTTGTGCGGAGCAAACTGCAGATCCCTGGAGACCTATTTATGGCACTCCAAGGCCATAACACGAACTGACCAATAAATGAAAAGGGCATAAGACGACAACTTATGAGCTGGTAAGGACAGAGTCATAACTCTCCACAGGTCCCACACTCCAAGCCCACAACACCACAACTTATGAGCCGGTAAGAAGGAACGATTAATTGATTGATATGAGTCATCTCTCTCTCTCTCTCTCATCTTGTTTCTCCATCCTATACTTTCGATAGAACCTCTTAATGAGATCAACTTTACATACTCATTCATAATATGGCTTATCATTTTTTTTTTCTGCTTTGGTTTATATGGCTTATCGCTTTATGATTATTAGAGCTTATCTTGATTTTGAGGTCACGTTGATGGGATAAGGACATCACGAGTGCCATAACTTTCGTTCGGCGCTCACTTGAATGCCATAACTTTTTTCTCAACCACCTAAATGCCATAACTTATAAAAAAAAATATTCACTTGAGTGCCATTATTTTTAATTGATCACTTAAGTGCCAAAATTTTTTTAAAACGTTCAACCAAGTCCCTGAAATCCGCTATGGCATAGCATTTGTGGTGAATATTTGTTAAAAGTTATGCCACCCAAGTGATAGGAAAAAAAGTTATAACATTCAAGTGAACACCGTATATAAGTTATGGCACTAAAGTTATTGAAAATAAAGTTATGGCATTTAAGTGATAAAAAAAAAAGTTATGGCACTCAAGTGAGTTTTGTACGAAAGTCATGACATTTGTGGTGTCCTTTTCCCTCACGTTCGTCCTAATAGATTAATTAATTAAATTAAGGAATAAGGATGAAGGAAAGTTGATTATCTATTGAGAAGTCCAGATTTCTGCTGTATAATGTTATCTTGTAACTTATAGAGTCGGTTAGTAGTCACGAAACTCAAAGAGGGTGCAGAATGCTATATAACGTAATAGGGGTGTAAGAGTGAAGAAAGTATTTTATGCATTGGAAACATAGCGTGGCAACGATATGCTAAGAGTAGGCCTATCATAAGAGATCTTTTGAAACTCATTTGCAACGGTTGATTTGGCATGCTTGGTCACATGGATGATGTGATTAATCAGTTACACCACATGAGCGATGTAATGGACATAAGCTTTGGTTAAGGGAGACATTTTAAGTAATTCTCGTTTTGATCTCCTAACAGGATCTATGTTGTAGGCCGTCACTGAACCATATAAATCAACTCATTTCCATTTATTTTTATTGTTGTTTTGATCTTTGGTGCTTGTTCATGTTGTGCGTTCGCTTATTTCTCATGAAAATTTTGTGGAGGGGTCGATGGTTTGATTGGATGACCCTCTAATATGTATTGTTGTTCTAGAGTTTATTTCAATGAAGAAATATCGACGAGTCGAATGTTTAACGTTCCCAACGGCACCCAATCTTTTTGTGATCTCAGATAACTTATTTGTTAAAGGTGTGCCTATAGTTTAGGCTCGCAAATGCATTGAAGTGTGTGGCGATTCGACCCATGCGATGAAAGTTTTTTAACACCTAAACTTTGGCGATCCCATTTAGCTATTCATTGCATAAAAAATTAAGGATTGACCCAAACCCCTAAACAAAAATATTATTAATTTGCATTTACATATCGGCAGGATTTTAATTAAGCCCACATAAATTATATTATAATTGGACTGGAGCATGGAGGCTCTACGTTTAATCGAATTATCTGAACTAAGCTTGCGAGAGTATCAAAACTTGGCCAAGCCCATTGAAGACGCTGGTGACCAAAAACCACATGTGGAATGCGTGTGTCGTTCTGAAAGTAAGTGATCTAAGATAAAGAATCTCAGCAAAATATAAAATAGGAAAGTATATTCAGTCACCAAGGAATACATTCTAGCGCTTATCAAGAGCTATATATCGAACAAAATTCGGAGCTATATATTGCGCAAAATTCGGCCACCATGGGGACATGGTTCTCTGGTCATATTCACGGAATATTGGCAGGATAAAAAAGGAAAAGATATAAAGGCAAGAAAGAAAAGAATACAAAGAAGTTTTGGGTATAAGATTGTCGGAACCTTCCATGAGGTGAACCATCCAAGGAAAGCTAATGGTTTGCTAAGCTTACATTTGGCACGGACTCTCCTAAGGCCATACCAATCATACTTTGAGACTATAATTGTATCAATTGCACATGCAATTCAGTTCAATTATGAGTGCCCACTAATTTATTATAAATTGATTAGAAACCCAAGTAAAGTTTGAGAGAACACTTTACTTCTGCAAACCAAAAATATCATGGATATGAGATTTGGTTACACTAGATAAATCTGACGCAATTTCGGTTTATTTTTCTTTTTATTTCAAAAATATTTTGCAAGCAATCTTTGCCAATTTTAATCCTAAACCATTAACATGTGAGAGTTGATCATGCAGGTGCGCAAACAAGATTTAACACTCAATAATCAAAATAAATAAATTATTAGAAATAGGCAAAAACCTCAATGCATTAAGAAAAGCGTGCCTTCATTATGGTACTGCTCCAAGTATTCTGCAAGATTGTTAACTTAAAGAATATATGCATGACCTAAACATGATTTCCAAATGCAATGACAATTAATTATTTTTGGGTTTTTTTAATAAAATATTAAACTATATACAATGCATAAGATGCAATTTTAATCTAAGTTATGTCTTATGTGAATTCTAATTTAAACTAATGACATGAATTTAGATGCAATCTATACGAGACCTAATTCTAATGACGGGCAAAAAAATCATGAACTAGTCTAACATGAAATGCAATCTAATTTATAAGAGCCTAAACATGCAATCATCACTAAATGATATGGATATGATGACTTGGATATTATGACGTAGATATGATGACATGGCCCTAAAGCATGTGATTATTAAATGACACGTAATATGTGAAATTGAATTTATCAAACTAATTCTATATGAAATATGCATGTTATATTTTTAGAATTTTCTTTTAAAGCTAAAATAGGAAACTGCTTAAAAGTATCCAATGACCTCATTTAAACTAGGAAATAATTTATATTAAATCTTAATCTAAATTAAGTAATTTCTAAATTACAACATGGTTCCTAAATATGCAATTCTAAATTAAGAAATAATTGAATGCATTCTATTCTAAGTATAATGCAATTTTTTTTTGTATTTTCAAAAAAGTTACCTAAATTAATGACATAGAATATCTGTAAGCTCACATTATCAAATATTTGCCACATCCAAAATAGAAAATAAAGATAATCGGGGATATAAGTATTAGTCTCAAAGATCAAAATCCCAATTATCACAAATATACACGACTCGAAAGAGGAAATTTCCTATTTGGGAAATGCGTAAGATTCACCAAGTCAAAATAATCCAAATTAGGTAATCAAATATTCGAATTGGATTTAGTTTAAGAAATAACGTAAATTAGACTTTGATCCAACAATGGCCGACAAGGAGAGTTTGATGACGACGACGACTGACAAAGGATAGGCGACGATATTGCAGTGAGGGAGCGGCAGTAAAGGCAATGACGGTGAGGAGATCATAGTGGCAGTTGGGCACGTCCGAAGAGCTGACCACCAGAGTTGGTGTGAATCATGATCAAGCATTGGGCTTGGTGAAAGTTGGTAGCTCTTGGTCGAATCCCTAGTTCTCTAAATGTTTGATGCTCGATTCCTTTGATAAGGTTGAAGAACTAGGTGTCGTAGAGATCTCCTTAAAATCAACGCATTCCGTCCTAGAATAAACAATTATTCACCATTTTTGCGAGACCGCGCGTTGAGGTCTCTTGTTTTAATCCAGCAGTCCGACCAGTTCGGTTTTCTATGTTAAAGATATACTTTCAGATATTTTCTCGCCAATCCCACCAGACAAATTTAAGAACAATATCTTACCGTACTCTACACAAATTTTGAGCACGACCCAACGGTCAACGAATGTGCACTCATCGATTTCGTGAAACTGCAAGCTGGAACTTTTCTACTGCCGAAGAAGAGCCCTTCGCCGTTTTTTAAAAATTTTCTGCCCCCCTCTTGCTTGGCCAAAGAGGGGTATTTATAACCTCCATTAGGTAAGTTTGTATTAAGATCAAGGGTTATCCGATAAGAATTTGATTAAATCAAAAACTTGATCGGTTTTGATCATTGTCTCTTTCGTGGACTAAACTAATTAAATCACGTTTGAAATGGCGTGGATAGGATAAAATAGCCTTCAAACGACAAGCCCCCCTCCTTTTAGATAAAAGATGGGTTTGAAACGATTCAAAGGGGGATAAGAATAGAATTGAATAGATAAGCATTGAATAGAGTAAGCACCGGAGATCAAACTTCATCAACAAAGAGTTGGGTGTGGAGTTTAAACTCCTCCTATGGATGTGGCTGGTCATAGCTCTCGATTGGGTGCGCGATGGTCCATGGTAACATAGTGTTAAGACCATGTGACTTACGCGCATGACTTAAATTTGCGAATATGAACTATGCTAATAATATTTTTTGTTTAAGGGTTGGATCGATCCCTAATTTTCTTACGTAATAAATGACTAAGTGGAATAGCTAAAATTTAGATGTCAACAAAAATAAAAGTGGATTTGGCTAAAGATGGAAATACATGTGACAGTGCATGCAAAGAAAAGAAAATAACAAGGAAAGTTTGATAATAGGCATAAGCGGGGATTTCTTTTCACAAGAAAAGAGGAACGTCGACGATACACAAGCTCGTAACGCACGCAATATACGAAAAGGCTACACATTCAAAAATAAAAGGAGGCACAAGACAAGTCCGTAACAAAGGGGCAAAACATTCGTAAGAGAGAAAAGGCTTCCCCTTCTGCTGTCCTTGTTCTTGCGCAACTCCATTGTTTCCGTTGCCGCGCCGTGGCACCTCACATCGATGTGTCTGTCTCCTACACAGCTGCTGTGCGTCGCCCCTGCACTTGCACTCCGGCGCCACTGCCCAGCACCGGTGACACTTCCTGCAGGCCACACTGGTGACATCCAAATTTTGTTTGTAGTTGATAATATTTAAGATATTGAGTTAATAAGATTTATTAAGCAAATAAAATTAGTTTAGTAAGCGTCAATAGGGACCGATACACTCCACAATATGTATTGAATAATTTTCAAACAATAAAATTTCATTGAGTTGGGGTGTCCCTATTGATCTATACCTTTTGTTAATAATTTTAGTGATTTCAAAATAATTTTATGATATACCGGCGTTTCAAACAAATACCAATTTCATTATTTTTTATTTACCGCAATATAAAGTATCTACTCAAAATAACATAATATCTCAATCTTTTCAACCAAACTGTGCCATTTGTCACCATTTTAGCTTGAACAAATGTCTTAATTCTCACCTTATTATTGCCCATGTATTCTTGATTGAATCCATTGAACCTACCCTTATGACCTCATGCATGACATATTATTTTTAACGCGAGTAACTTTATATCTATTATTTACTCTAGTTAATTGACAGTATTTTTAACCTAAGCTAATAAATATGACTTCAAATTACTCTTCAATATAGAGTTAATGTGAAAGACAAGAAATTAAATACCTTTTCCCTTCCTCTTGAGCATGTAACTCCATCTCCTTCACATCTTCAAGTTCAAAAATTTTCTATGCCACTCACTTTCAACCCAATTAAAGTCCAAACTGTTGGGAAAACCTTATAATATATTTTGAAGTTGACAAAACTATTCAAGGTCTATATTGATCTCAATAAATGCAAAAGGTGTTTATGTTTTAGGTAATATTCATGCTTAAGGTCTTCTGGTCTTCTTTATGATTAACAAACCTTCACGAACAAGTCTAGAGGAATGGGAGTTCATATTGACTTGGAAGTATCAAAGTTTTATCTGCATAACTATCGTTATCAAAGTGTACTAGTTAATACAGTTGATCATATCTAAGAAGTCAAAAACAACGAACTGCGTGGATATCGGCAAGGCGAAAGCTAGATGTCAATAGGGCGAAGGCTAGATATTAGCAAAGCAAATGCTGGACAACAGCAAAGCACTGAATATCACCAGAGAACTTCAATAGTTGAATATTAGGATACTACCTATCCTACCTGCAATGAAATTCTTGTCATGATTTTCGAGATTTTTATCTATTCCCATGATAGTTAGTGATCTAGCATGGATTCCTATTATGGAAAGATATCATTGATTATCAATCTTAAAGTATATCTACATGAAAGACTACAAATACAGGTGACATCTTTGTGGATTGGCAATCACCAAGAAGACTAAGTAATGTCCATAGGTGAGCTACTCTATGTTTGGCAAACAAGATTTGATTGTATGGGCGAACAAATATACGGAGATTCTAATTGACTGACCACAATGGCAACCTAATCTTCTCTACATTCGTCCAATGAGTAGATTGAAGATTGATTCTCAAAAGAATGCCCAATGGGAAGCTTGGATGCTAAGGAGTATTAAAGAAGACCAAAGACACCGAAGAGGACACAAGAAATCAAGAGTTCACAATTCCAAATCTCAAGAGAGCTTCACATATTTCCAATTGTCTTATGTGAGCTCACAATTGTAATCTTTTGAGAGGTGTTGATAGTGTTTTAAGTGTAAGCGTAGGTTGAGATAGCTTAGGTATAAGTAGCACTTGGTTTGTGGAGAAGTGCTTGTGTATAAGCAAGTACATACGACTGTAACTTCTCATTGATTGACTAGTGGAATTCAGCAAGTAGGCTGTTAGCATAGGAGAGTGGACCTACGTCCACTATAAACTCTATGTGCATTGTCTTTAATCTCTTTACTCATACTTAATTTTTGCTTGATAGAAACATTGCACTGTACTACTTGAATATTACCACAACTTACTTATAGTCAAATTTTGTTTTGCCTGGTTACTCTATTTTCAGATGTTGGCGTTTTTAATTCTGTACTATTTTGCCAAGATTTTTTAAATCACCTATTCGCCCACTCTAGGTGATATTATTAGCCAACATCAATTGGTATCAAAGATTGCTGCTCATAATATTTGAAGTGTATCACTTATGAGTTAATGATTTGTTATGGCTAGCAATCTTTGACCAGATATTATTGAGAGATAGAGCAACAGCAGACTTCCCTACTTTGATGGAAAAGACTATGATGAACAGCAACTACAATACCTATAGCCTCCATCATAGGATAATCAAATGAGAAAAGAACTCTAGCACCTTCAATTACTCCTACGGAGTTGGCCAAAAGAAAAGCATTAGATGCTAAAGCCCTTTACTCTCTTTACTGTGCCATATCTCTTACTGAATATAATCGTGTATCTTCATGTGAGATAGTAAAAGAGATTTGGGACAGGCTCCGTCTAACCTTCGAAGGAATTGATAGAGTCAAGGAAACAAAGACAAACGTCCTCCTTAGCAAATATGAATCTTTCAAAATGATGCCAGATGAATTAGTAACAAAAATGTTCAATAGATTCACATATATCATTAATGGATTTGCATATCAAGGCAAACCAATCTCAACTGAGGAAAAGTAAGCAAGCTTTTGCAAGGACTCTCAATATAATAAAACAATATCAAAAGATCCATTAGAGAAACTCAAAGGTGTAACAGTCCGAATTTCGATGTAATTCCGGGATCAATAAAACTGATATTATTTCGCATTTCATTTTGGTAAGTCTCGTCCAGAGCTGATCACTCTCGGGATACTAACCAATGGGGAATGGCTAACTAGGAAATGGTACGTGGACCGGGGACCCTATCGCGAAATGGACACCGATCACGAGAGACGCTAAGGAAATATTTTGGGCCAACGTGGGCCGATCTTAGGAAAGAGTAATGGATTGGGTTTGGCCAAGGCCAACAATGTACAATAGGGACGCAGGTAATTCTGCAAGATCGAAAGTACACGTGGCCAATCAGTCCTGAACTTGAACCGAATGATCGTGACCTTTGGAACTAGTGATAATTTCTCATTCTCTCAATGATCGAGACCATCACGATACGGATAGCCCTAGGTCGATACGCATAATTCCTAAATAACTGCCCGTTAGTGAGAGACCCTGAAATTGAAAGTTTAGCGAGATTAGTTCACGAAATTGGGTCTGGATTCCGATATCGATTTTCGAAGGCTTAAGAGGCTATTTTTGGGAATTTGACGTCATATTATATTGGCCACGCATGTTGGGATCTATTATGGCTAAAAATTGAAATTTCGGTCCGAGGACGAAAAATTACGATTTTGCCCCTCGGGATACCAGCGTCGTTTTTCGAGGTCAAATGAAATTATTTTTTCGGGGCCGACGCCATTTTAGGGTGGCCACGCATACCAAGAGTGGTTATGACCAAAAATTGGAATTTCGACAAAAAAATGGAAAAATTGACGATTTTGCCCTTCAAACTTTGACGTGGATTTTCGAGGGCTTGCGCGATGAATTTCGCGATTCCGACACCACATTATGTTGGCCACGCACATTTAGGGTTGGTACGGGTGAAAAATGAAACTTCGACCCGGGACTGGAAAAATGACGGTTTTGCCCCTAGGCTATTTTTGGTTCCGAATTTTGGAGGATAATTAAGGAAATTAATTAAATTTGGACTTATCTTAATTATTGCAGCAAAGGACCAAAATGCCCTTGAATTATTGGATAAGATTTAATGGTGGCCCTTGGATGAGGGGCAAAATGGTCATTTTAGGCTAGATTTGTGACACTTGGCACCCTAGCCCTTAATATTTGACCAAGATAAGACCCTCTCTCTCTCCACTCAACCTCATCTGGCCAGACCACCCTCTCTCTCTCTCTCCCGATTTCTCTCTCTCTACCTCTTATTCTCTCTCGGCATGCTTGCCGAAGCTCACCGCCGGCCACCGGAGCACCGCCGCCGGCCTCCGTGCCCCACCGTCGACCACCACAGTCCCTAGCTTCAGCCTCAGCCTCACCCGACCCCTTTCTCTCTCTTTCTCTCCCTTTTTCTCTCCCGTGTTAGCACCGCCGCCGCGCCGGAGCCCCACCGCCGCCACGCCGGAGCTCGTACGGCCGTGCCGCTGCCATTGTGACGTCCCTGACGTCCATACGCCACTGTTCATCATCGTTCCGTACGGTGTCCGTATAGTGTCCGTATGTCGCCGTCCGTACGTCGCCGTCCGTACGCCGTCGTCGGGAACGCCGCCGCCGGTTTCACTGTTCACCAGTGATCGGCAGCCGTTCCTCGTCGTCGTGATCTTGGATTAAGTGAGTAAAATTCCTAAATCCGGATTAGGACTTATAGTGCAAATTTCTGGACTGGTTTAGGAATACTAGTACATGCTGAGAGAAATTAGTGTACCGGTTGGTGGGAATTATTATCGGGAAAAATGTGGTAAACCAATGAGAAGTTATTGGGGAGAATAATTGGACTAAGTGGCCAGAGTAGGAGTCCATCGGTGAAATTGCCGGGTATGTCCGGGTTAACTGATTGTGCGTAATTTGTGCTTAATTGTGATTGATTGCGTACTGTCATGTTGCATGTTGTGTGGCTGACTAATGTGGGGTACGATTGGCCAATGATTGGTTTGAAATTAATTGTTGATTTGTGATTAGTACGTTAGACCACACGGTATTAATTGGGCCAATTGAGCACGTGTTGTGACATTGAATGTTTGAAGTATATTAGTGCTCATGGTGCATTGCATTGCATAACATAGACACGCATTATGTATGTCAAGAGTGAGGCATGTGGTGAAATTATGCGAGAATGCGTGCCCACCATGAACATGTGATCACCTAAAATACCCTGAAGCATTTTACGCTGGGTTCAGATAATAATTGATTGTGTGATCACCTAAGGACCTTCGAGTCGTGACCTTCGGGTCGATACCGTCCTTATGCACTTTGAAGCAGGACGATGCCCGGTACCTCCGGAAGACGACCATCCTTATGCACTTTGAAGCAGGCTCTGGTTCGTAAGGAGAACAGTGTTGCGCCTCATGCACTTTGAAGCAGGCTAGAGACACCGAGCCAGATCGGTGCTGCGCCTCATGCACTTTGAAGCAGGCTAGACGCACCGGGCCGTGAATATTGTTGACTCGAGTCATAACAAATATTAATAAATTGTGCAATTGCCAGTGTGCCAGTGTGGGCTAGTGGACCGGGGAATATGCGCATGACATGCTGACGACATTTGCATGCATGAACATGCATGGACTGGCATGCGAGTGTGTGAGACTCGGTACATGAGCATGTGTTTGGCGTACGTGTGACTATGTGTGCCACGTATGTACCGTGATTAATATATATTGGACCGTCTAACCTGCAGGGTTAGAGAATTGTTTGATTGTTATTGCATTATGGCTTTAAATATTTGTTTCCGGTCAGGAGATTGCATGCTAGCCTAGCCTAGGTTTAGGGGTTGAACTCGCTGAGATTCGTCTCACGGTTCTGTAAAACCGAAACTTTTCAGACCCCCGACCGTGAGGATGGAGAGACCACCGCATCTTTTTGGGATCCCTATGCAGATCCGACAGTATACCAGTACCTACCCCTCAGGAAATGGGGAGGCTTTTGTGAGGTATCGATCAGAACTGATTGTGAACATAGGCGAGTATTTTTACCAGAAACAGGAGTACGTGGCATGGTGCCACCGGGATGCCGATGGAAATGAGGGAGAGCCCCTCAAGACCTTTGATATCCCAGTCGATAGTGTTGGGTTGTTGCACCCAATTATAGCGGATGGTGAGGTGATCGATCCAGAGGTCACACCCGAGTGGATGAGGCAGGAGGAAGAGATGGATGAGGAGCCCGATGTACTAGCAGAGGACCCCGAGCCGATAGATGAGGAAGAGAATGACGAACCTGAGGCCATGGAGCAGGACGTAGAGGAGGACGGAGAGGTTGCAAAGCTGGGATCAGACGAGGAGGGGTTCACGCTTTACCTTGACCCAGAGTTAGAGCTGGACTCCGAGGATGAGCGAGCCCAGGCCATGGATTCGGAGGAGTCAGGGTCCAGTGAGGATGCCTCCAAGGAGTTGTCAGATGATCCCACTGAGTCGTCCGATCCTGACTGGGAGTCATAGGGTCGTCCAGTGTCCCTAGCCAGTAGTGAGGGCCGCTACTTTTTGGACTGTAGCCCTCTCCCTGAGTTTTAGCCTGACCTCCCTAGCCACTTATCCTTTTTTGACCAGGTGGCTGTTGACCGTTTGTATCTTTTGCTGTGCTTGTAAATATTGTACAAATGATTTTTAATAGTAATATAAATGTGTAATTATTTTCTGTAGTGGTGCATGGTTATCCTTGGCTCATAATGGTAGTTATCTGGGTTTGTTTATTTATTACTTCCGCTTGTGCTTGATCTCTGTTGGGCGTGGGTCGGCGACGTTTCTTGAGACGTCGCAGTTTATCGACCAAAATAGGGATGTTGCGTGCCGTGGGGTTCGGGGCGTGATAAAAGGATTATGCCCCTAAGTGTTGATGAACTCATTGGGACTCTCATGTCCTATAAAGTTGAATGTCTTAACGATAAAGACGATTCTAAAGGTAAAAAGTCAATTGCTTTAAAATATAACATCAATGACTCAAGTGATATAGATTTCGAAGAAGGTGAAGATGAAGATGATGAGGAGCGAAATTAAGAAGAATGGCCAAGAAGGGAAGAAACTTCAAAGGAAAGAAGCAATTCAAGGAATCTGAATAAAAAAAGATCCTTCATGACAAACTATCTACTTATAAAGAAGAAGAAAGGCAAGTTCGAAAAGGAAAAAAAAGCTCTAAAGATAGAGACCTAGAGTGACACAAAATGTGAGGAAAACGATGAGGAAAAATATGCACATATATGTTAAATGGCCAATTCAGAAAATCGAGGTAAATCATCTCGAGATTCCATATGAAGTATTAGATTATATTGATGAATTGTCTCGAATATAAATTTGCTCGTCAATTGATTTTTGAGTTAAAGAAGAAAAATTCAAGGTTGAGGTAAGGGGATTTTTCTCAAAATGAAAAGATTGAATTTCTATAAAAGGAATTTTCTCAATCAAAGAAAGGGCAAAAGGACACTATAAGTGCCATAACTTGTGTACGGCGCTCACTTTAGTGCCATAACTTTTTTTCGGATCACTTTGGTGCCAAGTCGGAGGAAAAACGATCACTTAAGTGTCATAACTTTTGTTTGGATCACTTAAGTGCTAAAATTTTTGAAAAACGATCACTTAAGTGCTAAAATTTTTTAAAAACAATCATTTAAGTGCTAAAATTTTTTAAAAACGATCACTTAAATGCCAATATCCAACGAGACTCCAGCGAGCCACGTCAGCTTCAGAAATTAATAAAAAAAATTGCCACGTCGGATTTCCGGCGAAAAATTGTGTACGGCACCGGAGTTGGCACTTAAGTAATCGTTTTTTAAAAATTTTAGCACTTAAGTGATCGTTTTTCAAAAATTTTAGCACTAAAATGATCCAAAAAAAAGTTGTGGCATCAAAGTGAGCGCCGTATACAAGTTATGGCACTTGTAGTGTTCTTTTGCCTCAAAGAAAGTGTAGATTTGTTTAAAAAAGAAAATGATTTGCTTAAAAAGGAAGTTTCAAATATCAACCATTTTTTTTTCTTGGTTCAAAAACTTTAAAGCATATACTTTCCATGCAAGTTCCATATTACAATAAATTTGGACTTGGTTTTGAAAAGAAAGTAATCTTCAAAATGCTTTTCCAAAAGTCAAGGAAAGAATGAAAAAAAAAAACCTTCAAAATTTGCTTATAGAAACCACTCTAAAAAACAATTCATAAAACCTGTTGGCCACAACTTCTTCAAGGGTTCAAACTGTAGAACCCAAATCATTTTAAGAATGATTGTCCAAAGGTTTGGAGACCAACTCAAAGAATGATCTTGAGAAAGGCAGAGCCTTCTAATTCGAAAGGACCCAAACAAATTTGGGTACTAAAGAAAGCATAAATCTACTTGTTCTTTGTAGGTACCAAGGAAAAAAAGAGCAAATTGTATTTGGACAATGGTTGTTCAAGGCATGTGACTGGAGATCCAAGCAAATTTGTTCATCTTACTATGCTTAATGGTGGTAGTGTATCTTTTGGTGGCAACAACAAATGGAAAATCATAGGCAAAGGAACTATCAAGATAGCAAGCCTCACCATCAATGATATCTCTTTGGTTAAAGAACTCTACTACAGCCTAATCAGCATAAGTCAAATGTGCGACATTGGATTCAAGATAAATTTCCAAGAAAACAAGTTGTCAGGCATAAGTAGAGACTCAATCCTTTACTGGACGGAGACATGGCAACATCTATCTCTAATATGTAAAATTGGATGATATTCAATGTTTTATCTCCATTAAAGATGATTTAGACTTGTGGCACAGAAATTTAGGATATACTAGTGTGAAGCAGATCTCAAAAGCTTTCATCCAAGAAGCTTGTTCAAGGATTGCTAGAGATAAAATTCGAGAAATCTGAATAATGTATTCCTTACACACAAGGTAAACAGGTAAGAAGTTCATTTAAATCAATCAATTATGTTACTACTAATTGTGCTTTATAGCTTCTACACATGAAACCTGAATATACTCAGGAAATCTTAGCGTATGATAAAGTCAACCAGCTTGAATCTTCAATTACAGAAGAAGAGCATGATAGAAGGTTCGATAAAAACTATAAACACAAATCCAATCATCCATAGGAGCTTATATTGAAACGAGGATATCCAATAAAGCTTGAAAGGACCATGAAGGTGAATAGCTTGGTAGAGTCATAACAACCAACAAGCTTAGAAGGATTAGACGATAGAAAATTTGATCATTATCATAAGTAGCTTATCGTTATTGGAACAACAAATTGTTGGCAGGAATAGCTCTCTCCATCAGATGAGGTAGAAGACTGTGATGATAGCAATGACTCGTGTGAGTTTAGTGAAGATTGATGAAGATATTGATAAGAGGAGAACAAGTCTAATATAATGTGGATTTCATGAAGACTTGGAGGTACCATGGTGAATCTTCATATATTAGCAGTCTTTGGAAACTGACATACTTAGAAGGATTATTGGATAATTGATTGCAAGTCATTCCATATGATTTGACCATGATCAACACCACAAGATTGATGATAATGAGCAGTCCTCATTATGGGCAACGGACTGTGCTGACATTAAGCCTTGGAAAGTGCTGGTCACTTGCTCATTTAATTGAAATGTTAATCACAACGAATATAGTGGTTGACAAGGCTTGGAACTGGCGTCTGAAGCACTGGAGTTGATCAAAAGTAGTTGTGGCAATTCAGAGCAGAAGAAAGACTCTGAAAAGAGCAGACTAAATGGTTTGGGAAAACTGCCACTACCATAGTGATGTTTTGATGTTGGTGAGCGATAGAGAGACGTTTTTCTATTGATAATGGTAGAACCAATGGCTACTTGATGGAGTTGAGTTGGAAACGGTCATCTAAGGTTGGATGGCTATATATTCAATCCAAGAGAAGTAGTGGGGTTGAGTGGAAAAACAAAAAAAATCTAGTCTATTACTTTGATTATTCTTCTTTGCTTTGTTTCTATTGATAGTAGTGGTATGCTGTTGATAATGTCTCTGTGAAGTGCTACTGAGTTGTAATAGTGGTAAAGTTAAGTGTACAAATGTAAGAGCAATGATTGTGTCCTGATAATGTGATCTACTAGTTGATTGGAGCAACACTTGCTGATTGTAACTTGCTTTGAAAATTACTATTGGATCCAGCCTTGTTGTTGTTGTTAGTATTAGGAGTGAACGTAGGCTTGGAAATAAATCTAAACCACTATATACCTACTTGCAATATCTTCTATCTCTTCATTATTAGCATTTCTTCTTCATTATTATTATTATCTGTTCACCAGCACCACACATGATTACGTTAATCTGTTTTTTATGTCGGTGAAGTTTAACTTGTTATCTTCAGTGAGAACTTTTGTCATAGTTCCCACGCAACCTATTCACCCCTCTAAATTGTATTATTAGCCCTAACAGTTTCCTCATATAATTCATTGCATATATGAGTGATAATTGAGGGCTCGATCTTTGAGACTATAGATTGAATCTTCAATTAAATTATTTTCTATTTTGATTGTGATGAATATTTAATAATGTGGGCTTATATAATATATATCAATAGTTGAGGAAACATTCTTATTATGAAAAATTGCTTTGCATTTAGGCTAGATTGAATCCACCTATTTAGAATTGCATATTTTAGGAACCATGTAGTAATTAGGAAATTACCTAATTTGGATTAGGATTTAATATAAATTATTTTCTAGTTTAAATTAGGTTAATATGTACATTAGGTAGTTTTCTAATTTAAGTTTCAAAGAAAATCACAAAAATATGACATGCATATCTCATATAGAACTAGTTTCACAATTTTTATGTCATAAACACAGGTCATTTAGTAGTCATATATGCTTTACGGTTATGTCATAATTGCATCTCATGCATTCAATATCTTTTAATTTTTATAAAAAAAAACCCGCAAAAAATAGTGATCTCACATAGTTGAACAATAGGGTTAATTCATAGTAAATCCTAGCGCATGTCATTAGAATGGCATATAGATTGCATTTAAATCATTGTTATAACTTGCATGTCATTTAGAATTTCGTATAGTTCATTAATGCATTTTTAAGATAGAATTCATTAAATCGTATTCATGTTAAACAAGAAACACCAAAAAAGAATTAGTTAGAATGGCATAATCACATTTAAAAATCATGCACACATTGGTTAGGTTTTAATGAACGTCTTGCAGAACACTTGGGACATTGGTTATAATGAAGTTATGCTTTGCTTAATGCAGTGAGGTTTTTCCCCTTTTCTAACATTTATTTATTGCTTTGATTTATTGAGTTTTAAATTCTTATTTGCGTACCTGCATGATCACTCATTGCATATTAGTAGTTTAGGATTAAAATTGATCAACACTGCTTGCAAAATATTTATGAAATAAACAGATAATGTAACCAAATGGTGTTAGATTTATCTAATATAACCAATTTCCTGTATCCATGAAATCTCTTGTTTGCAGAAGTAAATTGTTCTACAATTTGCTTAAGTTCCTAAACGACCCAGAATAAATTAGTGTCTACTCCAAATTATATTGATTAGCATGTTTAGATCATTAAATCAAAATTCCAAAGTTGCGATTGGTATGGGCTTGAGAGAGTGTACGCTAAGTGTTAGCTTAGTAATTCATTAGCTTTTTTTTGGCGGTTTACCTCTAGGAAGGTCACAACAAAGTCCACATTGGAATTTGTTGCCTAGTCTTGGAGGATGCAAATTCGCAAATCACGGTAACATAATATGTATTTGTCACGCCCCGATCCCCATCGAGCTCGCGACATCCCCTGCTGCGGTCGAATTAGTTGCGACGTCCCAGGAACGTCGCCGACCCAACCCAAACATCAGAGCCACATGCGGAAGCGGATATAAAAACCCCTGGACTAAAAGATGACGATAACAGGGTAAAACAACAGAACAGACAAACAATAACAACAGCATTTCATACAATATTACTGCACCAAATATATAAACATCATATTACAAACATATGCAGCAAACTAGCATCCGAAATCACCGTCATAACAAAAGATCAGGGTTGGGTTAACTTAACTTCTCTATGGGTCAACTCGATTACACAACCCCTAAAATACCCTAGGGAAAACCTAATGATCGCCTTCCGTTCTGCTCCTGATTCTTCGGGCTTGAGCCTCCGGACACTCACCTGCAGTTCCACCGGGCACTAAAAGCGGTTCCTCAAACTTCCAAAAAGAAGAGGCGAACTTCCCAGGTTTACGGCTGGGGGTCTGAAATTGTGGATTATACAACTATGAGACGAATCTCAGTAAGTGTACAACCCCAAACCCCACATAGACACTCACGTACCGCCAGACGAAAACACGCAGAACACACATAATCAATCAAACTAACAACCACACACGACCCTACCTGGAATTCATCATGCATGTCCCTGCACATTAGACCATAACACAGCCAATACATCACAGCAAGGAATCACAGACGCGCACGTGTCTCAATTATAAGACAGAAACCACTTGGGCACGTCCCATACCGTGACTAGCCGTTTCTACCCCATAATTAAGCATCACATCACGCGATACAAACACACTCGCACACTACTCACACTATGCGTCACTTTCCCAAATCTTGCACCTCAAGCCAATTCCCGCTCATTCTCAACTCTTCCACCACTACCGCGCCCGCGTAAAACGCATCAGGCCAACGGTCTTCTGACCTCGTCGGCATCGTCACCCCGTCGGGCCGGGCATCGTCACCTCGTCAGGGACGACACCGTCCCGCGTAAACGAACACGCCTCAGGACGGAATCTTACACACACTTTCCGTCTACCGCGCCCGCGTAAAACGCATCAGGCCAACGGCCTTCTGACCACGTCAGGCATCGATACCTCGTCAAGCCGGGCATCGTCACCTTGTCAGGGACGGCATCGTCCCGCGTAAACGTACACACCTCAGGATGGATCCTTTCCAACCAGTCCTACATTTCCATATCCTTGTTCCACTCAAACCACACTTATACACGACCAACAATCGCACCACCAAACACAATTTCACACCTCACACTCACTTTGCAAATGCACATCCTTGCTACACAAACACCACACAATCACACATGCTTGACACGTGAACTCATTTCGCAATCACACCACACACCTCACGGCCATACACACAGGGCACACGGCCACTCAATATTCAGCCCAACAATCATTCAGAAATCAATCAACAACTACAACCACTTTACAAACACACCGTCCACATACAAACACACATTCAGGATCAATTCCCGTCACAAGGGCAGCAACCATTCAACCTCGACACCCCCACCATTCCGCTCATAAAAACGAACATCCAAAGAATCGGGGTAAAATTGGGCAGTTTACATAGTGACCAAAATCCCATTAACATAAATAGTAAACGAACTCAAAAAATTCTAAATTTTTGATATGTCATAAAACACATCTTGATAAACATTTCTTACGAAGAACACGAAATCCGGTTCAATCTGCAACCATGCTCTTTTGTCCCTCGATATTAGACCAAAATCAGTTCGCTCTAATAGACAATTTTGTCCTCAAAATACTTTTCTTTCAACACCCAAATCACCTTGAAAAGCTTTGAAATTTTTATATGTTATAGCCACAAATGTCCCCAACAATTTGTGTGAAAGAAGTATTTTGAAAATAGGCCTGAAAAAATTTATAAAAATTCGAACAAACCAGAAGTTCGGGATAAACAGTTTTCCGGGCGGTTTTGATACGGTCTGAGAATGGGTCTTCGTGCTACCCAAATGGTCTCCAAAAATTCCAAATTTAAAATATGTTATACATCAAGATGTTGGGAACAACTTTAATGAAGAACACTTCTTCAAATTCGGCCCTCAAAATTCTCCACAAAAATAGCAAGCCGGACGGGTACAGTAGTCACAAATCCAAAAATTACACCAAATCACACGAATTCAAACCGTCATCGTTCCGTATCATCACGGCCCTATCCGAACCTCCCAAATCTCATATTTTCAATCTCCAAATCAGTCCACAACCATCCGAACAACCAGCCACTATTTCAGTCCAAAATAGCCACGAAAATCACCTAAACCGAACCCTAAACGAGTTTAGCAATATCCGAGGTCCTAGGTGTCGATTGGGGAAGTCACTTACCTAAGAAAGGCGAGACGAACGAGCTGGATGGGTGGCTGAAACTGGCGGAACAACAGCAGCAGCAGCGCCGACGGTGATGTGAGGAAACGAAGATGAATAGAGAGAGAGAGAGAGAGAGAGAGAGAGAGAGAGAGAGAGAGAGAGAGAGAGAGAGAGAGAGAGAGAGAGAGACTGATCGTGGGGGTGGTGATGGCCGGTGGTGATGGGCTGGAAATGAGGAGAGAGAGAGTGAGTGGGTTTGACTAAGTTGGACCAAAATTTCCAAATGCCTAAATTGCCCTTAAATACTTGGTTCTCATAAAAGCTTATCCAAATGATTGGGGGTAAATTAGTCCAACAATTTTGCATTATTGGGCTGAAACATAGCTTAATATAATGCATAATTTAATCCCCAAAATTGCCCAAAATTCGGAATACCCCAAAATAGCCTAAGGGCAAAATGATCATTTTTCCAGTCCCGAGTCGAAATTCCATTTTTCGCTCGTACCGACCCCAAATGTGTGTGGCCAACATAATATGGTGTCGGAATCGTGAAATTAGCTTCTTAAGCCCTCGAAAATCGACTGCAAAGTCCTGGGAATAAAATAATATTATTTTTCACTTCCGAGCCAAAATTCCAATTTTTTACCGTAACAACTCTAAATGTGCGTGGCCACCCTAAAATGACATCAGCCGCGAAAAATAATCTCATACGGCCTCAAAATCAACGTCGGGGTCCAGAGGGGCAAAATCGTAATTTTTCTGATCCCAAACCGAAATCCATTTTTTTGCAGAAATGGGTGGCCCCAAGGTTGGCCAAGCCAAAAACGTCATCGGCCGCTCAAAATTGTCACTTTTAAAATTCTCGATTCCTGGGCTCGAATTCCAAGAAATGACTAGAATCGAACAATCGCGACTTTAGCTTATCTCTGGCTAATGGGTGACTCATTGGGATTACGCGCTCTCGATCCGTGACCGACACTAAGTCAAATCACGTTTAAGTTTACTCTACCCAGGACGACCTCGATTGTCATATAATTGCGAGGGTCTGTCACTAGTTCCCTTTGGACACGATCAATCAAATAGATCGGTCTCGGTTGGCTCAAAACATTCCCTCATCAATCCATATGATCGAAGATCAACCCAAGTCGAGTTCTTTGGTCGTGCGAACTCAATCCCGTAATAGCCTTACCCCTAAGGTTAGTATCCCGTGAATGCGTTGTTCCGGATGAGATCTCACTATAGTGTATTAGTCAAATTCATTTCTTAAATCCCGGGAAAAGGATCGAAAATTCAGACTGTTACAGTATTGAATTGCATACCTATTTTTAGTTGACCAAGGATTTTATATTCGGATTGGAATTTTCTAAATCTAAGAGGTAAATTTACGTCTTAAACTGACTTCCTTGAAATGTTGACACCTCATCCGATGGTCCGCGAGTCTAACCTTCAGACCCCTATTCTCTCTCTCTCTCCCCATTCGAGTGTTTTGCCGCACCACACCGAGCGAAGTGGACTTTGTTCCCCTATTTTGGAAAAAAATTACGTAAACATTTTCTTTCTTGAAGATGTATTCCTACTTTTAGTTGGCCCAAGATTTTATAACTTGGGTTGGGTTCGTCTTTTTTTATTTAAAATCTTGCAACATTTTTTAGTGGCATTTAGCAGTGTCCGGATAAACTTGTGCTTTCATTTTTTGCTCAATGTAAATCTTGCAACACACGCATTTTGACTTTTTATCTCATTTCTAAACACTTAAAACTTTTGCTTTATACAAATATTAACATGTAAATTTATTCATTACCAAAAAAAACATGTAAATTTACACATATTTTTCTCACAATTTTTTGAAATTTAAATAATATTGGTGAATAAAATAAATATATTTTAAGTTTCATTCTAAACAAACAAACCCTTCAGCGGTTTAGTCAAGAAATGCACGCAACTAGATTGGCGGCACTTGTTGTGGGTTACATCCAAAGAGTCATCATGATTCGATTATATGCCGGAGCAAATTCAAGAGTGTGTCGAAATTGTGACAGTCTTCTTTTAAGATTATGAGCAATTCTTTTATGAGATTAAAAGATTATCCAATTAAGAATTAGGAGTGATGGGTAAATTGCATTGCATGGCCAAGATGCGGTGATACGATGAGACGAAATGATATTCTATTTTGGCATTGTTTGTAGAAATCATCACAATTTTTTAAAAGGTGCTAGAATTAACTTTTAATTTTCAATAACCGCATTTCACATTTCGTATCATGTGGTGTGAAATTCGTTTCCATCTAATCATCTTCTTCTGTGTAATGGTTTGGACTTTTGATGGCAGATTTCAACACAAGGACAATCAAATTAATGAGTGAGAGTCGGGACAATACGGACGATCGAATAGGACACTACAATGCCACCAGCTTCTGCGTCTTTTTAAATGCCACCACCTTCTGCGTCTCTTAAATGCCACCACCATTTCTCGATGGCCGTTGAAGATGTTAATGTTCTTCACATTGGAAATGTGAAAGATTGAAAAGCCAAAGGGCGAGAAACACGACGCCTTGGGCTCTACACTATTCACAGGCTGGATCGATGCCATCTCCGAACGGGAGAATTGTGAAAAAAATCTTAAATTTATTGTAATTATAGTAATTCAGCTATAAATCTTTTTTTGCGTCAATTCAATTTTAATTTTTTTATATTTGTGCCAATTCAGTCCATTTAACCAATTTTGGCTAGCAAGCGCCGACCGTCTGGTCAACGCTGACATGATAATTTTTTAATTTATTATATTTTTTTTTCGAAATTTTTATTTATTTATTTATTTTATTTATTCTTTTATTTTCTTTTTTCCTTTGTTTTCTTTTCTTTCTCTTTTTTTTTTCCGCTCTTCATCTTCAACCTCCACCCGGTCGTCGGTTTTGACAACCGGTCAGAGGTGGGAGCCAGCGAGGTTGACCTCATCGACCTCTGGTGAGAATGAGCCTCGCCCACCCCTAGCGAGGCTCATCCTTGCCATGCTTGGGAGAGGCTCGACCTTGCGAGCGACGACAAGGCTCACCCTTGCCAGTAGTCGATAAGCTGACCTCACCGACCCCCGCCTCTCTTTCGTAGGTTGAAGATGATAGGAGGAAAAAAATAAGAAAGGGAAAGAAAAGAGGAAGAACCAAAAAATTCAAAAAATATTAAAATCTTATTAACAATTGTTCATGTCAGTGTCGATCGCACCACATAGGACAACCGGCGTCCATGTAAGCACCGACCGACCAAAATTGGCCAAATGGACTAAATTGGTATAAGTGCAAAAGGTCTATGATTCAATCGGCACAAAAATGTTTATGACTAAATTGTCACAATTGCAATAGGTTTATGACTGTTTTGGTAATTTTTCCTCTCAGAATGTCTTGAATGTTCCGTGGAGATGGTGATGTCATCTCCAACGTCTGTGATAGGGCCTTTTTTTTAATAATTTTTTTGAGATTTTGATGTTCCTGGATATTGACATTGAAGTCAAGGTATACGTCAACGAATTTATATTAATCGAGTATAATATTATCAGTCAAAAATGCTAGCGCCAATTGATAGTTGTAAAGTGCAGTTATAAAAGAACGCAAATGCGATGATGTGAGTCTCGACGATGTTGGAACCAGAATGCAAGACGATATAGCGAGGACATTTCAGAAGATGGAATTTTGAAGTTTGTTCGATGTGCTCTGTTATTAATGAGAAGGATTGAACATACTGGCTTGTAATCGCTTGATGGGAAGATGGTAACGGATTTTGCCCCTAAGACATTGGATTCATCTATTTGAGAATTGGAATTTTGACATATGCAATTGGGGACACATTTGCAAGGAGATTCGAGACTGAAGCGCTTAGTAGGACAAATTAACTGGTGAATAAATTGCCATTGAATATGATCAGCTGCTTCAATCTTGAAAATGTATGGCCAGCTAACATTGATAATTATTATGTTCTTATAGTAGTTGGTTATCCACGTTATATTTTAGAGAGTGATGGTAAGCTCAATAGGAGGGTAAGAACGTACATATTCTTAGGTTATGTACAAGTTGTGATGCCTGGGATTACATCCACCTATTGCCAACTGGACAGGTCTCTAGTACTTTTGTGTGGGAGTAGTTGTGGCAATATTAGGGAAAATTGTCCAAAATCGGTAGCCAATACAGTATAAACTTTTCAATTTAACCAATTTAGTTCTGAACCTTTTAACAATTTGCCAATAGGTCCTTCTAGCTAATTTTGATTGAAAATTGATGATGTGGATGCCCACTGTCCAATGTAAACAAATTTTAAAATTTTTATAAATTTTTTGATTTTTTTGAATTTTCAATTTTTATCTTATTTCTTTTCTTTTCTTTCTTATCTTTCTTTTTAATGTGTTTTTTTCCCCAATGTGCTGTTAGGGTTACCGGGGCTTCGATGATTGCCGGCAACCCTCACCAATGGCGGGTGAGGGCCATCGCAGCCCTCGCTGCCAATAGATCTGTTGAGGTGAGGGCCGCAAGGCCCTCTCCCAGTGCTGGCCACGATAGCCCTATCCTGCGGTCGACTTGGGCCTCGCAGTCCTCACCCCTCGCCGGCCCATTGGTGAAGAAGAATAGTGAAAAATAAAAAGAAAAGAAATTCATATTTTTTTTAAATTGCAAAAATTAATCACATTAGCGCCGACTGTACCGCTTAGGACAATCGGCGTCCATGTAATCGATTTCTTATCAAAATTGGCTAGAAGGATTGAATTGACGAATTGTTAAAAATTTTAGGACTAAATTAGCTAAATTGAAAAGTTTATGACTGAATTGACTACTGTACAATAATTTTAGGACTTTTTGGATAATATTCCCAGCATTATTCATACGGATCTTGACGTTGTTCAACTCCAGGTGGAGTTGTAACTAGCATCTCCTAAGGTAGTTAGTGCTAGCGCTACTAGTGCTATAATGGACACAAACGGTGCCGATAATGAGTTGGAACTTGCATAAACACCGGTTGTTGTGACTACTGAGTTTGACAAGATGTCAATTCTATCTCCTGATAGGTATTGATATAACAATGGTCTTTCTTTATCTGTTATAGGGAATGTTTTGTTTGAAATTCTCGTCAAGAAGCCGAAACTCCAGGTGGAATCGACGTTTTGATGAGGTCTGCGGTTAGATTCCATGATGAGGGGATTTAGTTTCAACAAATCTTGCAATATTATTTAAATTATATAAGGGTAATTAAAGTTCAAATAAATTGAAGGATGTCACATTTGTTGAATGCTTTAAGTGTCCCTATATCTTATTGTTAGCAGTTAAAATTAACATGTTTTAACAGTATAGCTTGTCGGGGTAACAATGGAAGTTTTCTTCAGTATTGTGATGATAACAGAGTTTCACAATGTCCAAATTAAGTAAGATTGACAATGAAATTATGTACAACATCACTTTCCATTTTACATGCTACTGAGTATACATGTTATTAAGTATATGAAAGGCCGCATCTAGCTCTCATTTTTTAGGAAACATTCCAAATAATGACCCAAAGTGCCTTCATTTTTTCAAATAAGGGCATGGAATGGACCATATATCAAATAAGGACTTAAAGTGCTCTCTTTTTCTCAAATAAGGGCCTAAAATGATTATAAAAGTTTCAAATAAAGGCCTCCCTTCCCTGTGGCCGCCGCCCCATCGCCAGTGGGGTGGCGGCCATGGCCGGCGGGGTTGCCGTTCGGAGGCGAGGGCCTAGTGGCCCTCGCCAGAACCGGGAAGGCCCTCGTCAGAACCGGGAGGGTCAGCGACCCTCTCCCAAATCTAGCAAGGGTCACTGGCCCTCGTTGAGGCGCCGGCGACCCTACTGGCCATGGCCGCTGCCCCACTAGTGATGAGGCAGCGGCCACAGGCGGAGGAGAGATGGCCCTCCCCCCTATTTATTTTTTTTTAATTTTAATTTTTTTGAGATTGCTTTTTATGGAAAAAAAAACACAAAAGGAAAAAAAGAAATAAAAAAATTAAAAGATGAAAATGCCCTTGACTCCGGTAGGATAGGCCCTTTTTAGAGACTAAGATAGTCATTTCATACCCTTATATGAGACAAGGTTTACTTCAAGTCTTTATTTGTGAAAATGAGGACACTTCATTATTTAAGAAAAGGTTTACTTCAGGCCCTTATTTGAGAAAATAAGAGCACTTCGGGTTTTTATTTGAAATTTTTTCCAATTTTTATCAATAAAAACGGTAACTTAGGAAAATGACTTCCAGACATTTGATTAGATGAAATAAATATTAATGTTCGAAAAGAGCCAATCTTCTCTGCGAATTTGACATTATCAGGAAATTGCTCGACAAGTCAAAACGGAAGCTTATAAGACATTTTTTTCAAGTAACAAACACTAGTCGGGAAATCATTTAGATCTACTTCAATCTGAAATGAAAATTGTAAAATAAGAAATGATGGACAAGGCATCTCAACTCAATAAAACAATTTAGTAATTTACCTATGTCAAGAAAAAAGTAAAATATATCATCGAAAGAAAGTCGGACGCGAGAGACGTTCTACAAATTTTCTCCTGATGAAAAGTGGAGTTGTCGTTGTAAATTTCCCTGTAACATGGAGGGAGACAAACATTGAAAAAAGTCGGCTCAAAGCCTCGCTCGAGGATTGCACCCCCCTCTGGTCGTTGAGAAGCCAATATTAGTGAAGCTATTGTAACTTTGTTCAACATCGAGTCACTGTAGAAATCATTAAAAATAGGGTTAATACCACGAAAAACCCTAAACTGGTACACTTGTGACACATTTACCCCAAACTATTTTTTTGACCATAAAATACCCCAAACTGGTACACCCGTGACAATTTTACCCTGAACATACCACAAAAAACCCCAAACTGGTACACCCGTGACAATTTTACCCTGAACATACCACAAAAAACCCCAAACTGGTACACATGTGACAATTTTACCCCGAACTAATTTTTAATATTGTTTTTTTTTATTTTTTTGAATTTTTTCTTTTTTCTTTTCTTTTCTTTTCTTTTCATTTTCAAACTTTGGCCGGTCGCCGATCCGGCGACCGGCCAGAGGCGGAAGCCGGCAAGGGCCGTCCTCGCCTGCCCAGGGCAAGGGCGACCCTCGCCAGACTCAGGCGAGGGCGGCCCTCGCCTGCGTCGGGCGAGGGTTGCCCTCGCTGGCTCACCCTCGCCCAACGCGGGCGAGGGTCGCCCTCGCCGGCTCACCCTCACTCTAGCCGGTGAGGGTCGCCCTTGCCGACGCCGGCGAGGGCGGCCCTCGCCGGCTTCCGCCTCTAGCCGGTCGCTGGACCGGCGATCGGCCAAAGTTTGAAAATGAAAAAAAGAAAAGAAAAGAAAAGAAAAGAATAAAAATAAATAAAAATTCGAAAAAAATAAAAATAAAAATATTAAAATTTTAATTCAGGGTAAAATTGTCACATGTGTACCAGTTTGGGGTTTTTTGTGGTAAGTTCAGGGTAAAATTGTCACAGGTGTACCAGTTTGGGGTTTTTGGTGGTCAAAAAAATAGTTCAGGGTAAAATTGTCACGGGTGTACCAGTTTGGGGTTTTTTATGGTCAAAAAAATAGTTTGGGGTAAATGTGTCACAAGTGTACCAGTTTAGGGTTTTTCGTGGTATTAACCCTTAAAAATATGTGTTGAGGTTGACCTTGACCCCAATCAAAATATGTGGCGATCCGACCCGTATAAGAAACGTCCAAAAGTGATCCTCGTTGCCCGATCTTGGAGGAGGTAAAAATCATGGAAACATATTCCGTCTTGAAGTTATATTCCTGTTTTTGGTTGGCCAAGGATTTTACAATATGGGCTGGTTCGTCTTTTTTGATACGAGCGAGCTGATAGATCTTTACATTTTAAATTTTGCCTAGCTTAAATGTTGCGACACACGCACTTTGATTTTTTTTTTAAATTCTAAACACTTGAAACTTTTATAATATATAAATATAAACATATAAATTCGTAGGTATTTTTTTTGATAATTTTTTGAAATTTAACTGATATTCCACACTACGATGGAAAATAAAAAAAAATCATTTACACTTTCATCCTAAACGAGCAAGCCCTTACACATAACTCAAGGGTTTAGCCATAAAGTGAGGTATAAGTATACCACAAGTGCCATAATTTGTGTACGGCGATTACTTTGGTGCCATAACTTTTTTTCGGATTACTTTGGTGCCAATTTTTTTAAAAAACGATCATTTCAGTGCCAATGCTGACGTGGCTCGCCGGAAATTCGATGCGGCGCTGACACAGCTCGCCGGAGAGATCCACGGCTTGCCAGAGAGGTCCAGTCAGCATTAAAAACCAAAAATGACGCTGTTTAACCTGATGACGTGTACTTTTTTAAAAAAATTATATTATATTATATTAAAAACTAAAAACTTAAAAAAAAAAACCCTGCAGCAGCGGCGAGGGAGCCCTCGCCGCTGCTGTCTGGGTCTCCACCACCACTGGGAAGGGCCGACGGTGGTGGGCGCAGTGGCCGGCGAGGGTCGCCGGCCCCTGGCCGGGGCCCGGCGACCTTCGCCTCTCCGGATCCAGGTGAGGCGAGACCTCGCCGTCGCCTGGGTCGCGACGGCGAGGCACGGCCTCGCCTTCGCTAGGTGAGGCCGTGCCTCGTCGGATCCGGGCGAGGCGACAGTCGCCGGGCCCTGACCAGGGGCCAGCGACCCTCGCTGACCACTGCGCCCACCACCGCCGGCCCTTCCCGGCGGTGGTGGCGACCCATGCAGCAGCAGCGAGGGCTCCCTCGCCGCTGCTGCAACCCCTGTTTTCTTTTTTTCTAAAAATTAAAAAATTCGAAAAAAAGCCACGTAATTTCCACGTGTACAAGTCAGACTATTTTTTTAAAATATAAATGTCAGGTTAGCTTTTTGGCCGGAATTTTGACCGGAGTCACTAAAGTGATCTATTTTCCTTCGACTTGGCACCAAAGTGATCTGAAAAAAAGTTATGGCACTAAAGTGATCGTCGTATACAAGGTATGGCACTTGTGGTGTACTTTTGCCCATAAAGTGACGTGCGCGTGCATGCAACTAGAGTGGCGCGACTTCTTGTGGGTCATATGTGAGGGTCATCGTGATTCCACTTATATCCTGGAGTGTTTTGAAATGGGAAAAGTACCCAAAAAAAGAATATTTAAATTTATTGTATTGATATCAATTCAGTTATCAACTTTTCAATTGGAACAATTTAGTTCTAAACCTTTTCGCATTTGTACAAATCCAGTATATCCGACTAATTTACGTCGGAAATCGCTAACGTGGATGTTGGCCGTCCTACGTGGCATGGCTAACGTTGACGTGAACAATTTTTTTTAATTTTTTAATAATTTTTTTTAAAATTTTCTTCTTTTTCTTCTTTTTTCCTCCTCTTTCCTTTGGCCTGTGGTTGGTACTCGGCCATGGCCGGTCCAAACGAGGGTGTCGCGGCCCTCATCGGCTCTGGCAATGGGTGGACCCTCACGTCCTAGGCCGCGAGGGCGGCCCTCATTGGATTCGGCAAGCCCTTGCCAAATCCGACAAGGGTGACCCTCGCCTGTGGGCAGCCATAGCTGAGTATCGACGACAAGCCAAAGGAAAGAGAAGGAAAGGAAAAAAGGAAAAAAAAATAAAACAAAGAATTTTTTTTAAAACAATAACAAAAAATTCGATAAAAATTATTTAAATATTTAAAAATTTGTCAATATGGCAGCTGTGCTACGTAGGACAGTTGGTATCCACGTCAGGAATTTCTGGAATAAATTGGCTAGATAAACTGAATTAGTATCAATGTAAAAAGGGTTTAAGATTTAATTGGTTCAATTGAAAGATTTAAAATGGAATTGGCACCAATACAATATGTTTATAACTTTTTTTGGTGCTTTTCTTGTTTTGAAATTGTGACAATGTTGTATCAAGATCATGAGTAATTAGTTTGTGAAATTGAAAGATTATATCGTTAGAAATCATGAACGACTCATAAATTGCATTGCATGATGGTGATAAAGCCACACGATGAGATGGAACGATATTCTCATTTAGTATTGTTTGTAGAAATCATCACAATTTTGTCTGCATGCATCTTTTCCACATAATATAACCAGCGTTTAGGATCGAAAATCTCTAACAATGTGCTAGAATTAACTGTTGATTCTCGTTAGTCGCATTTCCCATTTCATCTCTCGTGTAAAGTTCGTGTTCATTTAATCATCCTCATCTTACGTTATTGTTTAGCTTAGGCTATGGACAGAAAATCTCTAACACAAGGGCAATCAAATCAATTGGGCCTGAGTCGGGACAAATACGGACGATCGAACCGGACTCACCGACCTCACTTTCTGCGTCTCTTAAAAATGCCACCACCACTTCTCGATCGCCATCGAAGACGTCTGTGTTCTTGACATTTTGCACACCGTGAAAGATTGAAAAGCCAAAGGGAAGGGCAAGAAACACGACGTCCAGGAGGCGACGTTGAAATGGTGATGTCATCTCCAACGTCTATTATAGTGCCCCCGTTGGGGGATTTTTATGTTCGTTGATGTTGACATCGAAGTTGAGGTATTAGTCAGTGAAATCATATTAATCTTGCCTGTTAATATCAGTCACAATTGCTGGCACTAATTGAACATTTAGACGTGTTCTTGATGTTTACTTCACCTTAGGTCAGACAGGACTGATTTGTTACTTATCAATGCATGCTTAGTGATAAAGTATAATTGGTGGAATAATATTTAGTACGATATCGTGGGTCTCGATGATATTAGAATTAGAATGCATGATGGTATAGTGAGAATATTAATTGGTGAGAGGCACGCTCAAAGTTGAAGAAGAATCGGATTTCCTTGAAGGTCCCAATTTCAAGGGCGTATTGGTAAACTTCAGAAGGTAGAGTGTTAAAATTCTTTTGAGGTGCCTATTAGTAATGAGAGAAATCAAACGTAGCGACCAGTCTGACCTCCAAATGAAGATGGTGATGATTTTTGCAGCTAAGACTAGGGGTGTCAACGTTGGTATTGTGTCCGATGTAAAAAATACGCGACCCAAACCAAACATGATTGTGGCATGTTTATTGCGAACCGAACCGCATTAAACCTAAACCGAAAATACGGTTTGGATCCGGTTCTTGTGCCCCCACACCACCCCCGCCCCCCCCCCCCCCCCCCCCCCCCCCCCGGCTCCTCCCAGTCCCTTTTTCTCTGTACTTGCCCACTCTCTGGAATGTATCTTTTGCAAACCTCCTTCCTCTTCCTCTGCTTCTTCACAAACGACGACAAGGCATCACAAATTGACCCTGTCGAACTGTAGCAGTTGTCCCTCGCCCTCGATGTTTCTGGCCACTCGGCGGCCCACCTCCAAGCTCGACGGCAAGAACCAAGCCGCCAAGATCCATCTTGCTCCTTTGTCTTTCTCCTTCTCCCCTTTTGACCTATGATCGGAGCCGATCCGAGGGTTCAACATAATTTCGACACAGATCCAAGGCTGAGTCGAGCTCAACCAGAGGCGAGCCTCAGATCTCGACTTGTTCTCATCGCCAGAGAAAGGGAGAGTGATTGCCGAAGTGAAGGCTTGGGTTAGAGAGAGAAAATGGAAAGAAAGAGTGGGGTTTGGTGTTTTGGACGTACTAAAGAGGGAACTTTGGAAAGCGATGACCTCTGGAAAATGTATTCCGGTTTGGTTCCGTACCCGAACCGAACCGAACCGCTATGATACCTGTTTTTTGTACCTATTACCCGACTGAGAATTAGACCCGACTCAAAAAGACTTGAAATTTTCGATTCGGTTCAGTTTGGGTCGGGCAATTTTTACACCCCTAGCTAAGATGTCGGATTCATCTATTCAAGAGTCGGGATTGTGATATATGAATTTGGGGCACATTAGTCAGGAGATTCTTGACGGATGTGCTTAGTACAATAAGTTACATGGTGAATAGATCTCTATTGAAAACAATTGGATGTTTGAGTTTCGAGAAAGTGTGGTTAAGTAACATTGATGATTATTTTGTTCTTAAATTATTTTAGTTGTCCTTGTTATATTCAAGTGAATGATGATAAGCTAATTGAGAGAGCAAAAAACTGCATATTCCTAGGTTACGTAGAATTTAAGCAAGGCTATTAGTAGTGGTGCCAGAAACCAAATTAACGTATTACCATCAAAGAAATTTCACCAGACGAGTGTCTAGTACTCTACTAGAGACTTTTCGAGGAAAAGAAATGCAACCTCTACATCACAGTCTTGCGTTCGAGGTTGTATCTTTCTTAATATCATCCTAAAGTATCCTATCGCAGCCCAGATTCGGCAGCATGGTTGTGTGCGCAACAGTGTAGTGTTAAAACATTTAAAACATGCACAACAGTTTATAAACAAATGACACTTCAAGAGTTCGAAAAAATAAACATTCATTCCCAAACCCCAAACCTACAAAACAAGGGGTCAACAATCACTCATCACCTTTATAACTCCCAACTGCAAGAGCATTCGCATTAGGGATATAATTGAACAAGATAAACGGCCTAAGTCTACTAAGAATTCTATTCAAGTCCCTAATGGAGTCGCCAAGCTGTCGCGACCTCCCCGAACCAGCTCTACCGCGTAGGTGGTTTGGCTAATGGATTACTAAGTTAAACCTAGCTTGAGCTCTGCCAAGCCCATATTAACTCGTGACTTAAGGTTTAAGTTATTAACATGCAAATCAATTTCATCTAGGAGTCGCCACTAATCAATTTTCGGTGGATCAATTAGACACTCAAGTAAAGCATGGGAGAATTGCTTCACTTCTACGAACCAGAGATTCAATGGGTACAGGGACTTGATTACACTAATTAACCAACTAGTGCCTTTTCGATACCTAATCTTGTTCAATCACCACCTAACGTGTTCATACTAATCGGGAATCTCAAAATTCCAACCCTAACCAAGCCAAGGGAAGCAATAATCAATACATAAACTTAACATGCATCATCAACCATGTGCAAGGTTAAATTAAACGCGCAATTCAAAGTGTGTGAATAAAGTAAAATGCAATTAAATATGACGCTAATCACACAAAGAGTGCAAAAAGGGCAATTCCAAAGCGCATTTTTCAATTTTTAATTTTCGAAATTTCTTAATATTTTTAATTTTAAATTTGTTTTCGAAAAAATATTTTTAATGTTAAAATAATAATATAATATTAAAATAATATAAAACGGACCTATGTCGGATCTCCAAATCCGACCCGAATCAAAGCCGACCTAGGCACGTCGGCTCAGGTCCACCATGAGGTGGGCTCCAAGAGGGCCTAATTCGGAATAAACCCACAATTTAAATAAAAAAACAAAACACCCAAACCCAACCTACTAAGAATAAAAGACTAAATAAACCATCGGCCCAACTTACCAAATTCGGCCCACCTATGAAATGGCCCAAAACCTAAAAGACATTCTAAAATCTAATAACCCTAAATTCAGCCCAATCACCAAACAAACCTTAGAGCCAAAGTCCTACCCGGCTGTGACCCACTTGCCCGACCCAGTTCGCGACCGCCGACCCAACTCGCCTAAAACCCTAATGCCTGTGAACCGGTTTACGGTTGTTGACCCGACTTGCTTGGACGCCCTAGTGCCCACGACTTGTTGCGCCTCCTACCACCGCCCGAAGTTGCGCTTGCTGCCTTGCCTTTGCCGTGTCTACGCCACGCCTACTACAGCCGCTCGTCTCTGATGCTGAGTCGCCTCTTTTCGCGTCGTGGCTGCGGCAACTGAACCAGAACCAACTCCCGCCGACCTGACTCACGTAAGCTCACCGTCACCACGCCGACCATGACGGGCTTGAATGTCGACCCCTCCAATGTTGCTACGCCTCGCGCCTATTATGGCCAGCTCAAATGCCGGCCCTTTAGCTTGTGTCGTGGACGATCTTGAACTAGTGATCGTACCTACGCCGACTTAGCTCCGACGCTTCCCTGCCGCTCGTCTCGGCTTCAATGGAGACAATCAAAGAGAGAGAGAGCTACTGCTCGTCTCAGCCCGGCCGAGGGCACCCCCAAGAGTGCTCTAGGTTGCTCAGCCGGCCTCTCGGCTTCACCCTCACTCGACACTTCACCTACCCGCGACTATGTGCTCGCCCGAGCCGACGCCTCGCTTGTCGCGACCGGCCGAGCCCCGGCGCCTCGCCCCTCGCTTACACTCAGTCTCAATCTCCACCCGAACTCTCTCTCACTGTTGCTCTCTCTATCCTTCTGGTCCCTCTTCCCCTCTTGGTTCACTTCCTCTCTCTCTCTCTCTCTCTCAGTTCCAACTTGGCTTTACAGGCCACGGCAGGAGCGCGTGGCTTCCTACCACCGCCAGCTGCCGTGGCCGGCCTAATCTTGACTTGAGGATCACGCCGGTCTACCCTGGTGCCTCTGGCTTCTACTCCGTTTTGTCCTGTACTTCCCATGCTCCTCTGTTCTACTTCTGCTCTATCCTTATGCTCCATCCTCTCCCTCAGAAGCGTTGAACAACGTTGGGGAGAAGGAGAACAGTGCGTGGGTCGGGCCCTGAGAAAAGGGTTGGCCCACGCAAAAATAAAAAGGAGGGAACAAGATGGGCCACGCACAATAAAAAAAGGGAGAGAAAAAGAATGGGCCAATTGACTCGACCTGAAAATCCTTTTTTTTTTAAGAAATTTAAGTAAAATTTTCATGAATATGTTCTAATAGACTGTATTAATGCAAACGCACCTAATGTCTATATGCTACGCAATTTAATAAAAATATTTTTGTTTAGGGGTTAAAAATTTAAACCCAAAATTTCTATACAATTAAACCCTAAATGATTATGCAAACTTTAGGTATCAACAGCTGCCCCTCTTTGAAGGAAAGCTCGAAGAGGTTCCTTTCAAAGATAAGAGACACTTAAATTTTATTCATGGATTGCATAGGAAGATACATGCGTAATGGTTCGACTTGGATTTTTTTTTTATACCTGCCTAACAAGGGAAATCTTTTATTCAATAAAGTCGTACCATGTAAGAATGACCTTGACCGAGAAGGAAGCCATACCGTTTAAGAACGGGCTTTTAGCTAAATAAAATCTCACCATGTAAAGAAAGAAACTCTGGAATATGGAAGCTCGCCAGGTCGATAAGGCACTTTGGGCTACGAAAGCTCACTGCGTAAGGAAAAAGACCCTGGGTTGTGAAAGATCGCTAGGTTGAAAGGGTGCTCCAGGCTGCAAAAGCTCACCGTGCAAAGGAAAAGACTTTAGGCTGCAAAAGCTCGCCAGGTCGAAAGGATGTTACAGGCTGCAAAAAGCTCACCATGCAGGGAAAAAGACCATGGGCTATGAAAACTCGCCAGGTCGAAGGCGTGCTCCGGGCTGCAAAAGTTCCCCGTGCAAGGAAAAAGACCCTAGGCTGCGGAAGCTCGCCAGGTTAAAAGGGTGCTCCGGGCTGCAAAAGCTTACCATGCAAAGGAAAATAACCCTAGGCTGTGAAAGCTCGCTAGGTTGAAAGGATGCTCCGGACTGCAAAAGCTCACCGTGTAAGAAAAAAGACCTTGGGTTGCGAAAACTTGCCAGGTTGAAGGGTTCTGGGCTGTAAAAGCTCACCGTGTAAGGAAAAAGATTTTGGGCTACAAAAGCTCGTCAGGTCGAAGGGGTGCTCCGGGCTGCAAAAACTTACCGTGCAAAGGAAAATGACCCTGGGCTGTGAAAGCTCGCCAGGTTGAAAGGATGCTCCAGGTTACAAAAGCTCACCGTGCAAGGAAAAAGACCTTGGGCTGCGAAAGCTTGCCAGGTCAAAGGGATGCTCTGGGCTGCAAAAGCTCACTGTGTAAGGAAAAAGATCCTAGGCTGCGAAGCTCGCTAGGTTGAATGGGTGCTCGGAGTTGCAAAAGCTTACCGTGCAAGGAAAAAGGCTCTGGGCAAAGAAAAAGACTCTGGCTACGCAAGCTCACCAGGGAAAGAAGAAGACTCTAGGCCGTGCAAGCTCACCAAGTCATTAAGGTCCTCCGGGCTGCGAAACTCGGCAGGTCGAAGGGGTGCTCCGGGCTGCAAAAGCTCACTGTATAAGGAAAAATGCTCTAGGCATGTAAAGAAAAAGACTCTGTGCTACGAAAGCTCGCTAGGTCGAAGGGGTGCTCTAGGCTGTAAAAGCTCACCGTGTAAGGAAAAGGACTTTGAGCTGCGAAAGCTCGGCAGGTTGAAGGGGTGCTTCGGGCTGCAAAAGCTCACCGTGCGAGGACAAAGGCTCTAGGCTGCAAAAGCTCTCTAGGCTGCAAAAGCTCTCTAGGCAAAGAAAAAAACTCTGGGCTGCGTAAACTTACTAAGTCGTTAAGGTGCTCCAGGTTGCGAAAGCTCACAATGCAAAGGAAAAGACTCTAGGTGTGCAAAGGAAAATAAGACTCTAGGCTGCAAAAGCTCGCCAGGTTGATGGGGTACTCCGAGCTGCGAAAGCTCACTACACGCAGGAAAAGACTCTGTACTGCGAAAGCTCGTCAGGTCGAAAGGATGCTCCGAGCTGCAAAAGCTCACCGTGTAAGGAAAAAGACCTTGGGCTGCAAAAGCTTACCAAGTAGAAGGGGTGCTCCGGGCTGCAAAAGCTCACTGTGCGCACGAAAAGGCTTTGGGCTATGAAAGCTCGCCAGGTCAAAGAGGTGCTCCGGGCTGTAAAAGCTCGCCATGTAAGGAAACAGACTTTAGGCTGCGAAAGCTCGCCAGGGTGAAGGGGTGCTCCGGGCTGCAAAAGCTCAACGTGCAAGGAAAAAGGCTCTGGGTATGTAAGGAAAAAGACTCTGGGCTACGAAAGCTCGCCAGGTCAAAGGGGTGCTCCGGGCTGCAAAAGCATGCCGTGCAAGGAAAAAGACTCTGGGCTGCGAAAGCTCGTCAGGCACGGAAAAAGACTCCGGGCTACGCAAGCTCACCAGGTTGTTAAAATGCTCTGGGCTGTGAAAACTCACTGTGCAATTTCGAGGCCGTAAATCTATTAATCAAGAAGATTCCGAAATTGCCACTGCACATCTAACGGAATATGTTATAACAGGCGCCCTGGTAGGGGAAGCATACCAGGCGAGATCAATATCATTCGAATGTCATGAAAGACACTATCAAACGAATATCATCACTAAGGAAGTGCTGACTGCATGAGCAATTCAAGCTAGTTTCATTTGTTTTAGAGGACATTTGGCTTCGCTTAATATAGCAAAATTGCCATTAGGCTTAGGAAGTGTCATTAATCCTCAAATTCCCTTAGGAGAAAAGTTTTTGTCAAAATGATCTAGACTTGTGAAAAGGGCTCGTTAAACATGCCAAACAAGAGCTCCTTAATTAGAAAGGGCCTCTCACAAGCTCTCAAAGAAGGCTGTTTGATTCCACCCATTAATGTGGGAAATAGACATGATCTCTTCATATACCTCACATTACCAGCGTCAAAGGTTTTGAGAATCATTCGCAATAAGTACGCATTGATCAATTCAAAAGGTCTTTTTAAAGGACTGTAAAGTAGAGTTAGTCATGGTTTCAACAAAGGATAAACATTATCAGCCAGGAAATGAAATAATCATCAATCAGCATCTCCGCCAGGTTTACAAGTCAAGAAACCTTAAGACTAGATAAGATAACATTGCCCCCACTTTTTCGAGCGATAGCTTCCTTGGGAATCCAAATTTCTGCTTAGACCATCTCAATCCGAAGAGACTTTGGAGAAGGTTAAAACATTGATTTGGGTAAAGGCTCGAAAGGCTCAAAAATTTTCAAAAGGGATTCCAAAGTTGGTGATTATCATGGCATCAACACCATATCATCCAATCTTTTTCGAAGACACTTGACTTTTGAAATCTAATTTGTCTCGAAAGTCCATTGACTAATCCTTTCAACACAAGAGCTTCGTTCTTTTCTCTAATGATTTTTGTATCTATAATGTTTTTCTTTTCTTCATGCAAGCATTTCACTTTTGACATTTTTTTTATGAAAGAATTCTTCTCTCGATGCTTTTTTTTTCTTTTTTTACAATGGGCACTAACCTTACTTTTACCAAGCACACTGCTTTTTCATGCTCCCTAGTTTTTACTTGACTTTTGCTCTTTTAACTCTTTTGAGCTTCTAGGACTTTCGAGATTTTTCCACACGTTGTCACACAAACACCAGTTACTTTGGTAAATCATATACCTTGCCCCAATGTGGGCAGACAATCACCACTCAGGCTTTAGAAATGAATATTCAAGTTCAATTCGGCTGAACAAAGGGTATGACTATTTGGGTAAAGAAATGAATACTATTCTTCATTTTGAGATGCTTCGAGCTTCCACAAGGATTGACCTAAAGTTACCACAAAAAGATCGATGCAAGTGAGAGAAAGAAATCTTTCTTATCTTTTCCCTAAAAAAATATCAACCAAAACCTCCAAATTTGCCTCATTGTGGGGTGGTTCTTGACAGGGTAATTTTATAGAAATTTTTCAAATATGAAGGCTTAAAGGGGCTTAACTATGATTACCTGTAGTGTATATGATATAAGAAGGAAATGCCTTTTTTCATTTCGATCTGTGTACTATTCGCAAATAAATCTCTCGTTCTTAAACAACACGAGTTTCTCTTTTTTGTTCCTCTCAAAGTGTTTACAGGACGTGTTTGGGAATGGCTTGCCTTTCCTCATCTTAAGTGTTTCTCATTTGGCATGATTATCATCTCCCTTTCATTTCGTTGAGGTTATCATGAACCGATCAATCTCCACAGGAAATTTTTATTCGAAATGAATGATTCGTCAAGCATAAAGGCAATTTTTGGATGAAATGACATTCCAAACTTTTGCGCAAATTTTGCTCTTTTAATTCCCACTTCAGCGCTTGTTGTTTCTCAAAAACATCAACGATTTTTTATGTGATGAAAATTCTCCATTTGACTTCCTTTTGATTGTAGGAAGAAGGATACTTACTTGTGGTACGGCGACCTAGTAACCCCGTAAAGAATAAGAAAGAATGTGTTAGTTAAAGACCTTTTAAGGATTGAAAAATTGGAAACAATACAACATTACCCCTCGTTTGCATTTGTTCTTCAGGTCTTTAATGCTTCCCTTCATTTGAATTCGCATTCTTGAGTGTTTGACAACTCCTTTCATTTGAATTTGTTTCCTTGTATGTTTGGCAACTCCCTTCATCCGCTTTCTTCGCCTTGACTTTTCGGCATTGTTTCAATATTTAATGGCATTGTCCTTTTGGATGCTTTGCCCCATCTATTGCATGTTGCCTTGGTAGGAGGTTTCGCCTTCGCGGTCAATGTGCGCCTTTGTCTATGAGAGATGAGACATGTTAGTTCGGTCCAAAAATTGAATTGGACTAATTTAGGAACGATACACCCTTTTTTGTGTTGAATCGAATGACTCCACTTTATCATGCATCATGGGTGAAGGTTACTGCCCTTTTAGTGACCTGCCCTGTTTATCACCCTGCAAAAAGGAAATGGAACATGTTATCTCCATTCTCGATTGAACTTAATTTAGGAACGATACATCCTTTTGTACTAAATTGGATGGTTTTGTCATGATTTGTTGATGAGAGGTGTTGCTTCTGTGTATTGCCTCATCATGGTTTCTTGGAAGAAGTTGTTATTGCCATGGTCAAACACACTATTTCATCTACAAAATGAGAGATGGCACAAGCCATTTCCATTTTCAGTTGGATTAATTTGGGAGCGATATACACCCTTTTTCTTTTTGGGACAGCGTAGTTTTGGACTAAGTTGTCCTCCTCATGCAATCCGGTCGATTCCCGGGAATTTGCTTTACATCAACTCTTTTTGTCCTCAAAAATTTTGCACAAGGGGAGGAACAAGTCATTCTTTAAATAAATCGAATTTAACTCGTAATGATTACAACCTTTTACTCGGGGGCACCATTTGATGACTGATTTTTGCTCATGTACATCCACGCTTTGAAGGATCATTTCGCGAACCACCACTAATCATCTCCACGTTGGATTAAATGCCGAGAAGCTATTTGAAAGCGCAAAAATTGCAGCTACTAATGCTCAGCAATTCCAAATGGATCATAGCTCGTTCCTCTTCTTGTCTTTCGACAATATCGTTTGAATAGTTCGCATCCATATCTGTGGACCCGTCAAAGAGCTTCCCACGAGTTATAGATGTCACCAACCCAGGAAGTAGCCTTGGTGTCGAGGAATCTTCTCACATTTCGTCTTTTGAGAAGGTTGTCAAATTGATATGAGATTCTTCAAGATGAGAAATTTCTGTGGACTCTTGATGCCAAATGCAAAACTCAGGAATGTTCCGGATCTATCAATCCTGGCACTCATTATCTGAATATTGTTCAAGAAGGAAGGCTCTTCATAAGAGATTTTATTATATGGAGAATCCAAATCAGCCAATATACCTGACCTGAAGTCAATTAGAAAATTTTCCCCAAAATGGCATTCTCAAGCATCCATCCTTTTCAGCCTTGGTCATGACATCGAAGGGCACATTTTGTTCTTAAAAGCCTATCTTTTCGTCACTTGAGGGCAGCAATTTCCCACAAGTAATTTGTCTCAGTAAACTCTATCAGACGTGATGAGTTGTATAACTCGAAATCACTTTCTTCAAAGCTCATACATGCAAAGCGGCCAAAGAGGATCCACAGCAACGTTGCAGGAACGGCAAACAGTGTCTTTCGAAGGTAGATCCCCATCAGTCTTGTTAGATGAGCTTGTTGATGACTAACTCATTTATCTTTGCACATATCATACATGCGCCTTGTGTGCTCATATCTTCTTGTACGACCTCATGTGGGTGTCCCTCTAGCTTGTTAGTGCCTTCAATATCCGCATGCCTAACTCTCTCAATGATGAGCCATTGCACGTTTTCAGGCTCAAGTTATGCATGCCTTCAGAGTTCTAACTCCGGCCCTAATCTCACAATTAGCCAACTTTCTTGCACCTCCCATCGACAATGCAGATGGAATATCTTTCACATGGAGAGTAATTTGGTTTGGAATTTCGAGAAATTTTGTCCTCCAGGCTAGTTGACCAAGGAAACTCAATATTGCTTCTTTCACAATCTTGGCTTTCTCAAAATTTCGAGGATGCTTCCATTTTTAGCCCAATGTTAATAACTAAGAAATTTGTCAACGAATTCTTGCCAGATAGCTTATATTATTCAAGTTGTAGACTGAGCAAACATGCAGCGCTATCATGACATAATCAAAGACCACACATATAGGGGCAACTAATTCTCTTCTTCTGATATCCGTCTGCCAAATATAGCAAAAATCACTAGCCCTTGTACTTCTCGCGACACACTTCAATTGGTGATTATGGCACGTTGCGTTTGATTCGAGTTTCAAGTGCCTACACTTTTGCCTTTGAGAGGATGTGAATGCCGATCTTAGATAAACCTTTAATTTTTCCTGTTTGACAAAAATGGATGAACGAATCAGTTGATGCACAAGAAGTTCCTATTGGAACGATTACAACCTTACCATCTCAAAGTATCATCTTGTGGACCCAACTGAGAAAGTGACCAAGCAAAGAAATATAAAACTTTAAGCAAGTCCTCTTTTTTGAAACTTAATTTCGAAGCATTTTGAAAGTAAGGCATAAAAGCCTAACCAGGGGGCTTAGTTTGAAGTACTACAAGTACTTTCAAAGACCAATGATATGAACTAAAACCTCATTACTCAAGGACGGTAGTCGCACAATTTACAAACACATCGATTGGGTTAACAATTAAACCCAAATCAAAAAACACGATTCCCAATGAGAATAAAGACAAGGACATGGTACAAAAAAAAACTCTTGCATAGAGAAATGGAATAAATAATTCTCGTCCTAGCTTTAAAGTCCCCTTCTTGGCGTGGTCAAGCGAGAAGATTCCAAAAAAGGGCCGTTGCGTATAACCTGCAAAAGGAAGACAATGTTAGTACGTTAATGAAAAAAGTGATCTCTTAATGAAGCCGCCTCTTATAACGAAAGCAAGGTGACGATACCTACCCATGGTCCCTATTTGCGGGGATTTGGTATTTTGCCAAGATTTCGTAGTAAGAGTAGACATTATTAAAAGATCAAATCGCAGCTATCAATCAAATGCCCATTCTATTTCAAAAGTTTCATGCGCAAAATGTGGCATCAATTGTGAAAGACTGATTTGTGATTTCGGTTTTTGGAAAGACGAGACAATTCTTGTTTTAAGAAAAATACACAATGTGTGATTTGACTTCCGATTCCGAAATGTGAACAAGAAAGAATTTTGTTGAAAATGTGATTTCAATTTTATGCCCCAAAATACAATCTTGACTTGGAAGAATTTCTATACAAAATGTGATTTTAAGCCCATTATTGAAAATTTAGACAAGCTCATGTGTTTTGTAGGGCCAAGTCGGAGATGTTTGAGATTTATGCTCAAGGCTTACCGTCAAGAGTGATTGCCCAAATTTTTAATTATAAGCTTAGATCACCTAGGGCATTCGATTGATTTCCATGAATTTCAAAAATGAAAGTTTCAACCAAAAGTTAACAAGTAAAGAGAGAAACCATACTTACAGTAGATGACAAACTTTCATTCACACAAACATGAGAATATAACATGTGGCTGGTTCCTACTATAGACAGCTTAACAAAGTGAAGCTAAGAGGGTGATCTGACTGTCGCAGTCTCGCATTGTTGCTAGGCCCTCTTAACTTCGGCTTAGTCGAAATGAATATCCTATGGTCACGCGGTCTCGCGGACAAAGATAAACACTTACGACATCAAGAGAGAATTTTCGAGGAAAAGAAATGCAACCTCTACATCGCAGTCTCGCGTTCGAGGTTGTATCTTTCTTAACACCATCCTAAGTATCCTATCATGGCCTAGGTTCGACAGCATGGTTGTGTGCGCAACAGTGTAGTGGTAAAACATTTAAAACATGCACAATAGTTTATAAACAAATGACACTTCAAGAGTTCGAACAAATAAACATTCATTCCCAAACCCCAAACCTGCAAAACAAGGGGTCAATCATCACTCATCACCTAATAACTCCCAACTGCAAAAGCATTCGCATTAGGGGTATAATTGAGCAAGATAAACGGCCTAACTCCACTAAGAATTCTATTCAAGTTCCCAACGGAGTTGCCAAGCTATCGCGACCTCCCCGAAACGACCCCGCCGCATAGGTGGTTTGGCTAATGGATTACTAAGTTAAATCTAACTCGAGCTCTCTCAAGCCCATACCAACTCGCGACTTAATGTTTAAGTTATTAACATGTAAATCAATTTCATCTATGAGTCGCCACTAATTGGTTTTCGATGGGTCGACTACACAACTAAGTAAAGCATGAGAGAATTGCTTCACTTCTATGAATTAGAGATTCAATGGATACGGGAACTTGATTACACTAATTGACCAACTAGTGCCCTTTCGGTACCTAATCTTGTTCAATCACCACTAACGTGTTCACACTAATTGGGAATCTCAAAATTCCAACCCTAACTAAGTTAAGGGAAGGAATAATCAATACATGAACTTAACATGCATTATCAACCATGTGTAAGGTTAAATTAAACACGCAATTCAAGGTATGTGAATCAAATAAGGTACAATCAAATATGACACTAATCACACAAAGAGTGCAAAAAGGGAAATTCCAAAGTGCAATTTTCAATTTTTAATTTTCGAAATTTCTTAATTTTTTTTAATTTTAAATTTTTTTGAAAAAATATTTTGTAATGTTTAAAATAATAATATAATATTAAAAAATATAAAACAGAACTGAGTTGGATCTCCACATCCGACCATGGTTAGATCCGACCCAGGTGCGTTGGCCCGGGTCCACCGTGAGGTGGGCTCCATGAGGGCCCAATTCGGAATAAACCCACAATTCAAATAAAAAAAAACAAAACACCCAAACCTAGCCCACTAAGAATAAAATACTAAATAAACCATCAGCCCAACTTACCCAATTCGGCTCACCTACGAAATGGCCCAAAACTTAAAAGACATTCTAAAATCTAATAACTATAAATTCAGCCCAATCACCAAATAAACCTTAGAACCAAAGCCCTATCCGGCTGTGACCCACTTGCCTGACTCGGTTTGCGACCGCTAACCCGACTCGCCTAAAACCCTAATGCCCATGACCCGAATGCTCGACCAAGTTCGCGGCTGTCAACCTGACTCGCCTGGACGCCCTAGTGCCCACGAACTGCTATGCCTCCTGCCACCGCTCGAAGCCACGCCTGCTGCCTCGCCTTCGCCGTGTCTATGCCATGCCTACCGCAGCCGCTCATCCCTAACGCCAAACCGCCTCCTTCCGCGTCGCGGCCGCAGCGACCGAACCCAAACCGACCGCCGCCGGCTTGACTCGCATAAGCTCACCGTCGCCATGCCGGCCATGGCGAGCTCAAATGCCAACCCCTCTAATGCTACTACGCCTCGCGCCTACTGTGGTCAGCTCGAATGCCAACCCTTTAGCCTGTGTCGCGGATGACCTTGAACTGGCGATTGCACCTACACCGACCGAGCTCTGGCGCTTTCTTGCCGCTCGTCTCGGCTTCGATGGAGACAATTGGAGAGAGAGAGAGAGAGCTGCCGCTCGTCTCGGCCCGGCTGAGAGCGCCCCCAATAGTGATCTAGGTTGCTTAGCTGGGCCTCTCGACTTCGCCCTCGCCCGACACTTCACCTACCCGCGGCTGTGTGCTCCCCCGAGTCGTCGCCTCGCTTATCGCGACTGGCCGAGGCGCGGCACCTCGCCCCTCGCTTACACTCTGTGTCAATCTTTGCCCGAACTCTCTCTTGATGTTGCTCTCTCTATCCTTCCCGTCCCCCTTCCCCTCTTGGTTCTCTCCCTCTCTCTCTCTCGATTCCGGATCGGCTTTAAGGGCCACGGCAGGCGCGCATGGCTTCTTGCCACTGCCAGCTGCCATGGTCGGCTTGATCCCAGCTCGAGGATTACACCAGCCTGCCCCTGCGCCTCTAGCTTCTGCTCCATTCTATCATGTACTTTCCCTGCTCCTCTGTTCTGTTTCTGCTCTGCCCTTTTGCTCCGTCCTCTTCCTCAGAAGCGTTGAACAATGCTGGGGAGAAGGAGAACAGTGCGCGGGCCAGGCCCTGAGCAAACGGTCGGCCCGTGTGAAAATAAAAAGGAAAGAACAAGATGGGCCGCTCGCAATAAAAAAAGGGAGAGAAAAAAAAATGGGCCGACTGACCCAGCCTGAAAATCCTTTTTTTTAAAGAAATTTAATTAAAATTTTCATGAATATGTTCTAATAGACCCTATTAATGCAAACACACCTAATGTCTGTATGCTACGCAATTTAATAAAAATATTTTTGTTTAGGGGTTAAAAATTTAAACCCTAATTTTTTTATGCAATTAAACCTTAAATGATTATGCAAAATTTAGATGTCAACATAGATCTCGGTCAAAGTTTTTTGGGAAAATGACACAAACAGTCCCTGAACTTTTATCCAATGTACAATTTGGTCTTTGAATTTTTTATTTGTTTAATGTAGTCCTTGAATTTTAACCTAATGATCAATGTGGTCCTTGAACATTTGGTACTTGTTCAATTTAGTCCCTGAACTATATAAAAATGTTCAATATAGTCCCTAACTTGAATTAATCAAAGGACTACATTAAATATTTTCATATAGTCCAAGGACTAAATTGAACATGTACCAAATATTCAGGGACCGTATTGAACAAATTAAAAGTTCAGGAACCGTATTGAACATTCGGTTAAAGTTCAGGGACTACATTGAATAAATTAAAAGTTTAATGATCATATTGCACATTAAATTAAAGTTCATGGACTATTTGTGTCATTATTTCATGTTTTTAAAATACGTTGGTAAACATATGATAATTGTCTAAGTCGCTGATTGCGATAAGAAGACTGACATGCTATCATCTCTTTTCACGTGGTCGAGCCGCGCTCCAAATTTCAACTAGTGGAATTTGATCATTTGAAATAGGGTTCCGACCATGGAGATAAAACTTATGGAGGAAAAGAAATCTCAACCCGTGGACATGTTAATTTATCGAATGATTTATCATCTTTTGAGATAATTTTAATTAGCTTTCGCCCTCATACTAGTAAGGCTAAAGCCAGACTGCCTCTTCGGGACTTAACTCCGGGGACTGCCTTAGGACGACTTAACAAGACCAACAAAGTAGAATACTCGAGATAATTTGTGAAATCACGTATCACTATATCGTCCCCCATGGAAAATACATAGCCATAGATATCCCTAATTTGAGGATGATAACTATTCACTCGCTCAAATCAATGATATAGGAGACTTGTGCAAATTTTGTTTTACGCTGGCGATGTACTTATTATTCTTGTTCATCCAGTTTCTTGACGAAATCAACATTCATATTTTCTCTCAAGATAAAAATTTAAATGAAGTAATTCATTGTTCAGATCATGTCTACGGGATCCCAAATTTCAGTTCATCTTGGGTTGACGTAGAGTTCTTTCTGATCTCAATTTCTCAAAATTGCCCTATTCACGGATGCGAATATAAATTTATTTCGCGACCCCTCGATGAAAAGAAAAGGGAACTATTCAACGTAATTGGATGGAAAATTTGGGTTGACGATGAAAGTCATGTTGATCCTCAAGTCTTTCTATGTACTTGGAGTTTCTGAACTCCCCGTCCTCGATCGATTCCTCAATCTGTTCCTATGTTAATTCCTAAATGCAGGATGTCAGCCATCTGTTGGATCATGTGAGTTTAGGGTGGAGAGACATTGCCTTCAATCAAGTATTTGCTAAACTCGGCACATTTCATCCATGCGGAGAAGCTGGAACGGATTTGGCTTGGCTGTGGGTTGTTAAGGAAAATTCCCAATAGATGGGTGATCCTTGCTAGCTACATCATGGGTGACCTTCAGGAAAATTACAGTCAGGATCTTCATGCATGAGATGTTTGATCTAATTTTATTTTGCTGATGATGGTTGGAATTTGTCGACGTGGAGAGTCTAGGTTTGGCCCATTGATATATGTTATGATATCAAGTTACGGGATGAACGGGAGATAGTGCAAAACTCTGTGAAATAACTATCAAATATTTTAAAAGGTTAAACTATTAGATGGAAGAGTAATTTGAGACTTACACATTTTTACAAATAGAAGAAGGTAATGGAATGTATGGAAATTAATCACAGGACATGGAAATAACATGAAAAGCTCTCGTTGCAATCACAATCTTAAAATCTTTTATTCATAATACGCGGTGTCCGCGTGCAGAGTACATCAAGTTCTGCGCAGCGCACGTACAGCCCTGTTACATGCTCCAACCACACATAATCAAAAGCAACATCAAGCCAACAAGGAAAGAAATAAGGTGAAAACGTGACCGAGCTAAACAGTCCGTGTTTATTCTGGAGCGCCAATAGAAGGTGTTGGGCTCGATGCCTCACTGGCTAGTCAATGCGCACCGTGGCAGCACTCGAAGGTGACAGCGGTCTTCATGAACCGAGAGCACACAGTGCACTTGATGCACTCCGGTATGTTGCGGACCATGTTGGGGATATAGAAATGGTGGCAGCGCGACTTCACAATGACCTGCTCGTAGTGCTCTTTGAAGACGGCCTCGAAAGCCTGTGTCTGAGTCACCCTCTTGATCCACGTCTGGTGCTGCGACAGCACCGTTGCAAAATCCATGAGACGAGCGTTGACGACTACACTCGACCCTCTTGCAACGATGGCGAACCCGCCTTTCTTCTTGTAGCTGGTGTAGAGCTGGAGCAGCTCCTGTGTCTGGGAATCGTAGATGTCCGAAGTCGCCTGCATCTTTGAGGAAATGCAGTTCTCTAGGCGGGTCAGGAATTGCTCTCTCTTCGTGCTGATTCTGATGGCTCTGTGGAAGACTGAATAGTTGATCTTCTCCAGGTATTCTTCAATCTCATGGACAGTCTTGGAGTCTTCAGTTGAGTCGTACAAGAATAGGAGGTCCTTCCTTTCAAACTGGCCAGCAATCAAACCAGAGGACATGTAAAAAGAACATGAATATAAATAGTTTTAAGTTAGGAAAGTTTTAATCTATCTTGCGAATGATTATTGTGCGAATTCAGTACATGTGACGTTAGATGTATCTAAATTTTTAGATGGAGTGAATTTCACGTGAACTGTAACAGTAGAAGCTCATCCTACTTGCTTTTGTACATAATATGCAAGTTTGTGCTTGGCCGAGCATGTTAAAGACTAAAACATCAAATAATCTTGTCAGACGAAATTATAATTGAGGCTGTGTCGGACTTTGATTGCTCAGTTGTGAATTTGGATATAACCTAAATATAAATCCAACTAAAAATAAATGTGAGTGATATGTCCAGATTTGTAATGCACCAATTTGAAGCCTAGTAGGAGAGAGGTTCTTCTAATTGGAAATGGACGATGAAAATAGTGCCCCGATAATTGAATTCCATACTGCACTGGTTACTTACGCATTGTTCGATAAAAGGGTAAATCGTTTCGTTCACTACGAGCTCGAACCAGTTGATCCCTTGCATGTTCCAGAGCTCACAGCCCTTCGACTCCGTGAACGGGAAGGCTTTCCATCCCCAAAGGTGTATCGTGGTCATCGCGTCCATGTTCACCACCTTCCCCTGTTGGTTCAGCACAACAACCTTCGTCTGCTGCCTAAATTGCCACTTCTCCTGGATGAACTTTGCTGCTGTCTTGCTGACCATGGAGGTGCATGTGTACCACTGCATGCGAGATCTCATGTCCAGGAACTGCTTCTGCATCGCCTCATTATGTGCCTCCACTATAGGAACCCACATAATTTCGTAATTATTACTTTTGAAGTTGCTCACTTGGTAGATGCCGGTAAGGGTGACTAGATCATCGTTCGACAAGTTCAAGTCCGAAATAAGCAGCATCACGCTCTTGTTCTTCAATTCCTCCACCTTTACCTACAACATCTAGTGATCAAACCACGCTGTTGTTTTTGCATTTTTTTATGCCAACAAACGAACTATCTAGGAATTTCAAACGTAGTTAATTACTTGCAAGTTGATATGCATTCCCTTCTCGTGACATTGATATACAATAATAACGGGTAATTAAAGTCAATGAAGATTATTGTACTGAGAAGCTAACCGTTGTCCTCTCGGAACATTGGTACACCGTCAACGAATCGTTCTTGGTGCAAAACAGTTTGGCCAAAAGCACCACAATATCAGTACAAGATTTGGAAACTTCTTCAATTTCCTTATATAACTGGTCCTCCTCTGCATAATGTGAATCACTTTAATTTAGGTACTTTTGTTCCAGATATGGATTTGACAAAAATTATCTGTGTGTATACAAAAAGGAATCTGGAGGAGAGGCATGAACGCTTCATTCCATCTATGAGCGAACAATATTTTGTTTGAAAACAGCAATGATCTCACCCTTTTGCTCGAAATCTTGCACTTGTTTCTTGAAGGATTCAGGTATTTTCTTGACCTGCTCCAATAAGGCCGACAGATGTTGCTCTAGGAACCTGTAGTCATCAAGAAACCGGTTGACCATTGATGTGAAACAGTTTGCGAAAGAGAGCGAGGGAGCTTCGAATTAATTCCAAGTCTGTTAATAAAGGTAGTTGAAAGCAACGGTAAGGTATAACATACTCATTGCTCTCGCTAATCATGCTCCTGAACAGAACTGAGCAACCAAGTACAATGACTATGATGTAACCAAAATAGTCTTTTTTGTCAATCGATGGCAACTTTTCTGCAGAGTCTTTAGAGTAGATCTTCAACTCAACAATGTATTTGGTGACTTTGAAAGTCTCCTTGATCAGATCAACAAAAGCCTTGGTCCACTGTGTGATGGAAAACGTACCAGTTGGTAAACCTCTCAACCTGGCCATTAAGCATAAAAGGTTGTCTGATGCTTGAATTTGATCACGATGCCAGTTATCGACATAGTATACCGATAAAGCTAATAATGTCAGCACAGCCTTGGCATCCCATGGAAAGGATGACATTTCGTTGAAAAGCGATTTCACTGTTTGCTGCACATCGTTGGTTTGCAGGGCCATAATCTGTCGTGGCATACATAGTTTTCAACATTAAATGTGGGAAGTAACAAGATCGAGAAGAATACCATAGAAAAGGACGCAACGAATAATTTAATAAACCCACTGTTTGCTTCTTATTTCCTGACAGAATGAACAATTTTAGCACGGCATAGAAATGTGCTTTTACTTTAGTATAAATTGTTATCTAAAATTAACCTCTAAGTAATTTTAGAACAATCTAAGAAGGTCTGGAGCTTAGAAATGTGCCCTTACTTTAGTATAAGTTGTAATCTAAAATTAATCTCTAAGTAATTTTAAAACAATCTAAAAATGTCTGGAGCTCCCGCATTTGTAAATTTCCACTTTCGACAGAGGAATGTCTTTGGTTATATGAGATTACCTTATCGTACAGTTTGTTAATGATTGATGACAAAGCAGCAGGACTTGTCAAGCTTATGCTCTGGCCTCGGTTACCCTGGAAAAACGAATTCACTTGTAAGTCCCAACCGTGGAATATTATGAACATAAGAGCATGTAAACATTGTGTATCTTTATAAACTTTGGCTGGACAAGGGTAAAATATGAAGTTAATTTGAGGAGCAAAGGCATTTTGCCACGAAAAACTGTTGCGCATTAAGATCCAGCCAACTAACCATGTAAACAAGTATACGGAAAAGAGACTACAGCATGAAGTTGAACTTGCTTGTCCGCTACTTTACCTTTGCCCGAGTGTTGTCAGCAACATCATTGGCAAAGTCCATGGCTTGGTTGAGGATTTGCTCGAGGTGGCTCAGGCAATCCTTGACATTTACTTGTTCTGTGAAGGAGCTTGGCTGGCTGGCGACGATCTTCCTGAAGTCGTTGTTGCCGGTTTTGATGAGGTCAAGTAATCCGGTCATGAAGTCTTTGTTTCCGGCCGTGGCCTTCATTCTGTCCACCCCGTTAGTGGGGCTAATGTTTTTTTTGGCCACCTCGGGCGTGAGGCCAGCGTTTTTGGCCACCTCAGGCGTAAGGCCAGCGTTTTCGGCCATCTCAGGCGTGAGGCCAGCGTTTTCGGCCATTTTTTCGGCCACCTCGGGCGTGAGGCCAGAGTTTTCGGCCACCTCAGGCGTGAGGCTAGCGTTTTCGGCCACCTCGGGCGTGAGGCTAGCATTTTCGGCCACCTCGGGCGTGTTTTCGGCCACCTTGGGCGTGAGGCCAGCGTTTTCGGCCACCTCGGGCGTGAGGCTAGTGTTTTCGGCCACCTCGGGCGTGTTTTCGGCCATCTTGAGCGTGAGTTCATTGTTTTCGGCCATTTTCGGATGCAGGTGAAAGGAGAAAGGAATGAGCGAAGCAGGGAAAGTTTAGGGTTTCAAGAGCGGGAGTGAGTAGAGTGAAGGAGAAAGGCTTGTGTGGAGCAAACTGCAGGTCCCTTATGACCTATTTATAACACCCCAAGGCCACAACGCAACAACTTATGAGCCGGTGAGAACGATTAATTAATAGTTAATGAAGATATCTTGATCTTAAGCCCGCATCGGTCCTAATAAACTAATCAATCAAATTCTCAACGTCTATAAGATAAAGGAGAGTTTGATTATCTATGAAGAAGTCTAGATTTTTTTTTTTGAATATAGTTGTCTTGTAACTTAGAGAGTGTGTTTGTGCGGTTTGAGAGTGAAGAATGTATTTTATGTATCGGATAAATAGCGTGACGATAATACGTTATGAAGCAAGCCTATCATAGATGAGAGATTTTAAGATTCACTCGTAAAAGTTAATTTGGGATGCGGGTTACGAGGACAATGTGATAAGTCGATTACGTTACGTGAGTTGTGTAATGGACATGGGCTTTGGTTAACTAAAACATTTTAAGTAACTCTCATTTTCATTTCATGGAAGAAACGTCCATTAGTTTGATGTTTCATGGTCCCACGAGGCTGGATGCTTTTGGGTTCTCTGATAATTTCTTTAGTAAATATGTGTCTCCAGTCTGAGTTTGTGAAAGAAATCGACCGGAATCGTAGCGTGCGGTGATCCAACCTGTATAAGCAACGTCCAAAGTGAATGTTGCCCAATCCTGGAGGAGGCAAAAATTACCGAAACATATTACGTGTTGAAGTTGTACTCCTATTTTTAGTTGGCCAAGGATTGTACAATATGTGCCTGTTCATCTTTTTTGATATTGGTGTGTCTAGACAGATTTTTATTTTTTACTTTTTGCTTAATTTAAATCTTGCTACATACGTGCTTTCACTTTTTTTTTTTTTTGAACACTTGAAACTTTAACAATATTCAATATTTGACACATAGATTTACTTTTATTTTTTCATTTTAAAATTTGTATAGCATTTTAAATTTTGATGGGAAAACAAAACTTTGATGAGAAATTTTGTTTTCATAATCTTTTAAGAATTTACAATTAAATGATACGACTCACTCGAACCAACGATCTCGTAATATTATCAATTAAAAGAGTATCGACGTCAAAATTAAGTGAAATACTATCTCAACTACGAAATGGCTAAACTACGCCTAAATGTTAACAAAACGACTCCTATGCATTAACAAATCACTTATTCAAAGCAATTATTTAAACTTAAACACAACGAGGAACACGTAAGAGAAACCCTAAAATTCCTGTAGTGTGTTCGTGAAATCCCTCTTGCCCTTTCTTCTTCCTTCTTCTTCTTTCTTTCTTCCCCCCTTCTCTCTCTCTTCTCTTCTCTTCTCAACGTGCTCCCTGCTTATGGTCTCCTTTTCCTCTTTTATAACACTTCTTTTCCTTTTCCCTTTTTTTTTTTTGGGTCCCACCAATATATGATCCGTCTAGGAAAGCATTCTGCGCATCTATCTACCAAAACTTTAGCAACCTCAGCTCTACCCTCAGTATCTACAACTTCCTTATGATCAAACTCCAGCACAGCAACTTTTTTTTTAGGCTTCCTCCATTCCCAACTTCAATAGCCAATCCAAGTCCACCGGTCGCTTTTAGTTTCAGCTCTCCATCAACTTGCTTTGCAAGACTAGCATCAATGTTTTTAATTCTATCCTTGAACTCATCACTTTTTGCCACAGTAACACCATCCTTTGTCACCTTTGGAAGACCAAAGCTTTACTCAATCACCACTTTACGACACTTTGAGTCCATAGTAACCTTCATAGCATCTATAAGGTCTTCCACACCTTCAAACATCATGGCATGTGCCTCGATCCCAAAAGAGACATATATTTTAGTATCTAACAAAAGACTAACGCGCCATAAACTAGCACACAAACTCACAACATCCCATAAAATATACACCCAGATATCAAAACCTAAGCTTCGATACCAAAAGATGTCACACCCAAATCCTATGGGGATGGGGAAAGTGATAAGGTCGCCCTTCCACTAGAAGGACGCAGCTTGAAACTATAGCTCCCAAAAGTCCCCGTCAATAACACTTTTGTTCTACCGGCCACTACTTGAGAAACCTGAAAATCATGAAAGATGAATGGAATGAGCAACAACAGCTCAATGAGTAGTGTATATCTCTTCTAAGTAGATCAAACATTCACTACGCATGTTTAAGACACAAAAACATAACTCATTACACCAAATTTTAGGATATAACAAACTTATAAGAAGAGAATTAGTTATATACGCTCCAACATAGCTATATTTATAGCATAAATATTCATTTCACAATAATATCAAAACAAATATCAATGATTCAGCCCATTGATCAATCTCATCAAAATCACACGCCAATGGCCTGTTCCATCGGTCAATCTCAAATCAAATTTCAATGGTTTATTTCATTGACCAATCTCGAACTCAGATATCAACCATGATCACGCATAATACCTAGTGATAAGGCGACCAAGATTTCCCCTTCCGCTAGGTCTCCACCTATATTATTGGTGGCTCAGCCCATAAGGATATCCTAAACTAGTATCTATATCCGCAAGCCTCTCAATGGGCTCATAGTGATACTGAGCATCAACATCAATCCACAACAATATCCTTGACAATCCTCAAAGCCAAATCGATAATTGATATCGCAAATCAATTTACAAAACAAAAAATATATAATCTTTTTGAGCCCGTTCATCAAACAAAATACATTTCACAACGCGTTTCTCAAACCATTTTGGAGTCCATTTCATAAACCAGGTTCACAATTTAGTATATATAACATTTCGCAAAACATTTCCTAAAACATTTCCCAAACCATTCTCAAATACCAAAGCGTAGTAAATATCTGATCTAGATTTTTATGTAATAAACATGCTTTAATAACTTATAAAATATTACTTTCGAAATATTAGGTCACAAACTCAAAAAACAGATAAAACCACGTACCTGAGAATGTCCAAACCAAACAACTCGGCTCACTCAAACTAACAATCTCATAATCCTATCAATCCAATAAGAATCGACGTCAAAACCGAGTGAAACACTACCTCAACTATGAAATGGCCAAACCACACCTAAACGCTACTAAAATGACTTTTCGCGCTAACAAATTGCTCACTTGAAGCGATTATTCAAACCTAAACATAATGTGGAACTCACACGTGAAACCCTAAAATTTCGCTTCGACTAAATGATTGCTTCAAAACAACTCCCATCAAATCCCGCAGCTCCACAACACCATAATCCACAATTTCCATAAAATCTCATAGCTCAACAGCTCAAAAATTGAATTCCGCAACTCAAATTTCACAAAACTTTAAATTTAAGCCACAACCCCAAAAATTATTTTGATTATACAAACGAAGGGCACGATTTCTTACTGAGTGCTGCGAATCAAAATAATTTTAGCTTGGCGAAATCTCTGTAATGTGTACACAAAACCTCACTTGCCCTTTCTTCGTCCTTCTTCTTTCTTCTCCCCCCCCCCCCCTCCCTCTCTCTCTCTCTCTCTCTGTTCTCTTCGTGGCGTGCTCTCGATGGTCTCCTTTTCCTCTTTCATAACACTTCTTTTTCTTTTCCTTTTTCTTTTTTTTTAGGTCCCACCAATATATGATTTGGTCAAAACAAGGCAATATTAAACTCAATCCTTTCCTTTTGATGGAACCATCTAGATGAGATCAAGTTTACGTATCCATTTGTAATTCGTCGAATCATTTTATAATTATTAAATCTAACTTGATATTAAGCCCTCATTGGTCCTAATAAACTAATCAATTAAATTCTTAACGAAAAAAGATAAAGGAAGGTTTGATTATCTATTTTGAAGTCTAGATTTTCTTTTAATTTAGTTATCTTGTAACTTAGAAAGTGTGTTAGTTCGGGTTCGAGAGTAAAGAATGCATTTTATGTATCGGATATATAGCATGACGATAATCCACTAAGAAGCAAGCCTATCATATATAGGGAATTTCAAAACTCATAAAAGTTAATTTAGGATGCAGGTTACGGGGGAAATGTGATTGATCGATTACAATACATGAATTGTGCAATGGATACAGGCTTTGGTTAACTAAAACATTTTGAGTAACTCTCGTTTTCATTTAATGGAAGAAATTTGCATTAGTTTGATGTTTCATGTTCCAACGACGCTAGATGTTTTTTGTGTTTTTGATAATTTCTTTGATAAATATAGGTCTCGAGTTTGCATCAGTGAAAAAAATCGATCCGAATCTAAGTGTGTGGTGATCCAACTTGTATAAGAAAAGTCCAAAGTGAATGTTGCCCAATCCTAGAGGAGCCAAAAATAACCGAAACATATTAAGTGTTGAAGTTGTAATCCTATTATCAGTTGGCCAAGAATTTTACACTGTGGTTGTTCGTCTTTTTTTTTTTTTACTTTTTGCTTAGGTTAAATCTTGCGACATACGCACTCTCACTTTTTTTTATGAACATTTGAAGTTTTAACAATATTCAATATTTGACACATAGATGTACTTTTATCTTTTCATTATCTTTTAAAATTTGGATAGCATTTTAGATTTTGATGGAAAAACAAAATCCTGATGAGAAAACAAATTTTTTTATTTTTTTTCGTAATCTTTTAAGCCTTTACAAATAACAGAATTAAGAAAAGAAACAGAGACAAAAGTCGGAGCATGTTACACGTGAACTTTTGACTTGGATCTGCAAAGCTGAATGCTGGTCTAAGGCATCATTGGCGATGCAATAAGTCGTATCCGTTGGATAAGGTTGGATAAGTCTAATTTTTGAACAGGATAGCGACTTTATCAAAGTTGTCGGCTTTCAAAGGTGTGCGTTGCTCAATGTGATCGTTGTGTTGAGTCTCTCTTTACCTATGGAACCAATAGCGCAATATTTCCATTAACTTTTTAAATTTCTTACAAATGTGAGCTCTCTCTCTCTCTCTCTCTCTCTCTCTCTCTCTCTCTCTCTCTCTCTCTCTCTCTCTCTCTCTCTCTCTCTCTCTCTCTCTCTCTCTCTCTCTCTCTCTCTCTCTCGAGGCCATGGTAGGCATGGCAAGCACGCTGGGCCAGCCCACTGTGCCAGGAAATGTAGGTTATAGGTGCCAAGCTAGGTTGATTATTTGAAAAATTAATATCATGAAAAACCCTAAACTGGTACACCTGTAATAATTTTACCGAAAATTAATTTTTTTACTATAAAAAACCTCAAACTGGTACATCTGTGATAAATTTACCTGAAACTAATTTTTTGACTGCAAAAAATCCCAAGCTGGTACATTTGTGACAAATTTACCATCCGTTAATTTCCATTAAATTGAATTAATTCTACAAAAAATTATAAACTGGTACGCCTGTGATAAACGGAGGGTAAAACATAAAATTGATACATCCGTCAATTTCCGTATATCATTTAACAAAGTAATTTGACAGTAAAATTTAACGGAAATAAACTAAGAGTAAATTTGTCATAGGTGTATCAGCTTGGGGTTTTTGGTGAAATTAGTTTGGGGTAAAATTATCACAGACGTACCGGTTTGGGGTTTTTCGTGTTATTAACCCTTATTTGAAATAGGGCTCCAACCATGGAGAAACACTTATGGACGAAAAACAATATTATAGTATATTCTTAAGGGAAAATACCATCAAAAACCCCAAACTATGCCACTTGTGATAAATTTATCCTGAACTTTTTTTTGTGACACGAAAAATTCCAAACTATGCGACTTGTGATAAATTTACCCTGAACTTTTTTTTTATATGAAAAATCCCAAACTATTTCACTTGTGACATATTTTCCCCACAATACTTTGGCCTATGGGCATTTTCGTTTTTTTCCTTTTTCTTTTTTTTTTCTTTTCTTTTCTCTTCCCTCCGCTGGCCATGGCGGAGAGAAGCTAGCGAGGGCGGCCCTCGCCAGCGTTGGGGTTGGGCAAGGGCGACCCTCGCCGGCATCGGGCGACCCTCACCGGCGTCGGGCGAAGGTCACCCTCGCATGGGCGGGCAAGGTCGCCCTCGCCAGATCCGGCGAGGGTGACTCTCGCCCGACGCCGGCAAGGGTTGCCCTCGCCAGATTGGCGAGGGCAACCCTCGCCCAACCCCAGCACCAGTGAGGGCCACCCTTACCGGCTTCCCTCCGCCATGGCCAGCGGAGGGAAGAGAAAAGAAAAGAAAAAAAAAAGAAAAAAATGGAAAAATACGAAAATGCCTATAGGCCAAAGTATTGTGAGATAAATGTGTCACAAATGGCACAATTTGGGATTTTTTCTGTCACAAAAAAAAATTCAGGGTAAATTTATCACAAGTGGCATAGTTTGGGATTTTTTATGGTATTTTCCCTATTCTTAAAGGGTCATATTACATGATTCTGCAAAATTCGTGAATAAATAGGACTAGAAACATGATTCGGTAAGCTTTCCGAATTAAATGCATAATTACAGTTAAATCTTTTCAATTTTCAATTTAGATGTATTTCAAAGAGTTGAATGATATATAGGTATACAACATAATAAATGTTTTCAAAAGACAAATGATGTCAGACGACCATAGAAGGAATATATTTAACATAATAGCACATTGGCGAAATATTAAAGGATCATTAGAAAAATTACACGTCGTGTTTTTAAATGTAAAAAAAAATATGCAAATAAATTTCATCTATTTGATTCGTTGAATATGGTATGTGGAGGGAAAAATATTTAAGGTCAAAGAAAACACCCACACCTATTAAACTTGGGAAATTGTATTCTCATATCTTGATAGAGAAAATCATTTTCCCAACCATAATATGTCTACAATCCCAAAGAGATCAAAACATGCAAAAGCATTTTCAGTCACACTTTCAGTATACAACTAAACAAATAAAAACTTATCATCTTTTTAAAATATTTTTCATGGAAAGCATTTTTCTTTATCATGAAGTTTTTTGCGAAACAAACACAATTTTACAAACAATATTTTCTCGCCGTGCACTAACAAGAAAATAAATGCTGAATCAATAGTCAATACGTGTATGTTAAGTGCGTTTTGACACTCTTCATGAAGATACTAGAGGCATAGAGCTATCACGCTGCAATAGTCCTTTCCAACCCAGTAAATTATTGGCCTCACCAACGGAGCAAATAGGCCGAGTGTAGGTGATCTATCGGACCATGTGGGTTTAGGACAGTCTCCACATGATCCATTTGATCGGTTGCACACTAGCCTAATGCACTATGGGGGTGTTTGGTTCAGCATTTGGAAGGGGCTTTCGGCCTCAAAAGCCCCTTGGCTAAATGATGACCTGTTTGGTTTGGCTTTTCGGATTTGAAAAGCCCAAAGCTAGCATTTGGAATGCTTGGGAATGTTGAAGCCTATTTTTCCCTTTCCAAATTGCCCTCACTCAAATTTCAATATTCCGGTTTTGCCCCTGTTACTGTTCATCTTCCTCACCGCGAGGGTGGCTAGAGAGGGCGGATATGGCCGGCGAAGGGCCGGTGAGGGCGGATTTGAGCGGCGAAGGGCCAGCGAGGGGTTGGCGAGGTTGCCCAACCCAGGCGATGGCCTCTTGGGGTTAGGCGACCGCCCAGGCGCCGTCGCCTGGGTCGCCCGACTTCAGGCGACCGTCGCCTGGGTCGCGCGACCTCAGGTGACAACCGGACTATTAAAAATAAAAGTTGCCAAAGCCCTTTGCAAAAAAAAAAATTTACTAAACACTACTTAGGCCAAAGTAGCTTTACAAATTTTTTTTTACCAAACACCACTTGCATTTTTCCAAGTGATTTTCATCTAAAGGTATTTGCATTCCCCTAAATAGCATTTGAAAAGTCGAACCAAACGGGCCCATGTGTAGCCAATTTGGAACTGGAGTTACTAGAGCTTTCCTAATGGAAAATGACATTAATAATCTCTAAATTTTGGCACATTATGTAATGTGATCCTATCTTTTTATTGCATTTTTACCTTTTTGGTCTGTACACATGTTACGGCAGTTCCATTTAAGAGTATTGTCGCTTATGGTCTCTAGGATAGAAAAAGTACAACCTCATTTAAAGTTGTATTAGGTTGATATTCCTACTATTTTAATTTCCTAATTTGTAGATATAATTAAATATAATTAAGAAAATACAAAACACAAAAGCTTGAAAATTTTGTCTATCTAAAAAATTAGGAAAAAGGATTAGATTAGTATAAATAATATTATATATAGATAAATAAACATGATTTTTATATATCCTTGTGAAAACATAGTCTTAAAATAGCATGTATATGAATTCGATATAACTCTAAGGGTCAATTTGTTTGATGAAACCATTTCCGAGAAATTGTTTGGGAACTTTGTAGCATTTGGTTAATGGAAAAATATTCGATCGGCGGGAAACATTATCCATGGATTGAAAACAAGTTTAAATTGGGAAAAACAACTTCCCCTAGCAAAAAGGAGATCGTGGAAGCAATCGTAGAAGTCATTTTGATAATAGTATATCAAAATCTAGGAACACCTAGTTAGGCATAACTTAGGATCTGATTGTTTCGCGAAAAATAAATGATTTGAAAAATATTTTCATAAAAATGATTGCTTGAAATAATTAGTCAATGAAAAATATTTTCATTATCGACGATAATCATTTTTAAGAAAATATTTTTCAAATCATTCATTTTTCATAAAACAAACAAAGTGTAGATTCTCCAATTGGTGGTCCATTAAAATTAAAGCTTGTTAATTTTCTCGTATATATATGAAATCCAGCCATTTGGTCTTGATCTGGGTGACGTCATTGTGCCTTTGCAAAGAAAGATTTCAATGTCCTAAAAGGCCATTCATATTAAAGTCAACTGCTAATAAGATAGATCTAGGTCAATGTTTTCTATACCTTGGTAAATTTATGTTAATTGTTGAGTCACTTATTATGATTATAAACAAACCTAGAGCATCTTTTCACGAAGTTAACTGTACATTAGGAAAAATTATCCAAAAAGTCATAAACCTATTGCACTTTTGCCAATTCAGTCTTAAACCTTTTAAGTTTGCCAATTCAGTCATAAACCTTTTCACTTCTTGCCAATTGAGTCCGTCCAGCCAATTTTGGCCGGCTAGTGTCGATGTGGTCGTCCGGGCAATGCTGATGTGATAATTTTTAAATGTTTTTTTTTGCCTTCTTCTCTCTTGTAGGTCCAGCGATCGACGACCAGCCAGAGGCGTGGGCCGGCAAGGTTAACCTCGCCGGCCTCTGGCGAAACTCGCCCCCGCCGGCTACTAGTGAGGTCGAGCCTCGCCCACTGCTGCCAGGCCAACCTCATCGGATTTGGGTGAGGTGAAACCCAGTGGCGGCGAGGTCGGCCTCGTCGTGGCTGGGTTCACCTCGCTCAGCAACAGTGAGGTCAGCCTGGCAGCGGCGGGCGAGGCTCGCCCTCGCCAGAGGCCGACAGGGTCGACCTCGCCAGCCTGTGCCTTTGGCCGGTCGTTGGACTAGCTAAAGGGAAGAAGGCAAAAAAAAAAAAGAAAAAAGAGAAAAAAATTATTTAAAAATATTTAAAAATTCGAAAAAAAAAAATTTTAAAATTGCCACGTCAGCGCTGGCCCGCCAAAATTGGCTAGATGGACTCAATTGGAAAGAAGTAAAAATGTTCAGAACTGAATTGGCAAACTTAAAAGATTTACGACATAATTGACAAAAGTGCAATAGGTTTATGACTCTTTTGACAATTTTCCCCTGTACATTATATCCTATGCGCTCCAAATTTCATCTAGTGGAGTTTGATTATTTAAAATAGGGCTCCAACCATGGAGATAAACTCGTGGAGGGAAAAAAAATCCATTTGTGGAGCTATTAATTTATCGAATGATTTTGTTCAAAATTTCAGTATTAATTTTTTCGATCTTTACCATTATTTGACATTTGAGCTAGAAGTTGGAATAGTTTTAGATAATGCATCCATTATTTAATTAGGCTTCATTTGTTTTGCCGAAAATGAATGATTTGTAAAATATTTTCATAAAAATGATTGCTTGTATCACTTAAAATAATTAGTCAATGAAAAATATTTTCATTACCAATAATAATTTAGGAATATATTTTCTAAATCATTTTCCCCGAAATAAATGGAACTTAGGGGGTGTTTGTTTCACTATAAACTTCATGATAAAGAAAAATACTTTTTCCATGGAAGTCATTTATAAGGAAAATATTAAGTTTTTATTTGTTTGGTGGTTTAAAGAAAGTGATTTCCTTTTTTCCAAAAGAGGAAGTCGTTTTCCCCCAATCAATCTTGTTGTTTTCAGTCTATGAAAAACGTCTTCTGTAGATCGATTATTTTTCCATCATTCAAACACCGGAAAGTTAGAAAACAATTTTTTGCAAAATAGTTTTTCTAGACTCCGTTTGTTTCATGAAAAAAGTGACATTTTTGAAAAATGTTATCTAGAAAGTCATTTTCCAAGTAAAAAATAATATATTCTAGTGTTTGGCTGAAGCCTAAAAATGAACAGGAAAATATTTTCCTTCGTTTAAAAACTATGATTTGATTTTCTTAGAAATAACTAAAGAAAAAATTGAATTTTTTATTTATTTTTATTTTCTTTCCTCTGTCCCCAAACTCACCTTGACTTCGGCCACAACAATCGCCTAGCCGACCTTGCCGCCGAGCCACCCCCGTCCCCTCTAAACTCGCTTCCCTCCCATAACCGTGCCCTTGGGGCAAGCGGTGCCGACGAATGTGCGGATTCGCTACTAAGGATCCAGTGCTTCACAAGTAAGTTGAACGAGAATTGCGAATTCCTCTCAAGGATTAAGGGATTCTCAAGCTCAAGCCTTGCTAGATCTAGCGAGGTTGAGCTCGCCTGAGGTTAGCGAGCAAAGATGAAGAGAAGGCAAGGCAAGGGAAGTCGTCTTCAAAGAGGCAACAATCAGACATGGGAGGGAGCTCGGTGGGGGCGGCGGAGAGTAACACGGGGAATAGATTGGTGAGGCAGCTGGATTTCATAGTGGGCGGAGGCGGTAGGAAGAGAAGAAGAAGATGGTGCAATCCGAGCAAGAAGCATGGCAATAGAGAGAGAAGAGAGAGAATGGTCTCCAGAAGGTGAGAAAATGTTTGCTTGACTAGTTTATTTTTTGGGAAAAATTTCAAATAAGGGCATGAAATGAGATCATTTTCTCAAAAGAGGGTTTCAAGTAACTCCTATCTCAAATAAGGGTTTGAAATGGTCATTTAGTCCCAATTAAGGGCCTGAGTGACTATGTGCATCTTACATGCCACTTCGGGCCTTTATTTGAAATTTTCTCTATGTTTTGTGAACCAATTTGAAAAAGTTTTTTCAAAAAATTGTTTTCCGTGAAATAAACGGAGCCTTAATTTTAATTAATTTTCATCTGCCTATACTAGGGTTAAATCAAACTGCCCCTCCCAGACTTACTATCGAGACCATCCTAGGACGACTTAACAAGATCAACAAATTAAAACAATCAAAATGATTTCTGAAATCACGCATGTGTATGTATAAAGAGAATTTTAAACTGGCGTTACTTAGTCTATTCGTCCAGATCCTCCACAAAAGCAGGAATAGTATATTCTCTCAAAATAAAAATTCAAATGAAGTAATTCATAGTTCAGATTAGGACCAAGAGCTGCAAAGTGTTCGTTCATCTTGGGTTGACGTAGAGGACATTCCGATCTCAATTCCTCAAACGGAGCCCCGATTCGCAGATCTGAATGTAAATTATTCTCACTACCTCGATGACAAGAAAAGAAAACAATTCAATGTAATCAAATGGCAAATTTGGTACATGTTCAATATAATCCCTGAACTTTTAATTTATTCAATGTGGTCTCTGGACTTTTGGTATATATTTAATTTAGTCCTTGAACTATATCAAAATATTCAATGTAGTCCCTGAACTTGAATTAATGGAAGGACTACATTGAATATTTTCATATAGTTCAATGACTAAATTGAATATGTACCAAAAGTTCAAGGATTATATTAATAAATTAAAAGTTTAGAGACCACATTGAATATTAAGCTAAAGTTCAGGGACTATATTGAACGACTTAAAAGTTTAGGGATCAAATTGTACATTAAACTAAAGTTTAGGGACTGTTTGTGTCATTTTCCCAATATTAATCCTAAATGCATGGCATCACTTTGCCCCCATGTACATGCATATGATGTCGGCGATCGACTTCGGTCTTCAATCATACAAAAATCACCGTCCATGTGATAAATCTGCTACATATGATTGTTATTCATCTCTGTAAGTGTTATTTAACGCAATAGAAGCCTCATACCTTCTCAACTTGAATCTTGAGACCGAACCATACAGTTGCCATCGGGATTCGGGACTACGTTGCTATGCCACAACGGCCACCTTCACCCTTGGCCTCTTTCGCAAGGCTACCCGAAACTAGGTTGGTCATGGGATTTCTTCTTTGAAATATTCAGCACACCCAAGAACAGATGGGGGGGGGGGGTTTCGGCTCGGGTACCGTCACTTGGGGAGATTGCCAAGAGAGAGCTCAAGTTTGTGCCCGTCAACATATTTCAGTTAGACTTATATTCACTCAAAAGTTTAAGCCAATGAATTTTGAGTCGACTATAATATATTAATAGCTCTAAGCCGAAGAGTTTTGGATCAGTTATGATATATTAACCGCTTCACAACACATCAATTTTCCAATATGCGACTTTTCTAATACAACTCATACATGCATCTAAGTAATAACCCAACAATTGAAAGCTCGAATTGTTTCTCCAACTAAGGACTAAGAAAAAAAGGTCTTTCTATTGATTGTAGTTGTAGCTTAGCAAAACAACATCCTACTGGTCAAAATGTCTTCTTTCCACTATCTCTATAGAAATTAAAATCCCTTTATCTAGTGTTGCGATTGCAATCTTGTTTTTGAGTAAATTACGAAAGAAAAGATTTGTTAGTAATAGTTATCAAAGGCAATTTCTTATTAAAAATCATACTAGTCTAGACGTAAGATCAACATTTTGTGTCACGCCCCGCACCCAACGAGAGCATGAACATCCGCCTAGGGTCGAAACAGAGTGCGACGCTCCCAGGATTGCGTCACAGAGACCCTAATACCCAAATCAGAGAAAACACGCCACATGCGAAAACGACGTATATATAATGTATATATACACCCAGACAAATTATTAGCAACCATGAATAGCACGAGTTAACAATTTAAACGATAGATTAAACCTTAACATACGTTCTTTACAAACTTACAAACAACATCCATTAAACCCAGAGATACAACAAAAGGGCCACGAGTATAAAAAGAGGTCGGTGGCCTAGGGGAATCGAACCAGCACCCGGAGGGCTACAGTCAAAAAGTATCGGCCCTCACTCCTAAGGCAGGGACCTAAACTAGGGCTCCCAGTCGGGGTCAGATCCAGATGTCTCAAAAGAACTCTCGGACTGCCCTGGCTCTTCCTCTGAGCTCATAGCCTCAGACTCTGTCTCGGGCTCAGGGTCCTGCTCTTCAGCCTCAAATTCATGGCCGGGGATCTGAAATGTTCGGTTTTAGCACAACCGTGAGAAAACTCACCAAGTAATAAATCGCTAATCCCAACTAGACTAAAGTGTACCTCCAGAGGGTAAATAAAATACATAATTAAATGAACCAGTGCAACAATAAATGTCAATTCACCCGGGCCCAAAGCCCAATTCACTATAACGTCCTGCAGGTAAAACTTTCAATGGCATTATGAAAAGAGTATGCAGTCATATCGACGCCACGACCCTAAGGCCAATAATTTATAACGACCCGTAGGCCCGACCCGAAGGTCATAAATTGTAACGACCCGTAGGCCCGACCCGAAGGCCACAAATTGTAACAACCCGAAGGCCCGACCCGAAGGCTACAATTGTAACGACCCGAAGGCCCGACCCGAAGGCCACAAATTGTAACGACCCGAAGGCCCGACCCGAAGGCCACAATTGTAACGACTCGAAGGCCCGACCCGAAGGCCACAAATTGTAACGACCCGAAGGCCCAACCCGAAGGCCACAAATTATAACGACCCGAAGGCCCGATTTACTCACGACAGACATGTGCATTACTGTATTCAATCTCAACCATATTAAAACATAATATGCAAATTCACATGTCATGGAATTCGTATCAATAGTTGTACTCCGATGTGCCCAGATCAATGAATCACAATTTCCCACTCAATCGGCACATTGTCGGCACGCCTAACTCATTTCATTTTAGCCCATTTACGCCCGGCACTAAATACACAACTTAGCATTACGAACAATCCAATCGGTTTAGGACTCGACGTGACCAACCACACTCCACAATCAAATCCCGAATGTGATAACGCCCACTAGGACCCCCAACAAGTCCTAAACTAACCGATACATTGCCCAAATTTACGTCGTCACCTATTGAGCCAATTAATTTCAACTTAGGCGAAATAATCCAAATTCGGGTCTACTGTGAACAGTACCAAATCAGCCCTCAAATGGCCACCAAATCACACCTAAACATCCTCATTAAGTCCCAATTAAGTCCTATAAACAGCCCATGCACATTCCCACACAAATAAGCCCCAAATTAGCTTAATTACCCCGTTAATTTACCCCTAAAATTCCACAATTAGGCTAATTAGGGTTTAGAAATTTTTACTCGCCTAATAATGGTCTCGACGCGACGGGAGCGTGCGGCCGATTACCGACTCGCGGTGAGAATCGGCGGCGGCGCTCCGGGAGCAAGCCGGCGGTCACACGGCGCCGGCGGTGTTGCGGTCGGCGAGGGCGGCGGCGCGGCACCGGCTTGGCCGGCCGGTTGACTGGCCGGTCGGCTGGGCTTGCTGGCCGGTCGACTGGGGCGGCGACCGGAGACAGCAGCGACGCGGCAGCGACGAGCGGCGTCGAGGCTGGACGACCGACCGGCGGGCAGTGTCGCAAGTTGGAACAAGAGAGAGAGATAGTCGGGGGTGAGAGAGAGAGACAGAGAGAGACAGAGAGGCTTGGGGAGGCTGAGGGGGAGTGGTGGCTGACCGGACGAGCCGGCGACGGCGGCTGGCCTGCGGTGGCGAAGGCGAGCTGACGGGCGGCAGCGAAGGGCGGCTGGCCGGACTCGAGCGGAACCGGACTAAGAGGAAGCCGGGAAAGAGAGAGAGACGAGGGCTGGTCTCGCAGCGGCGCCAGCGACGGTCGACCGGCGAGGGCGACGGCAGCGACGGTCGGGCGCGGCTGGGACGGCGACGGGTGTGGCGAGCAGCGGCGACGGGCTCGTTGTCGCTCGCGCGAGGGAGAAGAAAGGAGCGGCTGGCCGGCGGCGACGGCGGCGGAGCTCGCTGGCGGCGTCGGCGGGCCGGCACGGCGCGGCGGCGAGCTCGGGCGGCGGTTGGCGAGCCGGCACGGCGCGGCGGCGAGCTCGAGCGGCGGTCGATGAGCCGGACAGACGAAGCCGGGCGAAGCAGAGTCTGGCACGGGAGCAGTCGGGCCGGCGAAGAAGGAAGGAAGAGGGAGGAGAGAGTAGAAGAGAAAAAAGAAAAGAGAGAAGGGAAGAGAGGAGAGAGAAGAGGGAAGGACGGGAGTGGATGGGTCTGCAAGGAGGGGACGCGCATTGGGGGGAGGGGTAACGTGCACGGGAAACCGGGGAAAAGAGAGAGAGAAAAGAGAAGAGAGAGGGGAGAGAGAAGGAAGGGAGACGCGCGGGGGAGGGGGTCTGCCGAGAGAGAGGAGAGAGAAGAAGAGGGGAAAAGTTTGAATTTTAAATTTTTTTTTTTTGCGCGAACCAACGGACACGGTCCAAAAAATAAAAATCGACCTATCGATCCCGATTTAAATTCGGAAAAAGGCCTAATAAAGCATGATAATTCCCAACAATAATCGAGGGCATACGGCCAAAACGAAATAACCCAGACTACGCTACGAGGGAGGTCTACCAGTCCAAATTCGTACCCGGTTCGAAAATGCACTTTTCCACTATCCCTGATAATCTCGACGTTGGCCACAATAATATCGACACCGTCCAATTTATTTCGTCCCGAAACTCCCGGAAATCGACTGCCAAGTTTGGGGTCTAATTAACGGCCAAATTCGATCGAGTGCGATTCTAGCGAAATCTCTAATTTAAAATAATAACCGAGAGTGATCAGTTCTCGGGCGAGATTTTACTATAAGCACACCGACAAATCCCGCGTTTTATAAATCCCAAAAATGGGTCGAAACTCGGGATGTTACATTTTGCGGGTGCTTTTTTGTTAGATATAAGGTACTCACATAGACTGTAAGAGTCTTATTGGTGAGATCTTAAAGAAAACTGAAAGTTGGGGCATGAAGCATATAAGTTATGTAGGGTAGCTGCAGTTAACCAAATCAGTCCTTATCAACTCGGTACCTTCACTTGAGGAGATTGTCAAGAGATAGTTCAAGTCCGAGCCCGTTAACATATTTTAGTTAGACTCACATTCACTCAAAAATTTAAGTTAATGAATTTTGGGTCAAGTATAATATATTAACCGCTCTAAGCCAAAGAGTTTTGGATCGGTTATGATATATTAACCGTTTCACACCACATCAATTCTCTAATACGAGACTTTTCTAACACAACTCATGCATGCATCTCAATAATAACCTAACAATTGAAAGCTTGAATTGTTTCTCTAACTAAGGACTAAGAAAAAAAGGGGCTTTCTATTGATTGTAGTTGCATCTTAGCAAAACAAAATCCTACTAGTCAAAATGTCTTCTGTCCACCATCTCTATAGAAATTAAAATCCCTTTATCTAGTGTTGCGATTACAAACTTGTTTTTGAGTAAATTACGAATGAAAAGATTTGTTAGTAATAGTTATAAAAGGCAATTTCTTATTAAAAATCATACTAGTCTAGACGTAAGAACAACATTTTACAGGTGCTTTTTTGTTAGATGCAAGGTACTCACATAGACCGTAAGAGTCTTACTGACAAGATCTTAAAAAAAAATAGAAAATTGGGGCATGAAGCATATAAGTTATGTAGGGCATCTATAGTTAACCAAATCAGTCCTTATCTTTATATGCACCTTTTTGATTCAAATGTTCTTACTTCCAAAGGAAACGATATACGAGGTTAAGAAGAGGATTTGACATTTCTTATGGGCTGGTGCTACAGTAAATCATTGGTAACACAAACTAGCACGACAAGTAGTTTGCTAATCTAGGAGGATTAGGATTGCTCAAACTAAACATATGGAACAAAATTTTGTTAGGCCACACATTATGGAATCTCATCAATCATCCATCCTCTTTCCTTTGGAGTATTTGGGTTCATAACACACAATGCAAAGATACTCCAATTATGTAGCTCGATATTAGGGGTAGTATTGCTTGGAGTTGACGATGTCTCCTTAAATTGCAAATTGCAACATGTTCCAACCTCGGTTATCTCTCGCTCAAGGTACTGTGGCTGAGATATATACGACAAACTCAGACATGAGGGACAGGTTCTGGAGTGGTATAACCTAATTTGGTGTAGTGAGGTTAGCAAATACGATTTTATTGCCTGGCTAGTTTGCAGAGACAAACTACCGATAGTAGAGATTGTAGCTCGATGGACGACTTCAGTTGATACCTAATGTAACTTTTGTAGGGCTGATATAGAACATATCTATTCTTCTAGTGTGATTGGACAAGCATCATATGGGCCAGTATTCTTGCACAACATGAGATTAGACGTTTATTAGGAGGATGGAATAAGAAACTTCAGTGGATGATTAGGGCAACAAAAAGCAAAGATTTGGCGGCAATATTTGTCGCAGAAGCCAAGTGATCGAACAATAAAATCGACGGAATAAGAAAATAATTAGACATCAGATTTACGTGGTTCGATCGCAATAATCTACGTTCATGGGGAGAGTAGCACGAAATTCCACTATAGATCAAGCGATACAATAGAGATTACAACTATACTCGATTCACTCAAACACTCTAATTATTTCCCAAGCTCCAATGACATCCAATAACGCACGCAGTGTATGATCCCATAATTTCTCACGAAATAATCTCTTAATCTCATGAAGAAATCGTACACAAATCATACAAGATTTAATCGACTTGAACATTAAATTTTTGATGTAATTGTGCGAATGAAATCAATGCCAAGCGCTCACGTGAAAAATGGCACTTCAAATACCTCACGCACAGAGGCGTCGCTTCAAGGTTTCATTGACTGCACGAAAACCGCACTGCCTTTCATCAACCCCGGCGGCTTCTGTTTGTATCCATCTTGTATCCTCCGCAAGAAGAAGTCACGTGTTGGTCGGTCAAAGATGAAGTCCACGCCGAGTCAAAATAAGAAACAAATCACTGGACTTTCTTTCTTTCCTTTTCTGCTTTTCGTGGACCGACTTGAAGTGGGAATTAATTTCTTTTTTTTTTCTTAATTGCTGACCAAAATTCAAACTCTAATATTCGGCAACATCCAAGTCCAATAGGCTTTCCAAATTGAGGAAACCATATTCACTGAAATGTGACTCGGATATCTGCGTGCACTTTTAAGATCGGAATTATTTACGGACTCAAACTCGAGACATATTTTAACAATCTCCACCTTAATTCGACATTTGAGCCAAGTCACAATCACCCTGTTAGAACTTCGCTACTACTCTCCCACAGCCTCCAATGGGCTCAACCGCCACAAACATCTTCTAACTCAAAGCCTTGCTTGAACTTCTCCGTAACCGTGGATCTTATAAAAACACCAACTCTGCATGCATCTTTAATTACTCCATAAGAATTTTCTGATACAACCTACTTAATCGCAGAGAAAGCAAAATCATCATTGTATCCTTATCTATCAAGAGATTGAATGCGCACCTTGTCAATATCAGCAGTTACAGCAATCGTAGGCTTTATAGGCTCCACCTTGTTACAAGAATCATCTATGTCGATTATTTTGCTAGTATCCGCTATTTTAGGAATTTCTGGTTGCAACTCTATCACAAGCTGAACACCATTCAGATCCGTATGAACACTACTACTAACACTCCTACCCAAAAGTACTCTTTTACAGGTGACAATAAAGACTTTTACAATTGACAGACGACAATAAAGACTCGTCAAACGTAACTTCTCTGCTAATAATAGTTGAATTTAATTCTAGACACCACAACCTATAGCCCCGCTCACCTTGTGCGAAACCTAAGAATATACACTTTCTTGCCTTTGCATCAAGCTTACCATCACTAACTCGAACATAACACAAGCAATTAAATATTTTAAGAACATAATAATCAGCAACATTACCCGAGTACACTTATTCGGGAGTCCGATATCCAATCACAATTGATGGGAATCTATTCATCAGGTAGCTCGCTATACCAAGCGCATCTGCCAAGAATCTCTTAGCCATACCAGTACTAGAGAGCATTTTATGGGCCTTCTCTAGTAATGTTCTGTTCAACAATTCTGCAACATGTTGTGATTCATTGGCACTAGTACGTGTTTCACTATTCCTTTCTTCATGTAGAATTTATTTAATAGCTCCGAGCAAGACTCCATAGTACTGTCAACCCGTACATGCTTGATCACTTTACCAGTCTCCTTTTCGATCAAAGCTCTCAACTTCATAATCCTGACAAGATCATCAAACTTGTGCCTAAGCACAAACACCCACGTCTTCCTCAAGTACTCATCAACAATTGTTAGCATAAATCTAGCGCTTTTCCTCGAAGAAAATCACGACAACCTATAAACATCTAAGTGAATCAATTCTACAATTTCCTTGGTTTCTCTAATAGTCATAATGAATTACACTTTCCGCCATTGATCTAAATCACAGCACCGACATACATTCAGTTTATTAGCCACATAACTACATAGCAAATTTCTTTCACTTGGAACCTTCAGGCTTCTCTCGCTAATGTGCCCCAAACACATATGCCACAATTCAGACTCTCGAATAGATGCATATGACGTCTCTGCGGCGAATTCCGTCACTGTCTCACCTTGAAGTTCATACAGGCCACTGTGCTTGATTCCTCTCATTATCACTAAGGCACCTCGAATAATTTTCAAAACTCCACATTATGAAAAATACCGACACCCAACTAAATTCAGGGCATTCAAGGAAATCATATTTTTCTTCAACTCAGGAACATGCCTCACTTTAGTCAATGTCCACACAATACCGTCATGCATTCTGATTCTAACATCACTAATACCTACAACATTGCACTTCGCATTGTTCCCCAACTGTACTTTACTACTATCTGTATACTGATAAGTAGTAAACCAGTTCCTATTTGGTGTAGCATGAAAAAAAAGCTAGAATTCATAATCCATCCACCAAACGACGAATCATTAGTGAAAAACATGACAAAATTAGCACTATCGGAATTACCGTCTGCTATAGCTGTAATATCATCTGCAAACTCAACTCTAATTACTTTACACTTGTCATTTTTCAGCTTAAAACAATCCCTTCTAAGATGATCCCTTTTGCCACAACTCCAACAGACAATACCATCAGTTCTAAACTGACTACATCTCTTCGAGTTTATACTACTCTTGCTAACAGTGTACCGGTTCTTCCTTTATTTTCATCTACTAATGCAGCAAATACATGTTCACCAGATTCTCTTCTACGAATGTTCTCACTCAAAATTAAATCTTGAATAGCATCAAACGTGAAATTTGTTCACCCCTAGCAGGCGACACGGTGGTGGGGCAGAGATGATGTGTGCTGGAGCTGCTGCTTGCTCGTCAGTTTGTAGCATCAGCAGCTCCCATTATCAGTGCTGGACTGCAATGGTCAGGGAGTTGCAGGGTCATCGAGGTGGGGCGGATAAGAAACTCGAGTAAGCTAAAGCACAGACTAGGCTCGACGAGGACTGCTGCGTGAAGATGTAGGAGTGAAGTCGAGACACCATGTGAGAGTTGGCCAGGCGTGGGGGTAGCGCGAGAAGGCGTGGCGGTGCAGTAGGACACGGCGGCATAGGATCTCAATGGGTGTGAAAAGACATAATGGGTGGACTGCCCAAGATGGGCCAAACCCGGCCCGTGAGCCACAAGGGCCCACGAGGTAGTTATTTGCCTATCTATAATAGAAGGCACCCCTTGGAAAACAGACGTGATATTCATATGAAAACACTCCTTCAAGAACGTCGTCTTCTCTATTTTTCCTTCGGAACGAACTCGAATACGAAAGACAATCGAAGAACTTTCAAGTGCAAAGTGGCACTTAATCTGTGACAATACTGGGTATGTTCATTATGTGATATGCCTGTACGATCGGTGATACAAGTTTGATAATTCTTGGGTACATTTTCCGCATTAATCGAATTCGTTCCAAATATGTTTCGAACGTGACGATCGGGGATTGAGTTTTCCCAACATTGGTATCAGAGCCCGTTTACTTGTTTTCCGATCATGCTTATGTATCGTCTGAAGTGTATACTGCTTGTTTTTTTGTTTTGGCCTCGTTTTTGTTCATTTTCGTCGCGTCGCCGAACTGTTCATGCATGTTTCGATTTTTGTTTTTCGTCAAAACTTCAATTTTATTGCATAAATAGAAAGGGCTCGTCGAGACGAGCAAAATGATGGGTGGCGCGTTGCCGGAGGACGCCGCACACCGCCTCACATGCCGGCAAGGGCCGTGCGCACGACGGCACGCGAGGCCCACGCGCGGCCGGGCGAAACTGCGCGTCGGTTGCCGCGGTAACCGCCGACGATGACGTCAGCTTGACATCATTGGAAGCCGACCCGGTTGACCTGACTCGACCCGTGTTGACCCGACCCGGTTGACTGTTGACCCGACCCGGTTGAGCCGACCCGAACCATTGACCGTTGACCTGACCCGTTGATCGTTGACTAGACCGTTAACCGTTGACCGGTCAATGGTCGGACCGGTCAACCCGGTCGGACCGGTCGAACCGGTCGAACCGGACCGGTTCAAACCGACATAATGACCCTATGCATTTCTTTCGGCCCGTTCGAGCTCATTTGAGCTCCGATTTGGGCGTTCTTGGTATCGATGTGCTCGTATCGGAATGCTTTACGTTATGGTGTATTCATATTACATTTGTGTTGCACTTATGCATGTGAAAATGTACGATAAACCCTATGTACACGTACTTAGGGGCATATTCTTTGGTATTTTCTGTAGTATTTCTCTATAGTTTTTTTGAAATACAAGTGCCAGATCATATGTATATGAATAAGCATTCCTTATCTTAATGTATCATGGATTATAAGTAATCCTTTGTTCTGCATTCGTTGTAGGAACAATGGTACATTTGAGACGCATTCCGATAATCCCAAGAACGGCAGCTCAAAAGGAGAAGCTTAAGAACCTAAGAATCAAGCTAGCTCTTTATCGATGGGACGCTAGAGATGATATGATGACACACATCATCAAGGTCAACAAAATGATATAGGATATCATTTGGAACGGTTTTGTAATGCCGGAATATGTAATGGTCGGAGCCCTAAAGTGCACTATTCCTGAGGAGTTGGGAAGAATGCTTGATAAGGTTAGAAAAACCTTAAATGGTCCAAGCTATAAGATGCTTGTGGAGAATTTTGTGCAATAATACATAAGGGTCGGGGCAAGAAGAACATCAACCCTTGCAATGAATGGGTCTCGGAGCAAATCATGGTCAGGATCTAGTGTTTTTTCGGGAGCCTCTATTTATGTTCCGAAGAAAATAAAACTTTCTAAAAAATTTTATGAGTCCTTTCATGTCTATGTGTTGGATTGGTACACTTGATGTTGTTCTTTTAGGATTTGGAATCAATTCTGTACATGTTTCTAGTTGATATTACATATTCTTAAACATTTGTGAATGTTTTATGATATATGTATGGCTATGAATTTTTTGGTGATTTCTCATTTTACATTGCCATATTATGTGTTATGTTTTATGTGGGAAGTTCTTCAAAGTTTGTATAACTTTTGAAGAACCAATTTCATTACATAAAATGATTATGTTAATGGTAATTTCAAATTAGGTTTTTTAGACGATGATTGGGAACATAGTGAGCTTTTGACTCTAAGACCTTTAGTGAAACTATTCATTAACATGATTAGTTTATGTAATCATAATGCTGATGAAGCATTTAGATAGGCTTTAATAACTCGTGCGTATGTGTCTGAAATGTTCAGATACGATGGCTTCAGCAACTAAGAACATAGTGACTGAACTTAATAAGGGAGAAAAATTGAATGGCAACAATTATGAGATTTGGAGTCTCAAGATTCAATATGTGCTGGAAGAGCAAGAGGCACTCGAAGCTCTTAATCAGATTATGGAAGAAGCTGAGGATGGGACAGCTGCCCAACACAAGAGGGACAAAGATGCCTTTGCTGTTTGGAAAAGAAAGAACTCTCTTGCTTGCATTACATTGTTAAGCAGCATGGATAATGACATTATGCGAGAGTTCGGACGTTTCCAGAGCACTAAAGAGATGTGGGCTGCACTGGCATCAAGATTTGGTCGAACTTCTGTGATCAAACTGAGACAACTCACTATCTGTTTTGACTCATACAAGATGTCTCATGGAAAGACCATGAAACAACATTTGAGGTAGATATCGAATATGATTAGTGAGCTAAAGGATGCCGGGCACATACTCACTGATGAACAGCAAGTGTAGGCAGTAATCCGCTCCTTGCCTCAAAGCTGGGAGCACATGAAGATCCATTTGACCCACAATGAGGGTATCAAGACCTGTGAGGATGCTATGCGGCATCTTGAGCTGGAAGAGGATCGTTTCATGGCGGCTAAGCCAGAAACTGATATTTACTTTGTTGGTTCTAGCTTGCATGGAGTTTCGGGCTCCAAGAGGAAGCACCCTGCTGGGTCAAAGAAGTGGAAAGGCAAAGGACCAAGTTCTTCAGGGAAGAAGCCGAGGCTCAACCAACGGAAGAAAGGAAAGCGTCCTTTCAAGAAGAACATTTTAAGAGTGAACTGTTTCAACTGTGGCAAGAAGGGTCACTTTGCTCGCAACTGTGGCGAGCCAAAGAAGGTAGAAACCCTTAGCATTCATGAAAATGCTACTTATGTGTCTAGTTCAGTGTTTCTAACCGAATCTAATCCTTTGTGGACTATAGACTCGGGGGCCACAGACCATGTAGCGAAGGATAGAGAAGCTTTCGTGGAGTTCCGACGAGTTCCACAAGGAACGAAGTGAATATACGTGGGGAACAATTCAAGAGTGGAGGTCAGAGGCATTGGCACCTGTCAACTACTTATGTACGGTGGACGCACATTGTTCCTACATGATGTGCTATTTGCTCCAGAGATTCTTCGGAACTTAGTTTCGGTGTTGGTTTTAGTTAGACTTGGTTTTACTGTAAACTTCCATAACAATGGTGTAGACTTGTGTTTAGGTACAAGTTATTATGGTTCTGGATATTTCTTTGATGGTTTCATTGTATTAAATGTTGACTATTGTGAAGTTAATGTTAGTTATTCCTTATTTACATCATTTGATTCTTATGAGAATGATGTGAACGTGTGGCATGCTAGACTTGGTCATATTGGCCAACAAAGAATGAATCGATTGGCTAAAGATGGCTTATTGGGAAATATTAAAAAGGTTGATTTGCCCATATGCGAGCATTGCCTAGAAGGAAAAACGACACGGAAGCCATTTGGAAAAGGAACAAGAGCTGAATTTCCTTTGCAGTTAATCCATACTGACATCTGTGGTCCAATGAATATAAAAGAAAGGCACGGGTCTGTTTATTTCATCACATTCATTGATGATTATACTCGATTCGGACATGTCGATTTGATTTCTCATAAGTCCGAAGCTTTAAATTGCTTTAAAAGATTTATGAGCTTAGTGGAAAATCAATTAGACAAGAAAATAAAAGCATTAAGATCCGATCGAGGTCGAGAATATCTGTCTGATTAGTTTAGAAATTTATGTGATGAAAATGGAATAGAAAGACAACTGACTATTCCATATATTCCTCAACAAAATGGTGTTGCGAAAAGAAGAAACAGAACTCTAATGGAAATGGTTAGATCAATGATGGCACATGCTAACTTGCCCATCACCTTTTGGGGTGATGCTTTATTGACTGCTGCCTACATACTTAACCGTGTGCCTTCTAAATCAGTTGCTTCTACTCCATATGAGTTATGGACAGGCAGAAAGCCTGATTTAAGCTTTCTAAAACCTTGGGGTTGTGCTGCCTATACTCGTGAGTCTTCTCACAAGTATGAAAAATTAGGCCCAAGAGGCAAAAAGAGTATTTTTATAAGATACTCAGAGCACTCAAAGGGATACGTATTCATAGGTGAGCAAGAAAGCGGAAGTATAACTGAATTTGAATCACGGGATGTCACATTCTTAGAGAATGAATTTCCTAAAAAGGGCGAAGTTGGTGGTAATTACTCACTATACGAATCTGTGGATCGTGATAGTGAAGTTAGTGGGAGCATTGTGACAAATGGGGAGTTGAATGCAACCCAGTTTCAATTGCAACCATTTAAAGAGACGACACCACCATTATCTCATTTGAGTGGGAGCGCAATGGAATGTGGTGAATCATCAGGAGTACAGCATTCCATATGACAGTCGAGTCGTAATAGGATTCCCCGTCGACGTTTTGACATTGAAGGAGAAGCCTTCATGATCGCCCTACAAGATGAAGATGAGCCGAAGAATGTGAACGATGCTCTAAAGTGCCCTGATAAAGAAGAATGGATGCATGCAATGGAAGAGGAAATGGAGTCGTTAAGATCAAATCAAGTTTGGGAATTGGTTGACCTTCCAAAAGGACGCAAAGCCATTGGGAACAAGTGGGTTCTCAAAATAAAGCGTAAAGCTAATGGCTCAATAGAGAGGTATAAGGCTCACCTTGTGGCGAAATGATATAATCAATAGGAAGGAGTTGATTTTGAAGAAACTTTTTCTCCTGTGATTAGATTTATCTCTATTCGCCTTATTCTGGCAATAGTAGCTAGTATGGATCTAGAATTACATCAAATGGATGTAAAGACTGCATTCGTCAATGGAGAATTAGAGGAAGAAATTTATATGGAACAACCTGTTGGTTTCATTACAAAAGGCCAGGAGCACAAAGTGTGTCGACTATTGAGGTCGTTATATGGCCTTAAGCAGTCTTCGAGACAATGGTATATACGTTTTCACAATGCAATAATGATATATGATTTTGTAATGATTAGTGAAGACAATTGTGTATATATCAAAAGATCCAAAGATCAATTTGTGATCTTATCATTATATATTGATGATATACTAATTGCCGGAAGTAGTATGGAGTTAGTTAATACAGTCAAAAATTGATTATCTTCCAATTTTGAGATGAAAGATATGGGTGAAGCTGCATACATTCTTGGAGTTAAGATTTCAAGAGATCGCTCAAATAAATCCCTATCTCTTTCACAAGAGACGTATGTGAATAAAATCCTTGAGCAATTTCGTATGCAAGACTGTAAACCAATAGATACTCCTATTGCAAAGGGCGAAGTATCAATTGACAGAATGTGTCCTAAGACTTCACAAGAAAAGGAGCAAATGGAGCAAGTTCCATATGCTAGTGCTATTGGAAGCTTGATGTACGCTATGATGTGTACAAGACCAGATATTTATTATGCAGTTGGAATGGTAAGTAGATACCAATCCAATCCAGGTCAAGCACATTGGATCGCCGTCAAAAGAATCCTGAGATATCTAAAGGGAAGTGCCGACTATGCACTGACTTATCAAGGAAGTGATCTACACCTTGAAGGCTATACTGATGCTGATTGGGGAGGAGATTTAAAAGAAAGGAAATCTACTTCTGGATACGTATTCTTACTGAATAATGGCACCATATCTTGGAGCAGTAAGAAACAACAGTGCGTAGCCTTATCTACAATGGAAGCCGACTTCGTGGCTCTATCAGCAGCGGCACAAGAAGCTGTTTGGCTTAGAAGATTTTTGGATCACTTAGGTGTAACTGAGAAAGCTGCAAACCCAGTATTGGTCTATTGTAATAGCCAAGCAGCAATAGCGTACACTAAAGATCCCAAGTATCATGAAAAGACCAAACATATAGATATCAAGTATAACTATGTCAAAGACATGGTTGCACGAAAGGAAGTGAACATGAAGTACATATCTACACAAAGAATGGTAGCAGATCCTATGACGAGGCCGATTCCTTGAGAAGTTTTCCATGGTCATGTGAGATCTTTAGGACTGTGTAGAATATGATGTATTGTATGTTGTATTTTTCCCAGAATGTTCACTATTAATGAAGTTTGTTATTATCAATGCCTATAAGTTTGTATGACGTTTGTGAATGTCGATGCTGAGTGCATTATATTGAAAAGGTATGTCGGACAGATGAGAGACTAGCCCACTCACACGGGTAATCGCCTCTATTCACTGTGTGATGAATAGAAATGAGACAGTTTTAAGCTTGTTATTTAGGTGATAATTGAGAGCTCAAGCTTGAAGCATGGACGTCGCCTTAACAGAATGTTAAGATGAGGACATATAGATTATTATGTCCGAAAGTGAAATGACCCACATATTTCACTTTACCTGTCTTTAATGCCAGATGTAAGTTCTGATAGATTCCTATGACTAAAGTAGATTTGTGAACTCAAGTTAGACATTGAGTATGTCCAAACTATCATCTGTACGGTATTGAGAGTAAAGACATACGCTCTATGGGAAAAGGAGAGAATACCATAATACATATTTCATATTACGTATGCATGGGACGACCGATAAGAATTGACAAAAAATTTATGATCTCAATTTTTAAAGTCGTGTGAGACTCTTGAGGAAAATAGTTCTTCTTAATTAAAGTGCCCTCACGACTCTTACTTATTCTCAAAATTTCTATTCAGTGTTTGCTATCTTAGGATGTTACCGATGATCATGATAATTCGGTCTAACGGCGCATTTCTAGAAAAGCAAGTTGGACTGAAATGGAGAGGTTTAAGGAAAGAGGAAGATCAATTTAATTTATGATGTCACATTCGATATTTGTATTCACAGGTCGACCAATTATGATTTTGAGTAAATTATAGTTGTGAATACAATATACGAGATACTGAAAGAGATCAAGAGAGATAAAAATATGACCGATTGATCTAGGGAACTGCATACCAATTCAACTCTGGATAATGCCCAAATCTGAGCTGTTATATATTCCTAACAGATGTATAACAACGAGCTCTCGTAGTATGCTGGTCGCACGGATTGTTTGCCAATATGAACTTTGCAAGGAAGAAAGTTGTGTTTAGCCCATCGTGAGCGAGTGGGAGATGAAAGACATAATGGGTGGATCGCCCAAGATGGGCCAAACCTGGCCCGTGAGCCACAAGGGCCCACGAGGTAGTTATTTGCCTATCTATAATAGAAGGCACCCCTTGGAAAACAGACGTGATATTCATATGAAAACACACTCCTTCAAGAACGTCGTCTTCTCTGTTTTTCCTTCGGAACGAACTCGAATACGAAAGACGATCGAAGAACTTTCAAGCACAAAGTGGCACTTAATCTGTGACAATACCAGGTATGTTCATTGTGTGATATGCCTGTACGATCGGCGATACAAGTTTGATGATTCTCGGGCACGTTTTCCGCATTAATCGAATTCGTTCCGAATATATTTTGAACGTGACGATCGGGGATTGAGTTTTCCCAACAGGGTGGCATCTGCCGTGGATAGAAAGAAACTGTTCCTCTTTGGCGTATTTTCTTTTTTCAGCGTGTGCCCCTTTGTATTGCCCACCGTATGAGTGTCTCTCTAATGTGTATAAACTCTCCTTTTTTTTTTCATTCTCCTCCCCCTTTATTGGCGTGAATTTTTTTCTAAGATTTCAAACAATCACCATTTCTATTTGGATCAAAAAGATATATCAACCCTCTCACCTTAGGAAACTAAGATATCCCTTTCTGAATATCTCCACATAATTAAAATTTCAAGGATGATATTTCCTCCAAAATTTAATTAAATAATGCAATCTTTCGAAATCAAGCACTCCCCATGTACTTCCCATGCGAGATTTTCGACCACCATAGATCCTTACAGGACTTAACCGAATTTTGTATTCTTGTGGGCTTAGTCCAAATAATTTAATTAAGCTCTGAGCCCTTGCTTAAGTCCATTACCTCTAGTCCAATTAAAATGCAGTTTGGGTGGGCCTTGTTTAAATTAAAATGATCCTAATACGCAAATGCAAAACTAATAATATTTTTGTTTAAGGGTTCGGGTCAAATCCTAATTTTATTATTCAATGAATGACTAAACGGGGCGCCAAAATTTAGGTGTTAACAGTCCTAATTAATCATTTCAATAAGTTTTTCAATTCTAAATTGGACACGTATTTTGACATATAAAGATAATTTTGGAGTTATTTTTTCATTGGTCAAGGAAAGATCCTTAAATTTCTTGACGTAACTACATAAAATTGTCTAAAAATTTATTTAAAAAATGCATTGAGATATAAAGAGAGTGCTACAAATATTGAAAAATTAAGAAACAATCAAGTTACAATATCAAATTTTTAGCGGAGCGAAAATTTTGGTGATGTTGTGATTGTTAAATCATTATCGTCCCGCAATAATTGGCGAGTTAATATTCTAGTAAATATAATAAAGAGAAGGATTTTGAGCCCTCCCATGGAAAGTAGCTTCCCTTAGCTACACCACGGTTGGGCTTCCTTTTGTTTTTCGTTTTTGTTTTTTCATTTTCCGTGGTTTTGGTACCTTGTCTTCATCTTTTCTGTTCATTTTGCATGTTTCCTTCAAAAGCTACTATTCTATTGCGTGTCATATTCCTAAACGCACTACGTGGGATTAGCTAAATCATATGATATTAAAATTCGGTATGATATATATTCATTCCTTGCATTGCACGGGCCATAAGTCTAGTATATATTTAGTCCAAAAGACAAAATATACCAATTTTGTGGTAATTGCACGTGATCTGCTGAAATCGTTACGTGGAAAATGTTGTCACAAAGAGGACTATAGCCTGTCTTATTCTCAATTCAAACTGGAAATACATAAATTTGACTGGGGAAACAAATCCCTTTTTAAATATGGCATCATAATTAACATGGCTAGCAACACAGCTTAGAAGCAAGGCATCAATGTTTGCCATGACAACACTCGAACATGACAATGTTAGTCATTATTCTGTGACAATCGGCGCACTCCACGATCTCTGAAATGCATCCGACCATATTGGGGATGTAGAAACGGTGGCAAGTCGGGGGATCAAATACATTGTCGTAGCACTCTTTGAAAGCGCTCTCGAAGGCCACTCCCATCTCCTTCACGTTCTTCCTCCAAGTCGATTCGTACTTGAACAGCACCTCCGATGCCGTGGCCAAAGAAGTATTCACGAGCACACGTGATCCGACACAGGCAATGGTGAATCCGCGATTCTTTTTGTAGTTGGTGTAAAGATTAAGAAGATCTCCCATTAAGGAATCATGAACATCTGCTTTTGTCTGCATCTTGGACAACATACAACGACTCTCTAGACGAGCGTAAAATGACTTGATCTCATTAGCATTGATGAATTCCATGGGGATACCATCCTTTCGGATTTTTTTTAAGCAATCCTCGATTTTTTGAACTGTGTCCCCGTCTTCCCCTCCATACAAGAAAAAGACGAGCTTCTCGTTTTTTATCTGATGTATCAAACATGAGGAGCGAAAAATGTCAATTAAAGTTTCGATTTATTGTGGTCAATCACACATTCTCCTCTACCATGAAAGATTGTTTTTTTATCCTTGAAATTTAAACTGAATTTTTGTTGGATTGATTAATGGAAGTAACGCTTAATTATCAATAGTACATGTTAGCGAAATATGGGAGACAGAGTACAGTCGCGATTTCGAAAGAATCAGGCAAAAATTCACTTACGAATTCTTGAATTTTGGGGAAGCTGCCTTTGAGCAGAAGCTCAAGCCAGTTGATCTCTTGCCTACTCCAGAGATTCCAACCGCTTGATTCCTTGAACGGGAAGGCTTCGAATCCCCAAACACGGATCATCGGCATTGCGTTCTTGTTCTCTACCTTCCCTTGCGGGTTCAACACCACTGCAATACTCTCTTTCCTAAAATTCCACTCCTCCTTGACGATTCGGATAATGACATTGCTAATACTTTTAGGGTTGGATGGCGATAACCATGGCATCTGCTTTTGCTTTCTGAGAATTGCGTTAGTGAGGCCGGAGTCACTTGCTCCAGGATCGGAATCCACACAATTTCATAGTTGCTCTCCTTGAAGCCACGTGCATTGTAGATATTGTTTAATTCTACCAGTTCATTGTTCTCTAACTTCAGATCTGAAATGAGCAGCAACATGCTTTTCCCACCCAACGCTACTTCGATCGAGACCTGCTAGTACCACGATTGAGATCAAGTGCATGGGAAGTTCGGATCATGTTCATTTTCTTCTAATGTTGATGAAGATGAATTTGAAGAAACAAACAAAGAACTTCCTCAGAAGCCATATTTATGAATGCATGGAGGTGGTGCAAATTTCACAAAGTACTTATTTTTCTCTCAAAAAAGGCTTTTCTGGCGACTTTAGAATCTAACTTACTAAAGAGCTTGATTAAATATATATATATATATATATATATATATATATAGCCATTAAGTGAATTAGTATAGAATTGGCATGATACCACCATGATATGTTACTGATCATAAATAGATGATAATGGGATTTCCTAATATCTAATTGACAAAAAAAAGGAGGAAATTCAATCTGACAGCTAGACAACAGATTTGTTAAAAGATGAAGTTGGATTTAAGATACGAAGCAAACGGACATTATAAATATAATTACATAAAGCTAACATCCAGAGGAATGGCTACAACTTCCAGAACTCTAAACACCAAGCACAGGGAAGCTAACCTTTGCCTTCTTGGGACCCAAACACAGTGGTTCTGGCTCACTCCGGATGTCAAACAAGGCCTTGATAAGCTCCACATTTTTCGTAGGGTTCACAAGAAGCTTCTTGAGCCTTTGATATTCTCTTATTTCCTCTGCACGATGAATTATTTGATCACACAAAGCTACGAAGATTCTAGCTAGTGTAATCGATGAAGTTTGTAATAGTTGTTCCAAGGGGTTGAACAAAAATTCAACACGATCATTTATCTAGGTTGATAGAGATGAAAATAGTAGGCCTATTTGCTCGAAGATCATTCAGAATTTATCAGTCCTGTAAACTAATTTTTTAATTGATTTAATGCTCCAAGCATTACTCACTGATTAGGTTAGGGAGCTTGGTTCATGCGTTAAACTAAAAGCATTACTCATTGATTAGGACCCATTTACGTCGCAGAGAAGTCATATTATGTCCCTATATGTTATTTGCAATCTAATTAAGCTATATGCCATTGCATGATTCGTGAGAGATGATCGATGCAATCTATCAAGCAACCTAGATTAAGACCTAGATGAGATTACTCAAGTTTGTTTATATTAAACTTGTGCTGTCCGGCACTTGTTTCTGCTATGGACGCAAAAGGAACTCACCCTTACTTTTGCTCGAAATCTTTAAACTGTTTCTTGATAAAATTTTCTGTCATTCTGACTTTACGAGTGAATTTATCAAGATCTAGCGACTGCTGATACCTGCAATGCCAAAACATGCCAAAGAGAATGGAATTGGAATCACCTTTGTAGGTAAAAATGAAATCATGATATTTATGATCTCCAGAAGAAGAACAAGAACGTACTCATAGCTCATGTTGATGATGCTGGTGAACTGAACGGAGCAAATAAGAACGACGACAGTAATCTGACATGCAATGGTCGATACATTGATCGCTGTGCACAATTCTGCGATGTCGCTGCTATTGTGCTTGAAGTCCACGATCCATTTGGTCATGTTCAAGGCCATCTTGATCAGATCATTGAGCGTTAGAAACATTTGGTTTTTCCATGTTTCTAGCTTTTGCGTGATTGCAGGAAACCCCTTCAACACAGCCACCGAATTCAAAAGACTTCCTGATGGTTGACTTTGCGCAGCTTGCCAGAAATCAGCATAGAACACCGCTAAAGCCGACAAAGTTACCACTGCCTTGGCGACCCATGAAAAGTGTGATAGCTGGCCAAACAGTGACTCCATTGTTCGATGCACATCGTTAGTTTCAAGAGCCTTGCATGTGATCTGCCATTGTAGGCATAGTTTAACACGAAGTGTATTTTAAAATTCTAGACTCTGATTATATGCTTGATGGTAGATGCGTGGTCTTACTTGATATTCTTCTCACATGGAAGCCACGTAGCATATGCATGTAAATCATCTCATGTTAGAAGATAAATTACTTTCTCCTTTTGAGATTATGATATTCTCCGATGAGTTATATGAAGGTTGAAAATGTTGGTTATAAGTTGCATTTCGTCCACTCAGTTAGTTTCTTTATTTTTTTTCTTTGAGACAATGAGCCATGATCTTCCTTTTTTTTACTTAATTTTCTATGATTTCAATATTCTCACCAAGCAATCATATTTTTTTAGGAGAAAATTACCAAAAAATTCATAAACCTTTTGCAATTGTGCTAATTCAATCATAAACCTTTTTTTTTTTGCCAATTCAGTCCTAAACCTTTTGCAAACTAGCCAACTTAGTCCTTTTGGCTGGCCGGCGCTGATGTGGTTGCTGACCGGCTGACATGGTGCCAGCCGGTATCCACGTGGCAATATTTTAATATTTTTTTTTATTATTTTCAATTTTTTTTTCCTTTTTTCTTTTTTTTTCTTTTCCTTCTCTCCCCTGGCCTGTTCAGCCAGGGGGGAGGCTCGCCGGCGAGGGCCCAGCTTTGGCTAGGCGAGCTGGGCCCTCGCCATCGCTGGGCGAGCTCGCCCAGCTCTGACGAGGCAAAGCTCGCCATGGCTGGGCGAGCTCTGCCTTGCCAGATTTGGGCAAGGGCGGAGCTCGCCCAGCCAAGGCGAGTTATGCCTCGCCGGAGTTGAGCGAGCTCGCCTAGCCATGGCGAGTTGGGCCTTCGCCGCCGTTGGGTGAGCTCGCCATGGCTGGGCAAGCTCCGCCCTTGCCCAGCTCCGACGAGGCAGAGCTTGCCCAGCGACGGTGAGGGCCTAGCTCGCCATGGCTGGGCGAGCTGGGCCCTCGCTGCCACTTGGTGAGCCTCGCCCAGCTCTGGCGAGGCGGAGCTCACCATGTCTGGGCGAGCTCCACCCTCGCCCAGATATGGCGAGGCGAAGCTCGCCCTCGCCAGATCTGGGCGAGGGCAGAGCTTGTCCAAACATGGCGAGCCAGCCCAGCTTCGGCAAGGCCGAGCTCGCCTTGGCTGGGCGAGCTCCGCCCTCGCCCAGCCAAGGTAAGGGCTTAGCTTGCCTTGCCGGAGCTGGGCCCTCATCGGCGAGCCTCCCCCCGGCCGAACAGGTTAGGGGGGAGAAGGAAAAGGAAAAAAAAGAAAAAAGGAAAAAAATTCGAAAATAATAAAAAAATATATTAAAATATTACCACGTGGACGCCGGCCGGCGCCATGTCAGTGGGCTGGCGGCCACGTCAGCGGGCCAGCAGCCACGTCAGCGCCGACCGGCCAAAAGGACTAAATTGGCTGGTGTGCAAAAGATTTAGGACTGAATTGGCAAAAAAAAAAGGTTTAGGCCTGAATTGGCACAATTGCAAAAGGTTTAGAACTTTTTTGGTAATTTTTCCTTTTTTTAGACTTTTCTTCTGTGCAAAATCAATTTCTATTTGATATACTCTTGAAATATAAAGTACATATCTAAAAATGAACTAAAGTAATACATCCCTCATTATATGTATAATGAACTAAAATCAATTTTCCGACCAAAAAGAAAAACTAAAATCAATTTCTATTACCTGACAGCACACTTCGTTGATAATGGATATCGGGGGAATAAAATGTTCTGTTGGAGGTGGGTATGCATTTTTGATCTGTTGTGCCCGGGTGTCCTGCAAGAAATTATTCGTGGTTGGATGTGCATAAGTAAAGCATATGTATCGAATATTTATTCTCCAGTGTCTCTCTAATGACGAAAAACTTCATGTTAGCTAGGGAAAATCGCGGCAAAAAACCTCAGGATCCATGTTGTTTGGACCAATGTTAGGAGATATCTTTTCCTAATTGTGCAAAATCAAGTGTATAGTTCAACATGATATCTTTGCACGTCGTAATCTCTGTCTGTCAATAGAGCATTCTTTGCGAACCATGGACCCAACCTCATGACTAAATTAAAATACTCTCTCGCAACCTTACCCTATTGGGGTTCAGAAAAGCATCGACGATCACAGTAGCTGCATTGAGGACATTCTCGTCGAGGACAAACAGTGATCTGTCGTCGAAATCTTCTTCATTGGGTGCATGTGTTTTCAGTGTTGTGTTCATGAACTTGTCGTCGTCCATGAGAGAGGAAAAGTGCCAAAAAAGTCCTAAACCTTTTGCATTGGTGCCAATTCAGTCCTAAATCTTTTTTATGTCAATTTAGTCCTAAACCTTTTGCATTGGTGCCAATTTAGTTCTAAACCTTTTTTTTGTGCCAATTCAGTCCTAAACCTCTTAAATTAGTGCCAATTTAGTCCTAAACCTTTTGTTTTTATGCTCCTTCCGGCCAATTTTGACCGAAATTTGCCGACATGGACGCCTGCCGGCCGGCGACCGGTCACTGGCGTCGACGTGACACTGACATGGACAACTTTAATAATATTTTAATATTTTTTTGAATTTTTATTTTTTCCTTTTTTCTTTATTTTTTCACTTTTTTTTTTGGTCTCTCCCTCCTTCCTCTAGCTGGTTGCCAGTTCAGCTATCGGCCAGAGGCCTACGAGCTCAACCTCACCGGCCACTAGCGAGGGCAAGCCTCACCTTGGTCAGGCGAGGCTCGAGCCCTCGCCAGAGGCCGCGATAAGGGTGAGCCTCGCCATAGTTGGGCGAGGCCCGACCTCACCGGATCTGGCGAGGGCGAGCCTCTCCATGGTCGGACGAGGCCCGACCTCGCCTGATTTGGCGAGATCGAGCCTCGCCCGACCAAGGCGAGGCTCAACCTCGGCGAGGCTCGAGCCCTCGCTGGAGGCCGCGACGAGGGCAAGCCTCGCCATGGTCGAGCGAGGCCCGACCTTACCGGAGGCCGCGGCGAGGGCTCGAGCCTTGCCATGGTTGAGCGAGGCCTAACCTCGCCGGATCTGGTTAGGTCGAGCCTCGCCCGACCAAGGCGAGGATCGCCCTCGCAGGGCGAGGCCGCCCTCACCAGTGGCCGGTGAGGGTGAGCCTCGCTAATGGCCAACGAGATCGAGCTCGCCAGCCTTTGGTCGGTCGCCGAACCGATGACCGGCTAGAGGAAGGAGGGAGAGAAAAAAAAGAAAAAAAAGGAAAAAAAATAAAAATATTATTTTAGTTGTCCACGTTAGCGCCACGTCGGCGCCGGTGATCGGCCGGCAAGTGTCCATGTCGGCAAATTCTGGTCAAAATTGGCCGGAAGAACTAAATTGGCACAAAAACAAAAAGTTTAGGACTGAATTGGCATTAATTTAAAAGGTTTAGGACTGAATTGGCACCAAAAAAAGGTTTAGGACTAAATTAGCACCAATACAAAGGTTTAGAACTAAATTGACAACAAAAAAAAGTTTAGGACTAAATTGGCACTAATGCAAAAGGTTTAGGACTTTTTTGGCACTTTTCCCTCCAAGAGAGCTACCAAGTCTCTTATCAAATTGTGGTCAGCCATTCCTAAATGAAGGGAGGCAAAAAAGGAAAGACAAAGAAGACTAAAGTTGAGAAAATTTAGGATTCTAGAGCTTAATATGCAGAAGTAGACTGTATTGTCGTGCCAAGCTCTAGGGTGAGTAGTAACCTATTTATAGCACTTCATTGGAAGAAGACAACGCATTATGAACTGGTAAGAAGCGAAACGTTAATATTTCTTTGAACTGTAACATTAGGGTTCAATGTGGAGGCCGACGTAATGGTTTAATTACTAATTTGTAAGGACTTAAACTTCAGTTAGAACTAAGTTGACCTGGCATAAGATGACACGTTGGTTTATTATGGCATAAAATAATCAAAGCACGCTTTAATTGACTAACTAGAGTAGGGGTTTTACATTCCAAAATTGTTTAATTTATGCTTATAATTAAAACTCATTTTCTGCCATTTCACTTTCAAATTTATGAAGATATAATATCTTTTAAAGTTATGACAATGACAATAACTATGGAAGTTGATGGAATAAAACCACATCGTTTTGATTATGATAACCAGCAACTTTGCATTTTCAATAATTAACAACATTTCCATTTTTTATGTTGATCAATTAATTCTCTTGAGATTACTTTCATCAAATCAATAAATTTGAGTGTATTATAATCATTTAGAGCATGAAAATAGCATGAGTAAAAGATAAAAGTTTATCCAGATCGCCCTTATATTTACAAAAGAAAAGTAAAAAGCAAAATCCTACCACCTATATACATAGCGGCTGATAAAATAGCATGTAATGTTAATTAGATGATCTAATATTGTAGGTTTCTGTGTCTTTTACGTAGATTCACGTTACACTTATCAAACATCTTATATGTCTGATTTTACTAAAACTAAAATTGTCGTGGCCTGTTTTTCTTTTTAATTTGACACGACTATTTTTCTTGGTTAAGGAATTATCAATCTTGGATCATAAAACTACCGCTAATATTTTATTTTACTATATCTTGTATTGGATTGAACAAGGTACTCTATATTATAGCATTGATTTATGATAATGATCATCTATATTTTATCACTAATGCTACATTGTGTACAGTATAATCAACTTTGCTGTTCTAGAATTTCTTTACTATTCCTTATATAGTATTTCACATAGTGTCAATCTATTCTACTACAAATTGAAAGTCAATTTCACACGGTAAAAGCCATTTTTCTCCTCTATATTTGTCTAGATAGATATGTATAATTTTGCTTTATAGGACATAACATGTTATGCCTCATATATGGGCCTGTTTGGTTCAATTTTGAAAATGCTACTTGGGGAAATGTAAATATCTTTGGGTGAAAGTCCATTGAGGAAAGGCAAATGGTGTTTGGTAAAAATATTTTGTAAAGCTAGCTTGGCCAAAATATAGTGTTTGGTGAATTTTTTTTGCAAATGGACTTTGAGAATTATCTTATTTATTAAAAAAAAAAACAAAACTTACCTATCGCTGGAGCCGGCCGTCGTTGTACGAGGACAGGCGACCCCCGGCGAGCCAGATCCGCCGCCACCGGCGGTCGCCCGAGGCCAGGCGACCCTCAGCGGGGGTCGCACGACCCACGCGACGGTCGCCTAGGTCGCGCAACCCCAGGCGGCTGTGCGACCCCCGCCGAGGGTCGCCTGGCCTCGGGCGACCATCGCCAGGCGGCCGTCGCCTGGGTCGTGCGACCCTCGCCGAGGGTCGCCTGGCCTCAGGCGACCGCCGGCGGCGGCGGATCTGGCTCACCGGGGGTCGCCCGACCCCAGGCGACCTTGCCGGCCCTTCTCCCTCGCCGGCCACCCTTGCCGGCCGCCATCGCCTGCCCGAAAAAGATGAACGGCTTCAAACCCTAAAAAAAAAAAAGTGAACAATAGCATTCGTGGAATGCTAGCATTTGGCCAAATGCTAAACCAAACACTCCAGCATTTTGAAAAGGGGCTTTCGAGGCCCAAAGCCCCTTCCCAAAGCTGAACCAAATAGGCCTATAGTCCATTTTACTTATGTTTATATATCTAAACACATTTTCATTGTCATGCAGTTAACTTTACTACTTATTACTTTATATTCTAAAATATTCTTTATTTAAAATTTTCTTGCGAAAGAAAAGACTTCTCTCTATCACATAATTGGTGTACATAGTCTATTGCACTATACAAATAAAATATCGCATATATTCAAATATGCGTATTTAGATTAGAATTAAGAAATTTTCCTCTAATTTTTCTTTTCTTGGGAAAAAAGAATCTTTTAATTAAATTGAACGTTTAAAAGCAACTTTTATTAAAAGATATTAGATTTGCGCATACAAAATGAACCTAGTAGTTTGCAGCTAAAGGAAAAAAAAACTAAACGGAATATTTTGATTTCATTTACTTTTGTACATATCTAAACATTTTTTTCCAGAATCATTCTCCCTCTTTCATTGTCCAATTTGAGAAAAAGCTTCACAAACAAATTTCAACTTCTTTCTTGTGCCCTTAGAAATCAATAGCAGGCTGATTAGTTAACAATTTTAGAGCTTGTCTTTTTATGCTTTAGTGCAAGCAGAAAATAACTCTTTGTTTTCCCGTTAAAATTTAAAACATTATCCAAATATTAATAAAATTATGAAAAAGTCATATGTGAATCTACACTCAAAATTTATGATAAATGTTACACCGTTGTGGTTAGATTAATCCTTAAATAAATATCTAAAGATGTTTCCATTTACCGGTTACATTAATTATGTCTCTGAAAATACTTAAATCAAACGAAACTACAGATGACTCTCCTTTCTCTCCTTTTACCTAATGACACAAAAATGATAAGGTTAGGAACTACAAGTTAGATTGAACTTGGGTTACTATTATATAGTTTATCTGAAAACTCTCCTCTAGGGCTCTCTCTCTCTCTCTCTCTCTCTCTCTCTCTCTCTCTCTCTCTCTCTCTCTCTCTCCTTTCCTTTTGATGGAACCATATAGTTCATTATGGTTACCTCGAAGTATCATGTATATGTGTCGCGACCGACCTCCCGATTTTTATCGAACATGCAAAAAGGGGGGTCTCGCCTGGTACGTGTTGAGTCTAAGTTCAGGACTTAACTCGAGTTCTCCCAAGCCCATACCATATCATGACTTATGGTTTAAGTGTTTAAAATGCATGTGATTTATATCAAGAAGTCGCCACTAATTGATTTGGGGTGGGTCAATTAGAAACCCAAATAGAGTGATGGAAGAATCATCCTATTCCTATGAACCAGAGATTAACTGAGTTAGGATACTTTGTTACATTAGTTGGGTAACTAATGCCCTTTCGGTACTTTTTTATCCTATCATTTCTGAAAATATTTGTTAGGCAGTTTGGATTGATTTTAGGACCTCTCTCCTAACATGTGAGGTGATCAAATGAGTGCATAATCAGAAACGATTAGCAGTTAAAATAGATATGCAGCCTAAGGTTCTAACCCTAATTAAGGTGGTCAACAACCCAAAACAAAACAAGTCATATAATTACATTCTAATTAAAATATGCATAATAATAACATAATAGTAATAACATGCAAAATACTACCACATGATCATATAGGCCAATCTAATTTAAGCATGGAATTATAACAACATGCATAATAATATAACAATAAATTAAAACATTCAGATAAAACAAAAAAAAAACCTTTTTTTAAAAAAATTTAATTTTTTTTCAAAATTAAAAATATGGAAGAAGAAAAGAAAAAGAAATTTTTTTAAAAAATTTTAAAATTTTAATTAATTTTTTAAAAAAAATAAAAAAATAAATACGAAAGAAGAAAACGAAAAAGAAAAAAAATTAATTTTTTTAAATTTTTTTTATTTTTAAAATAATATAATATAATATTAAAACGGGTCGGGTCAGCGGATCCGGGTCGGTTAGATCCGACCCGGGTCAACGGATTTGACCCAAGGCGTTGACCCCGGGTCGGATCAATTAATCCGAATCGGGTCAGATTCGACCTAGGGTGTTGACTTGAGTCGAATTGGCTGATTCGGGTCGGGTTGAACCCACGTGTACAGACACACGGGGGACGCCGACAGAGCCAAAATTGGCCTTCCGCCGACCGACCCAGACCGGCGCCGCCCCCAAATTGACCTCTAGAGTTCACCACCGAGCTCCACCACCCACCAAGCTTGCCGTCCGGCCACCTACTCGCTAGCCGGCGAGCAAAACTTACCCAGCCTCATTGAGGCATTTTGTCAAATAGTTAGTGTGCACAACCAAAACCGAGGGGTTTCGACCTCTTTCGGCGATCTGGTCGGCTCTGGCGGCTGCGGCTCACCTTCGACAGAGAGTAGGGACCAAGACTGAAGGCGGTATGGGCCGGAATTTGTGTGACACGGTCGGCGCAAGTCCCGGCCAGGCCACACTAAAAAAACAGAGCAAAACAGGGGGGTTTCTCGCCCGGGGGAGCTCACCGATCGACGGCGCATCGGGGTGGCTTTGCGGCTACTCCGTGGGCGACGACAACACTGCTGGTTGTCTTTCTTGCTCTGGCGTGGCCTCGGTTTGCTCTCTCTACCTTCTCTACTCTTGCTCTTCTCTCTCGGTTTTTTCTCTCTCTGTTTTTCTCAAAATCGCCGACCTCTCTTTTTCTCAAAATCGCCGACCTCTCTTTTAGCCTCTCTCTCTGGCTTTTATAGTGGCCAAGAACCATTGCTCTGGCTCCCTTACGTCGGTTGACGACGGCTTGCGCCAGCCTACGCTGCTTGAAGACTTTTGCGGCCATTATAGGCTAGTGCAGGGAAGTGGGGCCGGTTCTGTGAGGGGTAGAGTGACAGGGGGAGAGAGGAAAAACGGGGAGAGATGGTCGGGTTTCCGGGGGAGACGGAACTGGCCATCAATGCCAGTCCTGGTGGCGTGCTCCCCTGGCCATTCTCTAGCCTGATGGGGATAGCTCGGGGCTACTTCGCCGCTCATCATCTGCAGCCGGGAATAGGTGAGAACAGGGGTGAGAGAGCGACAGGCCGGCGAGGGGAAGAAGGAAGGGGCTAGGCTGGGCTAGGCCCAGTCGTGCGAAGGGGAAAGAAAAAGAGAAAGAGTAGGTTGACTCCGCGGGGGGAGAGAAAAGGAAAAGAAAAAGGGAAAAGGGCCGAGGCCCGTGCTGGGAAAAGAAAGAAAAAAGAAAAGGGCCGAGTCGACTCGGCCCCGACCAGACCTGACTTGAATTTCTCTTTTTTTTAAAAAAAAATTAAACATTCTAATAGACTCTATTAATATAAAATGTACCTAATTTCTATATGCAATGCATTTAAATAAAAATATTTTTTTTGGGTCTTAGGAATTAAAGAAAATTAATTCCTAAATTTTGTGTAATTAATGTTGGGCAAATTCAAAATAGGTGTCAACAGTTGCCCCTCTTTGAAGGTGAGCTCGTTAAGATTGAGCTCATAAAGATTACGTTCAAAGATAAAATGACACCTAAATTTGGCCCATGCATGCTCAATGAATGCTATTTTTGGTGAGACTGCGAGTCTCAGTTTTTATGCGATAAGATGATGCATGTTAAAGCAAATAAAAACATACCTAAGGCTACTTACCTTGCCGAAGGGTAAAGTAATTCCACGTAGTTGTTATCATGTGTCGAGGACTCGAACGTATCTTTGGTCACCTCGACTGAATTTCATTCGCCTAGGACTCGAACCTATCTTCGATTGCCTTGATAAAGGAAATTATTTGTCTAGGACCCGAATCTTTCTTCGATCGCCTTGACCGGGGAAATCGCTTACCTAGGACCTGAACTTATCTTCGGTCGTTTTGATTAGATTTCGTTTGTCTAGGACCCGAACCTTTCTTTGGTCGCCTTGACTGGAGAAATCATTTGCCTAGGACCCGAACTTATCTTCGGTTGCCTTGGCTGGATTTCACTTGTCTCAGACCCAAACCTTTCTTCGGTCTCCTCAATTGGATTTTGCTTTGCCAAAATACCTGCATCTTATGAGGGGTACCTAAAAAGACTTGATGTGAACAAAGGGGATCAATCCTATGCTCAGGAGGGGTACCATAACAATCGTAGGTACATAGATTTTTCGAACCGGGCATAGGTAGAATATACTTATCTAAGCACGTTCTTGCAAATACATACGCAGTCATCGGAGAAATAGATAACTGAAGCTATTCTAGAATATCGTATGAAATATCTTGACCAGCAAGTCAAGATGCTTTTCTTTTTCAAAGAAACACCCTGTTTACCTTCTGGGTAATTTGAAAAGAATTTTGATGAAATATGCAGAGTTTCTTACTCAGAAGTTTGATGCATCATCTGCTGAATACTTGACATTTTATGGGGCATCTCTGCTTGGGATGATAATGAGGGCTTCTCCAGTGCCCGAATTTTCGTGTCCTATCACTGGAGATTAAAACTCTGAGCTGTAAAAAATGATTAGCACAAACATGCATGCCTTCATCAAGGATAGACAAACTAGGCTATTCCTGAATGTGTATTTGAAAGTTCATGCATAACGATTTTGTCATGTTTGCATCACAAAACATCCACCGAGGGTTAATCAAGACAATTTTTGCTCGCAATGTGGACTTCTCGAGATGCTGAACGAGAGGCCTTCAGTCAGAGAGGACTTTCCACTCACTCTCATTGAAAAAGGGTTGTTTGTCCCGTCCATTAATGCGGGACATAAAAAACACTCAATTTGATTATTATCATATCAACAAGGGTCTGAGTTTTTTCGCATGCGGTACGACGCTGCCAATCTGAGAGGTCTTTTTCAGGGTTGTAATGCTGGCCTGGTCAATGGCTCAACAAAGGTGACTGTTCAAGTCAAGGTCATGAAAGAAAATATTATGAAATCATTTCCAAGTCTACAAGTCAAGAACCCTGCAAAACGAGATAGAAGTAGTCTTACTCGTACTTCCTCGAGAGTTGTTTATAAATATTTGAAATTCCACGTTAATTGACATGCCCTAGTCAGGAGAGACTTTATGAGGGATGTAACGTAGGCTTGGTTCACAGGTTGGGGAACGAAATGATCGTTGGGCTAAAAAATATGTGTAAGGATGAGAATTGGTGATCATCTTGGCATTGTCACCAGTCTTCTTCTCCACCGTCAAGATTCTTTTGGAAAACTCCCTAGGTAATCCCATGCTTTGGCTTCTTGAACAGCTTTTTATTAAGGAGCTTCTGCGACAAGCATTTTCCTGGATACCATTCGATTTCTGTCCCAATTGCTTTCTCAAGAATAGGTTCATTTTCATCTATTATAACAGATCTTTGTCAAGACAAAATTCTTAAAGTAGGGATTTGTATCGAAGAAGAACTCAAGTGTAAACCCTTTGGGGTCCTCTATTCTACACCACTTAAAAACTTTGAGGTATTTGAGAGCATCTTCATCACGTTCAAAGATCTCCTCAGCTAAAATTTTATTATTTTTCATAGTAGTTACCTAGAAATTAGGGACTCTTTTCTCATCATCTTTGTCATTATTTTCCTTCTTCTCCTTTTTCTTTTTCTTTGTTTTTTATTCATGGGCATTGACCATGTTTTTACTAGGCACACTATTTTTTATGCCCCTAGTCCTCAGCTTTTTTTTTGGGCTGTTCTTTTGGTGTTGTTAGGAAGGTTCTTGGAATCTTTATCTTCATTCGATACTTTGGACCATGATGCTCAAACTGTGGAGACTTTTGCCTTATCCCGGTGTGGGGGATGATCACTAACTGGGTTCGTACGAAATGAAGTCGCCGGCTCAATTAGGCTAGCAAGGGATATAAATGTATAGGATAAAAGAAGAAATGCTCTTCGTCATCCTATGGAACTTAAATTATCATGAGAGTTTATTTACAATAATAGCACTTAAAGATTAATGCAAGCGAGAGCAAGAAAATTTCTATTCATCTTTTCACCTTGTGCAAGCTATTGTGGCTGATGATCATAGAAAATTTTAGATATTACAAACTCCTCATCCTTCTTGTCTTGTTCAGTTCCTAAGTGAAAACATCACTGTTATCAATGACATGTTGGCATTTTTGACAGGCTCTAATTAGTTTGCTGCTCCTCTCTTGACAAAGCCTTCTTAGCCTTGATCGTCCGATCATCGATGGTGTGTTTTCCTTGGAGGTCCCTGTTAAGGACTGCCGAACCCTCCTTATGATGTCGATTTACCTCAAGTTACCTCAATATGGGATGGTTCTTGATAGAGGTAATTTAAAAGGAACCTCCGAGTGTATGGGTTAAAAAATGGTTAAGCAAAGGATCAATGGTAGTGTATGGGGCAGAGAAATGAACTGCCTCTTGTCACTTTGGCTACCGTACCTTATGCGAGAAATCCCTTTATCTTGTAGGAATGGAACCTTTTCGTTCATCTTGCAAGGGTTTGGTACATAAGAATGTGTATAGACTAAGGATTGCCTCTCATCATCCTGACACATCTCGTTCAATACATCGGAACAATTCAACACCATTTGTCGAATTGTCAAAATTTTTCACAGGGAATTGGTGAATTAAATAGGACAAATTACCATGCAAAGTTCTTTTCAAAAGACATGCGATGCACTTGGAGGAAGATTAAGCAGTTTTTAGGGAAAAAGATACTTACCTATGCTGCAATAGTGAGGCAAACCTACAAGGTAATAGGAAAGACCATGTTAATGAAAGGCTCTATGAGGGATAGAAATTGGGAACGATACAACATTATCCTTCGTGATTGACAACTCCTTGAGTTTTATCGGATGTCAATAATTCCTTTCTCTCGTGATCGGTTTCGAAGCTCGAATGAAATCCTCTATAATTAGGGGTACTCCCAAATAGACGGTCCTACTGTCAGCGCATGCTGTGTCAATGCGGTCCCAACATGTTGGGGTGTTTCTCGTAAATCTTGTGATTCCTGACTGCACAAGACATGCGCAATTGCTTACATGGGAAACTTCGCAGCAAAGTTAATCTCTACTTTAAAGGTCTTCGATGGATATAGACGTGACTACCATCGATACTTCTGTGGTTGCCAGGATCGGTCTTGATGCCATTTTGTTAGGTGCGAAATCCTTTTCGAATAGACTTTTCGACTTTCCACTAGGAGTGTCCCTATCGATAAGTTTTTTGCCAATTCCCTTGTTATCAATAGGAAGAGAGAAATTATTTCAGGGGTAGTACTTTTCACAGCATCAGAGTTGACCGGGTTGGAGAATTGGTATCCATCCATCTTAGTTAGAATCAAAGCCCCTCCAAGAAGTGTCTTTTTCACGACACAGGGACTCTTCTAGTTTGGAGCGAACTTAGCTCCGAGTTCGAAGGGTAATGGTAGTATTTTTCTCAGGACAAGATCGCCTGCTTCGAAGTGTCTTGGGCGCACCTTTCGGTTGAATGATCTGGCGACCCTCTGTTGATAGCATTGCCCGTGACAAAGAGCCTTCAATCGCTTTTCATCGATCATATTCAGTTGCTCCTATCTTTGTTGCTTCTACTCTGTATTAGACAGTTTCACTTGGGACAATACCCGCAGCGAGGGGATTTCTACCTCAACATGCAGAACTACTTCCATGCCATATACCAAGGAAAAAGAGGTTACCCTGGTAGATGTCCGAATTGATTTTCGGTATGCCATTAATGCAAAAGGCAATCTTTCATGTCAATTTCGGTAGTTCTCAACAGTTTTGGCTAAGATCTTCTTGATGTTTTGTTGGCAGTCTCAACAGCTCCATTCATTTGGGGACGACAAGGAGACGAATTCAGATGACGTATTTTGAATTCACAGAGTAAATCATCAACAAACTTGTTATTCAAATTTGTTCCGTTATCTGTAACGATGGCTTCAAGGATGCCATAACGAGCGATTATATCTCACTTGATGAATTTCATCACATTCCGGGCAGCGACATTGGTATATGATGTGGCCTCGATCCACTTGGAGAAATAATCAATTGCGATCAAGATGAAGCGATGTCCATTTAATGCTTTCGAATTAATTGGGCCGATCATATCGATGCCCCACATTGAAAATGGCCATAACTTTGACAACTGGTGTAATTTAGTTGGTGGGGCATTTATCTTGTTTCCATGGATCTGACAACGATAACAATTTCGGACGTATCGGATGCAATCACTTTCTAAGGAAAGCCAGTAATAGCCTAATCTGGTTATCTTCCTAGCCAACATGTGTCCATTCATGTATAGACTGCATATTCCTTCATGCAATTCCTGCATAATTCGTGTTGCTTTGGTCGCATCCACGCATCTTAGCAAAACAGAGTCATACGACCTCTTGTACAAGTTCTCACCATCGACGAAGAACTTCATCGCCATCTTCATTATATACCTTCTGTCTGCAGAGCTAATCCCTTTAGGGAACTGTTGTTCCTTGATGTAGTTCATGATATCGTAATACCATGATTTACCATCGAGTTCCTCAGTCACGGTCATGCAGTGGGTCGGTCTAGTCAGGACTTCAATTTTTAGAGGTTCTACTTCTAAACCATTGGTAACCTGTAATATGGATGATAGTGTAGACAGTGCATCGGCGAATTGGTTGTGAGATCTAGATAGGTAGTTAAATGAGATCTCGTCGAATTCTGAAACCAATTCTTCCAGATAGTCATGATAGGGTACTAGTTTAGTATCCCTAGTCTTTCACTCACCCACAGTCTAGAGTATGATTAAGGCAGAATCGCCGAACACTTTTAGTTTGGCTATTTTCATATCAATTACTGCTTGTAGACCGAGAATACATGCTTCATACTCGGCTATATTGTTAGTGCAAGGAAACATCAATTTCGTGGCTACAAGATAATGCTGCCCATCTGGGGATATCAAGACTGCCCTACTGTCAGAACCAGACAGGTTTACTGCTCTATCGAAAAACATGGTCCATGTGTGCTCCTTTGTTGACAAAATACGATCATCTGGGAGATCATCCTCATGTGTTTCCCCAGGGCATTTAACTAGCATATCAGCGATCACTCGACTTTTCACTGATTTTTGTGATGATGTTTAGACATCAAATTCTGAAATTAAAATTTGCCATTTGGCTAATTTTCCCATTAATGCCGGTTGGTTAAGCAAATACCGAATATGGTTGTTTTCAGTTACGAGGAACGTCTGATGGTGCAAAATATATTGTCGGGGCCTATGCAATACCCACACCAATGCGACACATGTTTTCTCTATTTCGGAATAATTCTGTTCCAAAAAGGTGAATTTCTTACTCAAATAATAGATGGCTTGTTCTTTCCTGTCGTCAGGGTGGCTTTGGGCCAACAGGGCTCCTAACGATTCACTGTGAATCGTTAAATAGAGAGTTAAAGGATGACTTGGGACTGGTGGAACTAGTACCGGGGGATTCATCAAATACTGCTTTAGTTTTTCAAATGCTTCTCGACAATCTTCATCCTAATTAATTCAAGCGTCTTTCTTGAAAAGTTTGAAGAAAGGTCGTGCAGTCTCAGAGAGTTGGGAGATGAACCAAGTGATGTAATTCAACCTTCCTAAAAGACTTCTGACCTCCCTCACTATGGACGGGGGTTGCAGTTCACATATTGTTTTGACTTTTGAGGGGTTGACCTCGATCCTCTTGCTACTCACGATGAACCCGAGTAAGTTACCAGAGATCGCCCCGAACACACACTTTGCAGGGTTCAGGTGTAGTTTGAACTCGCGTAACCGGCTAAAAAGCTTCGTCAAGGCTTCAATGTGGTCCTCTCCACATCTGGTCTTGGTGATCATGTCATCGACATAGACTTCAATTTCTTTGTGCATCAGGTCACGAAAGAGAGTGACCATAGCACGTTGGTATGTTGCCTCCGTATTCTTCAAACTAAAAGGCATAACTCTATAGTGAAAGGTCCCTCATGGAGTAATAAACGCTGTCTTCTCCTTGTCTTCCTCATTCATCCTTATCTGGTTGTACCTGGAGAACCCATCCATGGAAGAAAATAATTCGAATCTGACAGTGCTATCCACAAAGACATCTATGTGGGGGAGCGAAAAGTCGTCTTTTGGACTGGCCTTATTCAAGTCGCAGTAATCAACATAAACTCGAATTCGACCATCTTTCTTCTTCACTGGCACGATATTTGCTACCCATTCAGGGTATTGCGAAACCTCGATGAACCCCACTTTTAACAACTTCATCATTTCTTCTTCAATCTTTTTCGACAACTCGGGTTTGGTCCTTCATAACCTTTGCTTTTTAGGAGGCATGTCCGGATTGGTAGGCAAACTGTGCTCAATAATCCAAGGGTCTGGTACTGGCATATCAGAATAAGACCATGCGAAGATGTCTTGATAATCTTTGAGGAGAGCAATCAAATGTATGGCTTTCTCTTCGGGAAGGTTGGCCCCTATCTTCACTTCTTTTAGATCTTGAGTACCACTCAAATTGATGGTAACAGTATCTTCGGTTGTAAGGGGCTTGATTTGTTCATATTGTTCCAAATTTCTTCGGATTTTAGCAGGGTCATCACTTGAATCGTCAGAATCGCTGCTGTCAGTATCTACATCATCAGGCTGGACCGCGCTCACTCCCTCGCAAGTCGCAAGATTATGCCTGGAACATAAGGTAAATAGATTAGAAAAACAAATGGGGATATGGATTTTTCATTGTCCTTTTCCTTTTAAAACATTTTGAAGAAAAAGTAAAATGTTTTTGATTTTCAAAAATTTTTAGAAACGAGGAAGCATGAGATAGCCCGGGCCTCTGAATATTTTCCTTTTCGTGGTTGAATATCATCAACGGACCGGTTTGGGATACTACCTCATGCCCTCAAAACATTATTTATTTACAATACTTAGATTTACAACTCCCAAAGAGGGAGAGTTCAAAAAGACATTTCTTCCAACAGAAATGATGACAAAAAACAAAATACAAGAATAGCCCCTTTTCCAGGGATTCATTCAAAAGAGAGGAGAGGAATTCTACTCAAGTGGGCTTGCGCCTATTCCCTCTACCGGTCCTTCGCCTATTGCGCTGACGAAGAAATCTTCAAAAGTATCATTCCAGGAATCCAGCTCATCGGCTCTTCTCTTTACTGGTGTCAGCTTTTCCATGTCATCCCGTCCACTAGGAGCGCTATTTTGCTTGTCTTCATAAAAACTCGATGGCATCTGATAGTCAACGTAATAGTCAAACTTACCACTGGGCTCGCTCAGGGTATCCATAATCGCCTTTCCCTTGCGCACCTTATCAGAAAGCTCAGGAACAGCAGCACAAAAAGACTAGGTACCACCAAAAGGTCATCTTCACCATGACACAGCCATGGGATACGAAAAGTGAATGCCTTGGCGTCAAGTAGGTCTTGAACTCTATTCTTCAGAGTATCGCCATCATCTAGCGAGTGCTCGATCTCTCCCAAATGATAATCACAAGATTTAGAAGGATCATAGTTAATGAAGTACTCAGGAGTAGGATGTTTTGGTCTCCTTGTGATTAACCCCTTTCGCAAAAGGATAGGGAATATCACATCCATGGATTTATGAACCGGCGAGTATTGTCGTATATTGCCCTGTCACTGTAAGAGTTGGATATTTCGCCAAATCATGTTAGAAAGGACTCCTGATAGCGAGTTTCCTCCCGAACCATTTGCTTGGATCACCTGCTCCTGATTGGGCAACGGTAGTGACATGTCCGAGATTTGGCCAATGGTATCCATTAAGGATGTGAGCAAATCTCGTAGCTCACCTAACTGATACATCAAACGTGCAAACAAATCAGGCGGGTTTGTACTCGTTTCTGAGGTCGAATCTTCGTGTATGGCCCCTATGAGGATGTCATCAAATAGGGTGACTATACTATCCAACGTCTCTTTTCGTCCACAATCTTCTTCAATCGGTAGCTTATCCGGGTTCCGATGTTAGTCAACAGCAATATTTACAGGAAGTGCCGAGGGGCTCGGGTGACTTGAACATTCAGCAGGCTGCTTAAACCCCCACCATATTGTCCCGAGAGGTTAAGATAAATTTTTTCATCCTGCAATAATTTAGCAGGTGGTGGGAAAGTCTCCCGAATATGAGGAAGTAACAAACCAACTTGACCCTTCACATGCCCCTTGTTAACCTGTGGGTTCCCTTCGCAATACGTTAGGCCAGCTGTACGGTGATTCCTAAGGGCTTGAATAGGCTCTCGGATGCCCTGACCTCCCCTGTTGAGTCCTTGACCTGGGATAAAGCCATTTCTAACCATAACTTTCTCTATCATGATTGAGGGTTTTGACATATTAGGAATGAGAGGAGAAGTTCCTCGATATCCGTGTACGGTTGACACAAGCTCGATGGATTGATAGCTAGATTCCACCTTGCCACTTGGTTCAACGTAGAGGATGGCAACTTCTTAATAGATTCAATGGTCCTCCTCTCTAAGGACTATAATCAATTTCCCTTGGGTAACAAACTTCGCGCTTTGGTGAAGGCTTGAAGGTACAGCTCCAGCAAAGTGAATCTAGGGACGGCCTAGCAGAAAGCTAAACATAGTGGGAATGTCGATTACTTGAAATAGAATACTGAACACTGTTGGGTCAATCTGGACATCAAGGTCGATTTCACCTACAGTATCTTTCTTCATCCCGTCAAATGTTCATACAAATGTTTTAGAGGCACGGAGCTTAGATGTGTCCACATTAAGACGGCGCAAGGTTGCTAGCAGGCAAATATTCAACGTAGACCCATTGTCTATCAAAACTCGAGTTACATGAGAGTTTCTACATTTAACGGAGATGTAAAAACCCTAGGTATGTCCCCTTCTTTCGGCGGGAAATTTATCTTCCCAGAACGTTATCTAATCCTTCAAAAGGATGGACCCCACAAATGCTTCTAATTTATCATAGTCAATTGTCTCTAGGACGTTTACTTTGCTGAGTACCTTCATTAGGGATTTTTTATGCTTCATGGATGCTTGGAGTAGTTCCAACAAAGAAATCTGAGCGGGCAATTTGCGTAGCTTGTCCACCACATTGTATTCACTGGCTTTGACAATGGCCAGGAATTCTTTCGCTTCTTCGTCGGTAGCAGGCTTCGGAGGTTGCGCGTTAGCTTGGGCATACGTTCGTCCTGACCTGATAACTAGGTCAACATCTAGCTCGTAGGACCATGGAACTGCTTTGTCATCCTCATACCGGTAAGGCCGGAGTATCTCGATCATGATATGCTCCTTGGCCAAGGGTACCTCAATCGTCAACTCTTCCTCCTCGTCCGAGTTATCAACCAAAGGTTCGCTCACAAGTGTGAGGGTGGATTCACTTGTTTCGACATTTAATGCTGAGAGTTCTTTGTCCCAGTCGATGATAATCTCAGAGATGGTGGCCACTGTGCCGGTGCGGTTGGCATACACAATCAAACCTTGCTTCCGCTATGCTGGCAACCCTTTCTTTCATTAGGGACAAAGGCAATACTTCACCAGTAGGATAATATCCCACTTTCACTAAGGCATCATAAACGTCAATAGTGCATACCTTTTCACTCTTGATTCAACCAGTGTAGAAAGTGGATATGGCATTGATTCTATTTTCATATTCGAGTAGCGGATTGTTTTGGACATTTGGTTTGGATGTTTGAAATGAAAAGGATTTAGTGTCAAGCAAGTTTTGAATTCTGTGTTTGAGGGTATAGCAGTCGTCCGTCAAATGCCTTATCTCGCCCATGTGATAGTCACATTTCTTGAACGGATCGTAATTCGAAAAACTTTATGCGTTGGGACATTTTAGCTCTATAGAAAGTGGGTTTTTCTTTCGGAGTATGGCCAGGACTTAAGAAAGAGAATCGGGCAATGGAGTGAATTGCCTCTTCTTATATCGCTTCGGAGGTTGAAGACTTGAGGTCGGCTACTGCTCACTGCTCACCTGGACTATCCAGGGAAGATAAACAGTCTGGGTGTCTGTGATGTTCCCATCTATTAGGGATTCCTTCTTTTTTTTCGTGTTGAGTCTCTTGCTTGTGGAAGCGGGGTTTGTGAATCATCCGTCACGCAATCCCATTTCAATTTGTTCGTCCACAGGAACAAGACGATTAAAGGATTCAGCAGTGGCATCAATCAGGCGGTGTCTGTATTCATACGGAAGAGACTTAATGAATAATTTCACTTGCTCATGATCAATGAGTTGTGGGGTAACTTGGGCGGCCAAGTTTCTTTATCTGGTGGCATACTCCTTGAAGGACTCACTCTTCTTCTTCTTCTTCTCAGTACGCTCCAGATCGTCACGAGTAAAGGTGACGTTGAGGTTGAATTGATATTGCTTGAGAAATGCATCAGCGGCATCATCCCACGATTTAAAAGCATCCACATCTTTTGATATATACCATGTCAAAGCCGGCCCGGTCAAACTTGCTTGAAAAGTCTAAATCATAAGGGGTTTATTATCAACGTACTGTGTCATCTGTACATGATGCATGTGCAAATGGTGTCTAGGACATGAAGTGCCATCGTATTTCTCAAATTTTGGCATTTTGAACTTTTCTAGTATTTTGACTCGTTTATATATAGATAGGTCAATTAGGACAGCATGTTGCGGGCCTTGTAGCTATTTCAGCATCTCCTCGACCTTTGCAAGGCGTTTGTCATGTTCTGTCATCGGTGCACCTTCAGGTTCAGCCTTCCTGACGACCAGGGGAAGCGAATCGTCCTCTAGCAAGGGCATTTTGCTGTCGTTGGCGAAGGCTTTGTCTTTTTCAGTAGATGGTGGTGGTAGCACCACCTCGATTGCTGCAGGCGTGGGCGTGAGCTTGCCATTGATGGATTCTATTTGTTTGGTGAGGTTTTCTAGTGCGTTGAAAATCATCTTCATTTTGTTTTCCATATTATCAAGATGAACGTTTTCTTCGGCCATTTTTGCAACTACCTGGGAAAACGTTGAAAAAAATGAACATAATGCTTAAAAAAGAATCATTTCATGACTTATTCATAATGTTATTGCATATTTTCTTTATTTGCAAAGAAAAAAAATGAGAACAAAGATTTTTATTATATTAACATTACAAGCGGCATCCCCGGGGTTCGAACCCCGGTCTTCTCGGACCGTTTCGCTTATCCCCGGATACCACTGGGCCGAAGGCCACAGTGGCGTCATTAATGCGCAAAATAATTTATTTATATCACAAAAAGCGGTCCGTGTTATATTAACATTGGTACAACCCATAAACACTGTTAAAGAAGAAAATCAAAACCCCTAAACATAAAAACAAAAAATAGGGGCTTTTAACAAAAAGGGCGCCCCTTCCTGGATGCTCATTCTATAAACGATGGGGAAGCTACAATCTCTCGAAACTGCTTATTTTTACAGACAAGCTCCGCAATAAGCGTATCCTTCGTCCCCACAGTCCTTTCAAGATGGTCGATCTGTGCTTGGCGACTGGGCTTGTTAGTTATATCCGAGGTTTTTGGCTATAGATCTGCCGGGATTCGATGATGTGGAATGTAGAACAAAGAGGCGTAATGGATCTTTTCTTGCCCCTTCAATAGTCTAGGCACAAGAATGTTCGCAGGCTGACATTTAGTCTATACTCCCTGGATGACACGAATTTCGTCAGCGTAATTGTAGTTTGAGCAGGTGAATCGAACTCAAAACATGTCTGTCTTGGGAGGCGGCGAGACCTCCTGAAGAGCCCTATACTGGCGGGCTACCCAATAGGGGTAGTATGAAGTGACGCCAGATAGACCGAGCAGCGGAACAAGGTTATGGAACTGGTGAGCATAACGAGCCTAACCCTCATGGAACCATTTAGTATGCCATAAGAATGCCCTGGGATCGAGGTCTTTTAAAAAGTTTATCCAAGTAGCGTAATTTTTATCAGGGGAATTACTTTTTAAACCTCAAATCTCTGCATCGGGTGCATGAGGTCGTCCATTTTAAAAAGTTGCATGAGGTGCCCAAATCCTCTCAAATGGGATAAAAACCAGATTTGCAAAATTTCTGGGGTAGCCCGCATGATTTTATCATCATTTTGTTTAAAACGATTTAGAGACAAAAATGTTTCTGCCAAAACCGAATTAACGTAACTCAAGCCGATACAAATTTGTTTGGCCACATATGCAATCGAGGGGTTTATTGAATTTCTGTGATTGGGGAAAATGAGACATCCGACAAAAGTAAGGATAAAAATCTTAGCTTTTTGGCCCATGGGCTGGCTTTCAAAACATTCATTTAAGAAAAACTAGGGACATACATTACAGTGAGCTTTAATGAATCTTTTCACGGCATCACTTTTGGTTCGCAAAAACTGGGATAATTCGGGTAGAGGAGGCAACGCCCAAAAGTGATTTGATGAGGTCAGATCCCAAAGGCTTTCCAATGACAACACTATACTCCTCTAGAGTCGGGGTCATCTCAAACTTACCAAATATAAAAGTGGATGTTTGTGGGCACCAGAAATTTCCTAACGCTTGCATCATGCCAGAATGGATGTTGATTTTGAGCAGTGAAAGTAGGCGACTAATTCTTGCTTTAACATACTGTTGGGCATTCCGAACGAGTCGGTCCCACCATGCCAGAAGCTCTTTCTTGGGAGTGAGGACGAATTGGACATCAGCTTTTCTCATCGTGTATAGAATGCAATCAACGGGTAGCCTAATAGTAATAAATCAATTGAATTAGTAGGTTGGATAATAAAATAAGAAGGGATAGAATATATATCTTTCCTTGAACCATGGCAATCACAACAATATACACATGAGCAGTGAGGTTCGATTTCTATTTAGATTAGCTCAGCAAAATGAAATTAAAAGGGTGCCTGATCTTCGCAGTCTCGCGTTGGTGTCAAGTCCTTTTAACCTCGGCCAAATCGAAAGGAATATCTTATAGTTACGCGAATAGCGGCTAAAGATATTTTTTTATGATTTTTTAGAAATAAATTTCAGGGAAAAGAAAGGCAACCTCTACATCGCAAGCTCACGTTCGAGGTCGTATCTTTCTTAACACCATCCTAAAATGCGCTATCGTAGCCCAGGTCTGGTAGCATGGTTGTGTGTGTCACAGTGTAGTGCTAAATCATTAAAACATACACAATAATTTATAAACGATCAATTTGAATCTGCAAGAACAAATAATACTTTAATGTCAGGATCATACCTGAAATTCTCACTGCCAAACAAAAATTATTTTGAACAGGACAAAAATTTAGCTTAAGTCCACTTTTTTAAAAACAAGTCCCTAGTGAAGTCGCCAGTCTGTCGCAACCGACCTCCCGATTTTTATCGAACATGCAAATAGGGGGGTCTCGCCTGGTACATGCTAAGTCTAGGTTCGGAACTTAACTTGGGCTCTCCCAAGCCCATACCATATCGCGACTTAAGGTTTAAGTGTTTAACATGCATGTGGTTTATATCAAGGAGTCGCCACTAATTGATTTGGAGTGGATCGATTAGAAATCCAAATAGGGTGATGGGAGAATCACCCTATTCTTACGAACTAAAGATTAACTGAGTTTAGGGACTTAGTTATATTAGTTGGATAACTAATGCCCTTTCGGTACCTTTTTACCCTGTTCATTTGTGAAAACATTTGTCAGGCAGTTTGGATTGATTTTAGGATCTTTCTCCTAACATGTGAGATGATCAAATGAGTGCATAATAAAAAACGATTAGCAGTCAAAATAGATATGCAGCCTAAGATTCTAACCCTAATTAAGGTGGACAACAATCCAAAACAAAACAAGTCATGTAATCACATTCTAATTAAAACATGCATAATAATAACATAATAGTAATAACATGCAAAATAATACCACATGATCTTATAGGCCAATCTAATTTAAGCATGGAATTATAATAACATGCATAATAATATAACAATAAATTAAAGCATTCAGATAAACCAAAAAAACCTTTTTTTCTTAAAAAAATTTAAATTTTTTTTCGAAATTAAAAAATGGAAGAAGAAAAGAAAAAGAAATTTTTTAAAATTTTTAATTTTTTAATAATTTTTTTAAAAAATAAAAATAAATAAATACGGAAGAAGAAAACGAAAAAGAAAAATTTTAATTTTTTAAAATATTTTTTATTTTTAAAATAAAATATAATATAATATTAAAACGGATCGAGTCAGTGGATCTAGGTCGATCGGATCTGACCCAAGTCGATCGGATCCGACTCAGGGCGTTGACCCCAGGTCGGATTAGTTAATCCGAATCAGGTCGGATTCGACCCAGGTCAACGGATTCGACCCAGGACGTTGACCCGGGTCAAATTGGCTGATCCAGGTCAGGTCGAACCCGTGTATACAGACACATGGAGGACGCCGGCGGAGCCAAAATTGGCCTTCCACCAGCCGACCCAGATCGACATCGCCCCCAAATCAACCTCTGGAGTTCACCATCGAGCTCTGCCACCCACCAAGCTCGTCGTCTGGCCACCTACTCGCCGGTCAGCGAGCAAAACTTACTTGGCCTCATTGAGGCATTTTGTCGAATAGTTGGTGTGCGCAACCAAAACCGAGGGGTTTCGACCTCCTCCGGTGATTCGGTCGGCTCCGGTGGCTACGGCTCGCCTTCGACAGAGGAGTATGGGCCGGGATTTGTGTGACACGGTAGGCACGAGTCCCGACCAAATCGCACCAAAAACACAGAACAAAACAGGGGGGTTTCTCGGCCGGGGGAGCTCATCGATTGACGGCGCATCAGGGCGGCTTTCCAGCTACTTCGTGGGCGATGGCGATGCTGCTAGTTGTCTTTCTTGCTCCGACGTGGCCTCGGTTTGCTCTCTCTCCCTTTTCTCTCTTGGTTCTCTCTCTCTCTCTCTTTGTTTTTCTCAAAATTGCCGACCTCTCTCAGCCTCTATCTCCGGCTTTTATAGTGGCCAAGAGCCACTGCTCCGGCTCCCTTGCGTCAGCTGACGACGGCCTGCATTGGCCTACGCTGCTTGAAGACTTTTGTGGCCATTGTAGGTCGGTGCAGGGAAGGGGAGACCGGTTCTGTGAGGGGTAGAGTGACAAGGGGGAGAGAGGAAAAACGGGGAGAGATGGTCGGGTTTCCGGGGGAGACGAGACTGGCCATCAATGCCAACCCCGGTAGGGTGCCCCCCTGGCCATTCTCTAGCCTGATGGGGACAACTCGGGGTTGCTCCACCGCTCGTCGTCTACGGCCTGGAACAGGGGAGAACAGGGGCGAGAGAGCGACAAGCCGACAAGGGGAAGAAGGAAGGAAGGGGCTAGGCCGGGCTAGGCCCAGCTGCGCGGAGGGGAAAGAAAAGGAGAAAGAGCGGGCTGGGCCGGCGGGGGGAGAGAAAAGGAAAAGAAAAAGGGAAAAGGGCCGAGGCCCCTGTGGGGAAAAGAAAGAAAAAAGAAAAGGGCCCGGTCGACCCGGCCCCGACCCTGCCCTACTCGAATTTCTCTTTTTTTTTTGAAAATTTTTTAAACATTCTAATAGACCCTATTAATATAAAATGTACCTAATTTCTATATGCAATGTATTTAAATAAAAATAATTTTTTTGTCTTAGGAATTAAAGAAAATTAATTCCTAATTTTTGTGTAATTAATGTTGGCAAATTAAAAATAGGTGTCAGCAATATATCATATTGAAAATTTTCAATATAAATAAATTGCAAGACAGGGAGGGTATACTTACCTTGAAGTAATGAAAGCATATGTAATGTTAGCTAAAAATCACATCATCACCCTAAACATGATTTCTAATTAACAAGTCATTTCACTCAAATCTTTTTTAGAGTTTCATTATATGAATGAGAACTAACCTATATGCAATGCATGTAATGCAATTACTCTAATGCGATAATGTACAAAGCATGTTTATTCTAACATGACACACATCATTTAAATGACCTAACATGCGATTTTTAATGACGGGTAAAATTGATATGCAACTATTCTAGCATGATATACAATTTCATGAACCTAACGTACAATCAGTAAATGACATGTAAGCAATGACAAGGCAAATTATGAATGACGTGGCAAGATGACAGTGCGACATAGTGTTCGTGACATGTCGTGATGACATGGCAATGGTAATGCAAGCATGATGCGATTAATCTATATGGCATACACATGATACTTTTTTTTTTGCATTTTTCATTAAGATTTGAAATTAATTAAATTCCCTCATATAAACATGCAATCTATCCTAAAAATAATCTACTTCAATTGTATCTAATCTTTTTGGATTTTTCTTTATAGAAACAAAATTAATTCAAATCAAACAAAGATAGAAAGAAATCATATCCACTCCAAACATGGCATCAAATCACACGAGATATTATTGATATCCATTTAAATTTAGAAACAATAGATTGACAAATCGTATCCCGAGCATAAGGATCAGATTGGCCAATTTTCCGTGCAATCGCGAATCGTATCTCAAGTGGGAGATCAGATTGACGATTTTCCGTGTGATCTCGAATCATATCTTGGGCAGGAGCTCGGATTGATGACCATAGCACATTACGGAATCAGGAAATAATTCCTAATTTAAAGGCTATTTGAAAATTTTCATGGATATGGTAATATTATTCAAACATCCAAACAAGATTGCGACTTCACCCATTAGGCAACAAAATATATGAAAATCGAATTAATCAAAATTCTTACCTAATTCACGATATCACCTGGATAAAGTTTCCAATTTCCAACTTGAAGGGACTGCTTAGATTGCGGTGGCCAACAGTGGTGTTCGCGCTGGACTCGGCTATGTGGTGTCTCGGCCAAAACTTGGGTGACGCGGTGGTGTGCCAGTGCTTGGGAGTTCTCGTAAAACCTACAAAACAGAACCCAAGTTTGGTGAAGAAATGGAGTAACACAACATCGATCGGCGAGATTTCGTCAGGACTGGTAAGTTTGCTGGGACCGCTTGCGGAAGTTGCTGGGCTTGGGCTCTCGATCGGCAGCCAGGAGTACTCGTTAGGATATTGAGATGTAATGATATTTGAGCAGACCGTGTGTGGCAGCTTGCGGAGGGTGCAGCAAGGTGAGGTGTCTAGAGCACAGAAGCAAAGCTTCACTTGATCTAGACTTCGCGTGCATGAAGTTATGAGGTGTTGATGAAGAACTGGTGTGAATTTCCTCTCTCTGGTGCTATCTCTTTGTAAAAAGCTACGGCCTCCACTCTCCTCTCTCTTCTCTTCTTGGACTTGCTTCACCTCCTCTCTCTATGCTCTCACTCACGATTTTTGGCCATGTATAATGTGAATGAAGCCCCCCCTCCCCCTTGCTGCACGGGTTCTCTCTCCTTCATATAGGCCAGGATATCAAACTTTGGACATGGGAAAGAAATATATTTTTTTTTCCATTCCCATTAAAGTGAGATTCACTTTTACTTCTTCCCTTTCTTTATTATATTGCCAATATTGTGTGAATATGGCCAGAGAAATATGCATCAATTCTTTCCTCTTTATTCATTGCCGGTCAATTTTCTTGCTCCCATGTTGAATGAATTTTACCCAATTTTATGGCTCAATGCATGCTTTTCCTTCCAAGCATGGACGTGCTTCTCCATATGTAAAGAGGTGGCCGTGCACACAGTGCTCTTCTTTATATTTGTTCCCTCAAATAGTTAAGCATGTTCGTCTATATTGGTAATCTATACCAATTGTTTCTTTGACCAAAAAATTTTGATAATATAAAGCTTATTGCTTCAAATTTTGATCAAATCAATTTTGCCACACATAATTTCGCTACCGCGGGCTTAATCCAATTAAGCTCACAACCATCCACTGTCAGTCCAACTATTTAACTACTAATGCATATACAATTTAACTAATACTTTTGTTTAGGGGCCAAGATCGACCCCTAATTTTATATGCAATAAATGACTAACTGGGTCACCAAATTTATGTGCCAACAATAATAATTCAGATAATGCTGATTATGTCTTGTTTGTCACTGATGATTCATCGTTTGATGAATGGATTATGGATTTTAGTTGTTCTTTTCACGCTACACCAAATAGGAACTGGTTTACTACTTATCAGTACACGAATAGTAGTAAAGTGTAGTTGGGTAACAACGCTGAGTGCAATATTATAGGTGTTGGTGATATTAAATTCAGAATGCATGATGGTATTATGTGGATATTGATTGGAGTGAGTCATGCTCCAGAGTTGAAGAAAAAACCTATTTCCTTGAGTATCTTGGATTCAACTAGATATCGATATTCTTCAGAATATGGAAATCTAAAGGTTCTTTTAGGTGCTATGGTGATAATGAAAGGAATCAAGCATAATGGCCTGAGTGAACTTCAAGGTGAAATAGTGACGAAATTCGCTACGGAGATGTCAAATGCATCTGTTCAAGAGTCTAAATTGTAGCATATGCGTTTAGGGCACATTAACAAGAAAAGCTTGAAGGTTTTAAGTGAAAGAAATTTGTTATGTGGTTATATTGCTAATGAACTGAATGTATGCAAGTGTCATGACTTAGATCAATGATGGAAAGTGTAGTTTAATACTGTTGTCAAAGAAACCATGGAGATTGCAGAATTGATTCATTTGAATGTTCACAAGTTGTTGCGGTTTCCTTCGAGGAAGAATGCTAGATTCATGCTAACAGTTGTGGATTACTATTCGAGGAAGACGTGGGTGTTTGTGTTTAAGTATAAGTTTGATGCTGTTGTTCGGATCATACAGTTAAAAGCTTTGATCGAAAAGGAGACTGGTAAGACGATTAAGCAGGTGCGGACTAACAATAGTATGGAGTTTTAGTCGAAACTGTTAAATGAATTCTGCATGAAAGAAGGCATAGTAAAACACCGCACTAGTGTCAATGAACCACAACATGTCGCAGAATTAATGAGCAGAACATTACTAGAGACGGCCCATAAAATGCTTTCTAGTGCTGGTATGGCTAGGACATTCCTGGCGGATACACTTAGTACGGCAAGCTACTTGATAAATAGATCATCATCAACTACGATTGGATGTCGGACTCCCGAAGAAGCGTGGTCAAGTAACGTTGCTGATTATTTTGTTCTTAGAATATTTGGTTGTCTTTGTTGTGTTCGAGTTAGTGATGGTAAGCTTGATGGAAGGGTAAGAAAGTGCATATTCCTAGGTTATGCACAAGGTAAGCAAGGCTATTGGTCGTGGTGCCCGAAATTAAATTCACATATTGTCAGCGGAGAAGTTACATTTGACGAGTCTCTAGTACTTTTGGCAAAAAGTGATTATAGCAGTGTTCATACAAATTTGAACAGTGTTTAGCTTGAGGTGGAGTTGCAATCAGAAACTCCCGAGGTAACAGGTACTAACGGAGCAATTAACACAAATGGTGCTTGTAGCCAGGTGGAGCCTATAGAGCCAATAGTTGCTAGAACTACTAAATTTGATAGTATGTGTATTCAATTTCCTGACAGATATGTATGCAACAATAGTTTTGCTTTATCTACGGTTAAAGAGGTTGTGTTGGAAAATTCTCATGGAACTATTAAAGGTGCATGTGGAGTTGGTGTTCTTATGAGGTCCTCGGTTATAGAGAAGTTTAAACGAGGTTTGGACTTGGAAGATATCCGTGGCGGTTGAGTCCATTGGGGGCTGTGAGAGAGTAGTAGTGAATTCAGATTCTATCAAAGCGATTGTGACTTAGCTCAAACGTTAAGCTAAGGTGGAGATTGTTACTATATGGCACGAGTTTGAGTCCGATAAACGAAGCCCAACTCGAGATTATTTGTGTGGAGGTCTAAATATTCTAAATTGGATATTTACTTTTTTTTGTTTTGATATCAAATTAGAATCGGCAAAGCAAAATAGAGAAGAAAAAATTATGGACAAACGTATATTCAAATATCGCAGTCTTTGGACTTATAGACTGGAAAGTCATTCAGGCAACTTGGATTTTCTTTCTGACTGATATATGCTAACCGAATTGGACTTTCGTGGCGGTGATATAAATAATTCGAGCATTTGTTTTTATGGGTCTTACTTCCATATATAAAGCAAGTAAACACCGTGTTTGATGGGAGTGACAAAGAATTGAAGCACCGTTTGCCGAGTGCCTGGCAGTGGGATTGATGATGTGTATATTTGACTTATATTTTGATTATATTTGGTGGTATTTTGGGCAAATATTCGAATAAATAGTGTAATTTGTCACGTTCCGAACCCCATCGAGCTCGTGACATCTTTCTCTGGTCGAATATTGCGACGTCCCAGAAAATCGCAGACCTCATTTCATTTTATCAGAGATTTATATCAATCAGCGAAAGAAACAAATACCCGAACAATAATAACTGGTGTAAATAGGAGAATATATATCCATTACTTATTCAAACTTATACATTATCCACCATATACAATCCACGTAATTTACATGTATATCGAACTTCTGCACCATATATCCCCGATATCCAAAATATGACCAGTAGTCTGGATATACCCTATCTCCAAAATGAGACACTTCAAAATCCTTTACTCAACCCTTAAAACTAATGCCTACGCCCTCTAGATGGCCTCCACTCCGAGTCCGACTCCTCAGAACTTGAGTCAGAATCCCTCTAAACTTCTTGCTCGTCTGTTGGGTACTCTACCACATTATGGTCGGTGTGCATTGGTATCCCAAAATGCTGCGGCGATGGAGGAAGATTCATTGCTTAGGCCGGGGTTATGAAATTGTTGGTTGAAACAATTATGAGATCACATCTCAATAAGCACACACCTTAAACCCCACCTAGGCTATCATGTACCTCCAGACAATCACAACTACACACATCTAACACATAGCAGGCACACAATTATGCTTACCTAGACCTTTCTAGCGTGCAACTTGCACGTTAATTACAACAATACCACATCCAATCATATGCATGTTTTAATTTCATTTCATGCATTCGTTCCGACCTCATCATACCCTTTCCACCCAACTCGCCAGTGACCCGCGTAATGGTACTGCCTCAGGTTCACTGCGACTAACTCATACTCATCTCGCCAATGACTCGCGTAGTAGTACTGCCTTAGGTTCACTACGACTAACTTATAACAACACTTCAAAGGTTTCAAACCCGAACTAATTTCTACCGAATTTTCCTCGCCAAAACTCATTCCATCATGTCCAAACTAACATCCAACAGCCACATGAACATCCATAAACACAACAAGGGATCAAGCTCTCCTCTAATCCATCTATAATCACTTCCTTCAACCCCTAAACCCACTAAACCATGTCTAACTAGTCCGTTAATACCCGATATCCTAAATAGGATTTAGGACGCGACTTACCGAACTCTAGACTAACGCGGCTAGAACGGAAAGCGGCGGCGATCGTCGGGGACAGCAGTGAGCGGCGACGCGGCTCGGCGGTGGCGCGGACGGCGTACAGTGGTGGTGCCCTCCTTGGCCGTGGCTCACGACCACATGAGCGAGCGAGGGAGAAGAGAGACGGCGGCGTGGGGGTGGTGGCGGTGCGGTACGGCGGCGGCGGGGATCGACCAAGGGGGGGCGGTCGGTTGGTGAGGGGGAGAAGGGGCCGAAGAAGAGAGAGAGGGAGAATGAGGAGAGAGAGAGTGGTCTTGGCCTTTTAATGGTCAAACCAATAATTTAGGGGCTAAAATGACGATCTTGCCCTTGTCTCTCAATCCAAATCGACAGCCCAGATTCGATCTTATCTTGAAACCGACGGCCGAGATCGAATCTTTCTTAAAAATATCCAAGGGCAATTTGAGAATTTCATAAAATTCCAAGAGCAAAAATGTCCAACCAAAAAGTTAGGGCAAAATGACCAAAATGCCCCTCCCTCTTAAAACTTGCCCTTTATAACCTTCTAAGGGTAAAATGGTCACTTTTTCATTTTGTTGCCGAAATTGAATTTTTCTGAAGGATTCGGGAAAATCCAAAGTTGCACGTTCCAACCACAACGTCGTCCTAACGTCTCGTCGTGACTTCCTAATTTTTCGATGTCTAATTTATGCTCAATTAAATAATTAAATTTTATTAAACGCAACTCGAGCGTTTCTCAAACTAACGGGCGGCTTTTTTGGGAAAATTCGCATATTCAACCAGTGACTGATAATAATTCGAGTCACGTACAAGTTCATTCGGTTCGTAACAACTTCGGTTGTCATTTAAATCGCGAGGATCGATCGCTAGATCCGAGAGGCACGATCGTTTGGTATAGGTTCAAGATCATTCGTCAATTCATTTTGTGATCCAGCAGAGTCACCCGCGATCCATTACTATGACAGTGGTGAACTGACCCTTGGCTATCCTTGGATCGGCCAACAGTGGCTCAAAATGTCACATCGGCGATTTTATGGTCGAAAATCAATTCACGATTGAATTTTCTCTTAGTCGCACGAATTTAAATCCATAATTAGCCTTTTCCTAATGGTTAGTATCCCAGGAATGATCAGTTCCGGACAAGAACTAACTACGAGTATGTTCATAAAACTAAGCATTTCATAAATCCCAAATGGACAAATTTTCAGGATGTCACATAATTTATTTGTTTTTATGCATTGTGGTTAGGTGATAGTGAATGATGCAATCGCGAAGATTTTGGACTCTTTTGATGTGTTTTTGAGCTGTTGATTGGGATTCTGCATGTAAAAGATCCATTTTCCAAAAATCCATGCTCACGGCTTAAGATCGCGCTGATATAAAGCTAGCGCAGAATTTGAGGATGTGATTTGGCCATTAATTTCCATATTTTTCATATCTGATTGTGGAGGATTTTTGTACTTAAATAGGACTCTTAATTAGGGACATTAGGGAGAAGTTTTTGCCTTTTTTTCTCTTTCCATGTTGGATAGAATTTCTTTTTCTAGACTTTCTCTTTTTTTTTATTTAAGAGGTTGAATGCAAGAGGGGAGAACGGACTTGACTCTAGAAAATTCAGAAACATATTATTTTCTCTTTTGCCCATTTTGTAGCCATATGTGGCTAAGTCATTTTTAATCTAGCAAAGGATTATCAAAGTTCAAGTTCATTCAATTTGTGATATCTAAACTTAATCCTCCTTCTTAATTTCTGCAGTATTTATATATTCTCTGTTTTATTATTTACCATTGCTTTGTTGGTTGTTACAATAAGAGCTCGTCAAACAATTGACAGGGTGATAATTTGCTACAAACCCGTAATTGTTTAGATGTTTTAATAAGAATGGCAAATAATATGACTTGATTAAAATCATATTTTCAAGTTGTATTACGAGAACATATGATCGAGCTTGAATAAGTTACGCGTGTGATTTATTGGCTAGGGTTGGGTTTTCTCATTTTTCATGCTATTAGCGAATTGAATCCTTGGCGCGTGTTAGGGTTATTCGTTAATAAGGGATTAATCAAAGGCACGTGTCCGGTTAATCTAATATTAAGGAAATATTAGGTTGTTAGAAGCGTTTCAACAACCATAACCAGTCTATTGCAGTGTTTGAGATTATTTGTTTGACTCAATGATCAACTTTCGAACTTGAATGAGATTACCTTTACTAGATGTTGCATAATCTGATTTTCTTTAATTTTTGTTTGCTTATTTTATTAAGTATATTCTACATAAACTCCCCTTTTTAATTTCTCTTTTATTGTTTTCTTGGTTTTCAAAGGATTAACAATTTGTCAGTATCTGTGGATTCGACTCTACTCACCATAAGTACAATTTGTTTGTGATTTAGAGAGTAGGAATTATTTTTGGTGAATTCGACCACCACCAGGGCTCATTGGTTTGTCCGTAGAATTACACCACACATTCAAGTGTTGAAGTCGATTAAATCTTGTGGTAATATTTGTGTCTAATTCCTTCGTGAGATTGATAAATTATTTTGTGAAGAATTGTGGAGCTAAACACTGCATGAGTTATTAGTGTAATTGGGGCTGGGGAAACACTTAAAGTGTATGAGTGACTTGAGTATGGCTGTAATCTCCATTGTATCGCTTGATTTATAGTAAAATTTGTGCTGCTCTCTCAGTGGACGTAGGTCACTATGACCGAACCACGTAAATTTAATGTCCAATTTATTTTCTTATTCTGTCTATTTTATTGTTCGATCGCTTGACTTCCGCAACATATGTCATGAAGTGAAAAAGACTAAAAAAATATTTAGACTGCATATAGGTCATCACATATTATGTCACCATCTTTGTCTTTGATCTATAGTTAACAGGTGTCTTGGGATTTAATCATGGAACTTTCGCTTTGTTTGCTCATCGCATCTCTGGTTCTTTACTTTTCTTTGAAATTGATTTATCCCTTTAACTTATTGAGTTTAAAATTTTTAATTGTGCATCCACATAATCAGCTCTCATGTGTTAGTGTTTTAGGCTTAAAATTGATAAGACTGCTTGCAAAATATTTTTGAAAATAAAGAGAAAAAGTACCAAAACTTATAGGGTGAGTGCAGATGATCTGTTGGATCTCATGGGTTTAGGGCGCCGCCCCATGATCCATCCAATCGGGTCACTGGGTGCAGCCAATTTGGGACCGGAGTCGCTCGAGTTCTCCTAATTGTGTCTTGCGGTTGCCTTTGGGAAATAACATGAAATGCTCTTCATGTTATCACTAGAAAGTCTTGTTTTGTACGCCTCAAGAACGTAACTAAAGAACCTTATTCGTAGGCTCGTAGCACAGCGTTTGCATGCAGAGTACATCAAGTTCTGCACATTACACGTAAAACCCTGCTACAGACGACAAAAAAGTTTTATTCATTGCATTCAGTGTCCGCATGCGGGGTACATCGAGTTGCGCACAGCACACGTACACCCTTGTTACATTCTCCAACCACGCAAAATGGAAAGCAATATCAAACTGGAAAGGAAAGAAATGACGTGAAAACGCGACTGAGCTAAGCAGTCCGTGTTTATTCTGGAGCGCCAAACCAAGGCGTTGGGCTTGGTGGCCTATTAGCTGGTCAATGCTTACCGTGGCAGCACTTGAAGGTGACAACGGTCTCCATGTTCCGAGGGCAATCATCGATGGGGCACTGGATGCACTCCGGTATCTTGCCGACCATGTTGGGAATAGAGAACTGGTAGCATTGTGGCTGCTTAATGACCTTCTTGAAGTACTCTAGGAAGTGGGTTTCAAAATCCTGTGTGTTAGTCACTTCCTTGATCCACTCCTCGTGCTTTGACAGCAAGTCCGAGAGATCCTCGAGACTAGTGTTGACGATCACGCTTGACCCCCTCGCAACGATGGCAAAACTACTTTGCTTCTTGTAGCTGGTGTAGAGCTCTAGCAGCTTCAGGTGATCGGACATCTTCATACTCCCCTGCATCGTGAAGGATATGCAGTTCTCGAGGCGGAATAGGAATTGCTCTCTCTTGGTGTTGATGTTGAAGAACTTATAGCTGAAGGAGATGTAGCTTTCCATCTTGCTCATGTGGTCTTTAATCTTCGTGACAGTCTGGGAATCTTCAGCTGAGTCCCACATAAATATGAGCTCCTCGCTTTCAAACTGGCCAACAATCAAGACACAGGACATGTTGAAAAAAAAAAAGAATACAAATCGAAAATAGAGGCTCGTTCTATTTGATTTTGTCCATAGTGTACAAGTTTGTGGTCGGCCATGTGTGTTAATGATAAAACATTAAATAATCTTGTCCGACAAAATTATAGTTGAGGCCGTGTCCTTCGTCCCTATTTGGAGGAAGATTTCGGATTAGACTTTGATTGTTGGTTGGGTATATGGACATCACCTAAATGTAAATTGAACTAAAAATAAGTGACCTGTCCAAATTTGTAACAAACCAATCAGAAGTCTGGTGGGAGGAAGGTCCTTTCAACTAGGGAAAGATATAAAAATATAGTCCAGGTAATCGAAACCATACTGCATTTGTAACTTACGCTTTGTTTGACATTAGGGACGACTGTGTCGTTCACCACAAGCTCAAACCAGTTGATCACTTGGCTGCGCCCGAGCTCATTGGCCCTTCCCTCCGTGAATGGGAAAGCTCTGATACCCCAAAGATGTATCATCGACATTGCGTCTATGTTCTCCACCTTCCCCTGTTGGTTCAGCACGACAACCTTAGTCTGCTCCCTAAATTGCCACTCCTCCTTGATGAACTTTTCTGCCATCTTGCTGACCATGGAGTTGCATGCGTACCACTGCATCTGAGATCTCTTGGCCAGGAACTGCTTCTGCGTCTCTTCGTTATGTACCTTAACCATAGGAACCCACATGATTGCGCAATTACTATGTTCAAAGTTGCTTGCCCGGTAGATGCTGGTAAGGGTCGTTAGATCGTCGTTCGGCAAGTTCAAGTTTGATATAAGCAGCATCACCCTCTTGTTCTTCAACTCCTTTATCTCCACCTGTAACATATAGTGATCAAACCATGCTGTTATTTTTGCATTTTGAAGTAGTTAATTACCTGTACGTGGATATGCATTCCCTTCGCGTGACACTGACATACAATAATGTCCCGTAATCGAAGTAAATGAAGATTATTGGGACTGAGAAGCTAACCTTTGAGCCCTCTGAATAAACTGTCAGGTCGTTCTCTGTGCAAAACAATTTGGCCATAAGCTCCACAATGTCAGTGCCAAACATGGAAAGTTTCTAGCTTAATGTCCTCATATAAACGTTGCCCCTCTGCATAAAGTGAATTGCTATAATTTTAAGTTCAATAAATGGATATGACAAAAAAGTATCTGCGTACACAAAAAGGAATATGAAGGAGACGCATGAACGCCTCAATCCATCGGTGAGTGAATGACTTTTTGTTCGATAACGACAATGATCTCACCGTTCTTTCGCTTGAAATCTTCCACGTCTTTCTTGAAGGATTTATATTTTTCCGAAACATGGTACGAGAAGGTCGACAGATCTTGCCCTAGGAACCTGAAGTCATCAAGAAATAGGTTGAGCACTGAAGCGAAACAGTTGGAGAGAGAGAGAGAGAGAGAGAGAGAGAGCTTGGTAGAACATACTTATTGCTCGCGCTAGTCATGCCACAGAACGGAACTGAGCAGCCAATTACACCGAAAATGATTTGATAAAAACTGGCTCTTGTGTCGATTGATGTCGGCAATGCACTGAATTTTTTGAAGTACTTCACAAACTCAACGGTGCACTTGGTGAACTCCAAAGTCACCCTGATCAGATTTTTAAGCTCACCAAGATCCGACTTACCACCACGCGGCCCTCTCAACCCGGCCGCTAACCTTAATTTGTAGTCCAAATTTTCAATTTGAGCGAGGTGACGATTATCGGCATAGTACACCGAGAAAGCTGACAGTGTCAGCACAGCCTTGGCATCCCATGGAAAGGATGACAACTTCTCAAAAAGCGATTTCATCATTTGGCGAGCATCGGCGGCGTGCAAGGCCTCGCAAGTAATCTGTTGGTTGCAGAAATATATTTTGATATTCAATGTGGGAAATAACATGATCGAGGATGTGACGAAGAATTTAACAAACACAGCGATTGTTTCCATTTTCTCTGATAGAGAATGAACAATTTAAATTTAATGCGGTGTAAAAAGATGCTTTTACTTTAGTATCAGTTGTTATCTAAAAAAAATCATAATCTCACTGTAATGCTAGGAAAGAACTAAAAGAAATGTCTAGGGCTCCCGCATCTCTTAATATGAGATTACCTGACAGCACAATTCGTTGATAGTGGATGAAAAAGCGAGAGGCGGCAATGGTGAGCTCGAGCTTTTGATTTGAACTTGGTCACCCTGGAAAAATGAGTTCACTTATGAGTCCTCACCATGAAATATTATGAACATAAGAGCATGAAAAAATTGTGTATCTTTATAAAGTTTGGCCGGACAGAAGTGAAGCATGCGATTAATTTGAGGAGCAAAGACATTTTCCCACGCATTAAGAACCGACCAACCAATTAACCATGAAAAGAAGTAACTGGGAAAGATTGCAGTATTTGCCACGAATTTCACGTTTTTTTGCGAATGACATGTGGTGGTGATGCAGCCACTTAACCACGGGCACAAATATAAATTTCCCTTTACTTTTTACAATTCAGAGGCATGAATATAGAGGTAAACTGGAAACCTATGAAACACCTTACATATCTCATGAACTAGTTAGGTTAAGGCTGCTGACCTTTACTAAGAAATAAATTCACTATCGAGAAGTAAATATAAAAGAGTCTATCACATGTCATTGAATTTGGTTATCCGCTAATTTACCTCTAGGTCAAGGATTTCCTCGATGAGGCTCAAGTAGTTCGTGACATCGACTTGTTCTGAGCTAGCGCAATGGTGGCTCGCGACCTCTTTCATGAAGTTGTCATCGTTGAGGAGGGTAAGTAAGCTGGTCATGAAGCTCTTGTCTCCGGTCATTTTCAGAGGGAAAGGAGAAAGGAATGGGTGAAGCAGAGAAAGTTTAGGGTTGCCAGGGAATGAGCGAAGTGAAGATGGAAGGCTTGTGTGGAGCAAACTGCAGGTCCCTTGTTACCTATTTATAACACTCCAAGGCCATAACACGAACTGACTAAAAAAAGAAAAGGGCATAACACGACAACTTATGAGCAGGTAAGAAGGATAGAGTCGTAACTCTCCACAGGTCCTACACTCCAAGGCCACAACACGACAACTTATGAGCCGGTAAGAAGGAACGATTAATTGATTGATATGAGTCATCTCTCTCTCTCCCTCTTCAGTATGAGTCATCTCTCTCTCTCTCTGTCTCTCTCTGGAACCATCTCGATGAGATCAAGTTTACCTATTCATTTGTGATTGGTCGAGTCATTTTATAATTATTAGAGATATCTTGATCTTAAGCCCGCATTGGTCCTAATAAACTAATCAATCAAATTCTTAACGAATAAAAGATAAAGGAAAGTTTGATTAATTATTAAGAAGTCTAGAATTTTTTTTCTTTTTATAGTTATCTTGTAACGCAAAGACTGTGTTAGTGCGGGTTCGAGAGTGAAGAACGTAATTTATATATCGGATAAATAGCGTGACGGTAATACGTTAAGAACCAAGCCTATAATAGGTGGGAGATTTTGAAACTCGTTTGTCAAAGTTAAACATGAACAATCTGATTTGTCAATTACACTACTTTAGTTGTCATGGACATGGGCATATTTTTGTTTAATTTTATTCTTGTTTTGATCTACGGTTATTGTTTACATTGCGCGCTCGCTCATTTTTCACGAAAATTTGTGGGGAGGTCGACAATTGATCGGATGACCCTCTAATATGCGCCGTTGTCTATGTAGGGTTCATCAACGAAAAACAACGCAGCGGAATATAGAACCCTAAACAGGATCCATGTGTATATTGAAATCGAGAGAGAATTTCAAAACGTACCTTTTGCAGATCGAAGATAAATCGACAATTGATTGTGTCTGGATTAGCACCCCAAGTGTTGCGCCTCTACCGGTATCCACACACACGAACGGGATTCTTCAACGATCCACGTGCTAGCGAAATATCTTGAAGTTTCTTTCTTGTACGCCTTTTGATTTTCGATACTCTTTCGAAAGAAAACCCTAGACAGAGAACGATTCTCTATCTATTTATATATCCTCATTATCTAGCGGAATTAAAAGAAGTGGGCCAGGCGATTTGAGCCCACGCTTAATCATTATCTCATAACGCGCACGACCGCATAGATAATTTAAATAAGAGAATAAATTAAAATCTACTTCTTAAGTAGATCAAAGCACATAGAAAATATTAAATCCGTTCGCTATTGTGTGCGACCCTGTAGGTTCACTAAACATTAGCAGTGTGTTCAAAACCCTTTTGGCCCACAAGTCATAAGCGGTCTCTAGCAAGACATTATGACTACCTAAGTATAGTGAAGGTCGATTTTTCCGACACAACCTAATCCACAACTAATATTAGAGTATCAACATTGATTGATTCCTAGGGCAGACCACTAACAATCTCCCACTTGCACTAGAACCAATCATATAAACTAAGTCCCTTTGTCACTTGATTTCCGAGTTAAGCATAAGGCAGGACAAGTGTCATCCTTATATAGCTTAATCTCATTTTCCCGATACCGCAGCTAGACTGTCAAAACAAGTAGTTGACTCTTCAACTCACTTGAGCATGGCCATGCATTTCACAGTCTCAACTCTACGGGAGGCCAGGAAATCATACCCTCGTTATATGAGAGGGACAAATCCCATCTTGTCTACTCACATCACTCAACACGATTCATGACATGCCCAGCCATTACCTTTATAATCACCTATTACGGCTAACGTTTAGCAATGTTAAAGCATGCCAATCTACGTCTAGGAAACCATGGCAGACTCAGGTCAAAGGACTATACTCTATAGTTGTGATGAGAAATACTAATGACATTATATAACAATCCTACAGTATTCTCATAGTGGGTCTGTCCAATACAATATTTTCTAACATGTATTCCATGTGATCAACTTTATATCTCTATATTCATGACCCGTGAAACTTGGTCATCAGTTGACTTACATGCTAGTCTCAAACACCATTTGCTTCCCAATGCACAATGGTAATTGACTAGGGACATTTAGAATATTAATATCCACTCTATTAATAGAGTTTCACGATCAAATCACGTATTTGATTATCTATTAAGGATATTCAATATTCAGGGGATAAAGATTTCGCATTCAATTATGTACTAAAATTAAATCGAAATCAAATATAATATATATTTTATCAATGAACAATGAAAATGTATATAACATATACTCCCACTCACATCAAGACCAATCACTAATGTGTCTAAGGCCTAAAGCGTTACAATGACGCTCATGCTTAGATTGTGGAAGAGCCTTCGTTAACGGATCGGCTGTATTCAACTCCGTTGCAACTTTGCACATCTTAACATCACCTCTTTCAATGAATTCTCGAATGAGATGATACTTCCTGAGTATGTGTTTGGTCTTCTGGTGAGACCTAGGCTCTTTAGCCAAAGCTATGGCCCCACTGTCACGCCTCGCACCCTTCGAGCGCGCGATCATCCCTCGATGGTCGAACATTGAATGCGACGTCCCAGATACATCGCCGACCCAACCCAAACATCAGAGATTAAACACGCGCGGAAACAAATAGAAACAACCCGGACGAATAATAATGACAAGGGATAGCAATAGCACAAAATAATAACTGGAATTCCTACACTTAGCAGATACATATGACGCCCACAAAAGACAATCCCTAAGTTAGGCCACAACAACAGAACTAGATTCCTCAAAAGGGGCAAATGTTCGCAAACTTAACTCCTCTATAAAGGGGGACTCAAATACCGAGTACTTGACCCGTCCTCGATCTCCGAGATACTCTTGTAGCGTCTCCAATCACTCATGGTCGCGGATCTGAAATGGTTATATAATAACCGTGAGAACGAGTCTCAATAAGCAACCCCCTAAACCCCACCTAGGCCAATGCGTACCCAGACAAGTCGTACATGCAATCAAACCGATAATATATATAATACACATCAATGGACTTACCTCGCCATCCAATCACTTACCCACACTGCACATTAGTTAATCAGAATAATGCAATAATATCCCGGTAATATGGCACAATCGTTCAAGTACCATCCACACTTGCACTCAATCAATCCAACCAATTCAGCCAGTCAATTCAGTCACACGCTCAACCAGCCATTTCGGTCACACGCTCAACCAGCCAATTCAGTCACACGCGCCATATCACAATCACCTGGCACACACACTCCCACTCGAAATCAATCAATCCAACCAATCACCCACACGCGCCATCCGTCAATTCGATCAACATCCACACGCTCAACTAGCCGATTCAATCACACTCAGTCGTCCATTTCAATCACACTCAAATCACATGCGTGACCAACATCTTTCTCACGACCCGCGCCGTTGCGCCTCAAGTTCATTCTCACAGGCTCACAAGCCACACAAATCGATCAATCCCAATGGCCGCCGTCAACACGTCCCAAGCCATACCATTCAATCAATTCCAGTGGCCGCCGTCAACACGTCCCAAGCCACACTATTCAATCAATTCCAACGACCGACGTAAACACGTCCCGGTCCATTCATACCTTTAACGGGCCACCGTCAACACGTCTCAAGCCCGCATCCAATCGGCACATCGGCCATTCATGCCTTCACACGGACCGCCATCAACACGTCCCAAGTCCGTAGCCCTCCGATCAATCCGGGCTTAAAATCGACAGGCATGCACACGCCATTCAATTCAATCACATTCACGCCGAATTGCATCAAACAGCTCAAATTCACAAATTCGGTCCAATCCACAAATCGCCACTTCAACCACAAACCCGACGTTCAAGTCGATCACACACGATTTTCCCCAAATCAAGCATACTATCTAATCCAATTCAAATTGCATAATTAAATCACAATATCACTAAATTAATGCTCGCCCTAGCCATTCTAACCCGAAACTAGTCAATGAAATACCCAAAAGACTAAGTAGGGTCTAGGAAGTCGCTTACCAAGTTTTGGCCCGGGGAAAGTCGGCTCGGGCTCAAAATGACCCGGGTGAACAGTTCGGACTAGGCGCGGGCATGGGCTACACGGGCGCGCTGACCGGCCAAAGCGGGCACAATGGCCGATCGGCGTGCCTGGTGCGCGGGCGCGACGGACGCGCGGCGTGCCCGGGGCGCACGGGCGAGCGGATGGGCAACGCGCCAGGACGACGAGCCGGCTGAACGGGCAATGCGCCCGGGCTACGGGCGCGGGCACGGGCAAGGCGATGGGCGCGGGCGCGGACAAGGGCGCGGGCGCGGCAACGGGCATGGGCGCGGGCGCGGCCACGGGCAACGAGCGCGGGCGTGGGCGCGGTCACGGGCAACGGGCACGGGCGCGGCTTGGTCGCGTGGGCGGCGAGCCGACCATGGCTTGGGCAGGCTCGAGCGCGGCTGGGCTGGCTGGCCAGCCGGGGCTAGCTAGCTGGCTGGTCGACTGGGGCGGTGACCGGCGGCGGCGGCGGCGGCGAGCTGGGGGGAAAAGAGGTCAGCCGGGGAGAGAGAGAGAGAGAGATCGAGGCTGAGGGAGAGGGGCGAACCGGCGATGACTGGCCGGACGAGCCGGCGACGGGCGAGCTGGCCGGCGGGCGGCGACGAGGAATGGCTGGGCTCGGCCGGGCGCGGCAGCTAGACTCGCCGGAACCGAGACAGGGGAGAGGCTGGGGAGGAGAGAGAGAGAGAGAGGGAGCTGGGGGTTGGCGGGGCTCAGCCGGGCGGGGCAGCTGCGTCGTCGCCAGAGCAGCAGGCGGCGGCGAGCCCCTGGCGGCCCGGCGAGCTGAGCTCGCGGCTGGCGCGGAGGTCCGAGAGAGAGAGAGAGAGCAGTCGGTTGGGTGGGGGCCGGCGGAGCTGCAGGCGGCTGGTCGGGCGGCGCGGTGCGGCAGCGTGGGATGGACGTGCTCGGCGATCAGCGGTGACGCTTCGGGCGAAACCAAAGCGGCCGTGGGCGACCAGAAACCAGAGAAGAAAACGAAGAAGAAGAAGAAGAAGGGGAAGAAGAAAGGAAGAGAGAGAGAGAGAGGGGACAGAGAGGGATGGTCTGTCAGGGGGGAGGGGACGTGTGCATGGGGAAGGGGAGAGAGAGAGAGAGAGAGAGAGATAGAGAGAGAGAGAGGACATACGCGGATAGGGGAAAGAACGTGCGCGGAAGAGAGAGGAGAGAGGAGAGAGAGAGAGAAAGAGAGGGAGAAAGTCAAAGGTAATTATCGCGATCTAACGGACACGGTTTAAATCCAAAAAAAAACGATCTAACGGTCACGATTTAAATACAGAAAATGGTCTGACAGTCCACGAAAAATCCCAATAATAATATAGGGCAAATTACCAAAATAAAATAACTCAAAACATACTACGAGGGAGGTCTACTAATCCAAATCCGCACCCGGTCCAAAAATTCACTTTTCCACTATTCCTGATAATCTCGATGTTGGCCACAATAATCTCGACACCGTCCAATTTATTTCGTCCCGAAACTCTCGAAAATCGACTGCCAAGTTTGGGGTCTAAATAACGGCCAAATTCGATCGAGTGCGATTCTAGCGAATTCTCAAAATTTAAAAATAATAACCGGGAGTGATCAGTTCCCGGGCGAGATTTTACTACAAGCACACTGACGAATTACACGTTTATTAAATCCCAAAATTGAGTCAAAATCCGGGATGTCACGCCCATTGCTGTCGCAATAGAGGTCCGTTGGATTTGAACTTGTGGGACTGATTCCCAGTTCTTCTATAAACTTTCGAATCCAAACAGCTTCCTTTGATGCTTCTGAAGCAGCAATATATTCAGCTTCTGTCGTAGAATCTGCAATAGTGTCCTGCTTGGAACTCTTCCAGCACACCGCTCCACCATTCACACAAAAAACAAAACCTGACTGCGATTGAAGGTCGTCTTTGTCGATTTGGAAACTAGCATCAGTGTAACCGCTTACAGTGATCTGTTCCTCACCTCCATAGACTAAGAATAAATCCTTAGTTCTTCTCAAGTACTTAAGGATATTTTTGACAGCAATCCAGTGAGATTCCCCTAGATCTGACTGATATCTACTTGTCATGCTCAATGCATAAGCAACATCAGGACGAATGCATAACATAGCATACATGATGGATCCCACAGCCGATGCATAAGGAATCCTACTCATGCGGTCTTGCTCATCTTATGTTGAAGGACACCGAGTCTTGCTAAGACTTATGCCATGTGTCATCGGGAGAAAACCTTTCTTGGAGTCTTGCATATTAAACCTATTGATGACTTTGTCAACATATGTACTTTGACTCAGTCCAATAAGTCTCTTAGATCTATCTCTATAGATCCTGATCCCCAAGATATAGTTTGCCTCTCCCATGTCCTTCATGGAGAAAAATTTTCCTAGCGATGTCTTAACTGACTGAAGCATAGGAATGTCGTTTCCAATGAGTAGTATATCATCCACATACAACACTAGAAACACAATTGCACTCCCACTAGACTTCTTGTATACACAAGCTTCTTCTTTGTTTCTGATGAAGCCAAACTCTTTGACAGTTTCATCGAAACGAATATTCCAGCTCCGTGATGCCTGCTTCAATCCATAAATAGAACGTTGAAGCTTGTATATCTTCTCAGTGTTATCTGGTAATGTAAAGCCTTCAGGTTGTGTTATGTACACATCCTCCTCTAGATTTCTGTTAAGGAAAGCTGTCTTTACATCCATTTGCCATGTCTCATAGTCATAATATGCAGCAAACGCTAAAATAATCCGAATGGACTTAAGCATGGCCACTGGTGAAAAGGTCTCGTCATAGTCAATACCATGAGTTTGTTTAAAACCTTTAGCTACTAGCCGTGCTTTATAGATGTGAACATTTCCATCCATATCAGTTTTCTTCTTGAAAACCCACTTACACCCTATAGGTTTGACACCTTCGGGTGGATCAATCAAAGTCCAAACTTTGTTTTTATACATTGAGTCCATTTCGGATTTCATGGCCTGAAGCCATTTATCGGAGTCTGGGCCCATCATAGCTTCAGTATAGGTTGTAGGTTCGTCGTTTTCTATTAACAATAGATGACGATGTTCTGTCACGTGAAAACCATATCTCATAGGCTCACGATGTGTTCTTTCAGACCTATGAACAATAGGTGCCACTGGAGTAGACTCTATAACTCTTTATAGATCTAATTGAGGTTCCTCATGAACTAGAACACCCTCTTGTGGCACTATAACTTCTTCGAGGTTTACCTTATTCCCATTGGTTCCTTTAGTAAGAAACTCTTTCTCCAAAAAGACACCATTTCGAGCAACAAAAACTTTATTCTCTGATGGATTGTAAAAGTAATATCCTTTTGTTTCTTTAGGATATCCCACAAAGAAGCATTTATCATATTTGGGTCCAAACTTATCAGAAAGTAAACGTTTTACATAAGCTTCACAACCCCAAATCTTTAGAAAAGACATACTAGGAACTTTTCCTGTCCACATCTCATATGGCGACTTCTCTACAGCTTTTGATGGACTTCTATTTAGTGTAAACGCAGCTGTCTCGAGTGCATATCCCCAGAAAGATAATGGAAGATCTGAATGACTCATCATTGATCGAACCATATCTAACAAAGTTCGATTTCTCCTCTCAGAGACACCATTCCATTGTGGTGTTCCAGGAGGAGAGAGCTGTGAAACAATTCCACACTCTTTGAGATGGTTATTGAACTCTTGGCTTAAATATTCTCCTCCTCGATCAGATAGAAGAGCCTTGATATATTTGCCAAGTTGATTCTGTACTTCATTATGAAATTCCTTGAACTTTTCAAAAGAGTCGGACTTATGTTTCATCAAGTAAACATATCCATATCTACTGAAATCATCAGTAAATATAATGAAGTACTGATAACCTCCTCTAGCTGTAGAACTTAGTAGTCCACACACATCAGTATGTATAAGGGCCAATAATTCTTTTGTCCTCTCACTTTGATTAGTAAAAGGAGCTTTTGTCATTTTTCCAACTAAACAAGATTCACACGTATCAAATGATTCAAAATCAAATGAATGTAATAGTCCATTGCTATGAAGCTTGTGAATTCATTTCTCGTTTATGTGGCCTAATCGACAGTGCCATAGGTAGGTTGGATTCAAATCATTAGATTTAAACCTTTTTGTATTTATATTATAGATTGGCACATCAAGATTTAGAACATATATCCCATCCACAATATGAGCGCTACCATAAAATAATCCATTAAGATAAAACGAACAACTATTGTTCTTTATATCAAAATAGAAACCTTCCTTGTCCAAACAAGAAACAGAAACAATATTCCTGCGTATAGCAGGTACATAGTAACAATTATTCAGTTCTAAAATCATGCCAGAAGGTAAAGCTACATCATATGTTCCTACGGCTAATGCAGCAATTCTTGCTCCATTTCCAACTCGTAGTTCCACTTCACCTTTTGCAAGTGTTCTACTTCGTTTTAGTGCCTGCACATCTATACAAATGTGAGTACCACAACCGGTATCCAATACCCATGAAGTAGAACTAGTAGTAACATTTACTTCTATAACATAAATACCTGAATCGGAAGTCTCACTTCCCTTTTTCTTCAGATCCTCCAAATATTTCTTGCAATTCCTCTTTCAATGTCCATTCTCACCACAATGGAAGCATACAGCATCAGCAGTCGGACCCGGTTTGGTCTTGGATTTGGGTTTGGGCTTAGTGCCCTTGCCCTTGCCCTTGACCTTACCTGGCTTCTTAAAGCCTTTCCCCTTTTGAACCATGAGAACATTAGGGGTAGGGTCCTTCTTGATATTTTGCTCAGCAGTTTTGAGCATCCCATGCAGTTCAGTCAAAGACTTATTCAGATTATGCATGTTATAGTTCATAACAAACGTGTCATAATCTTAAGGCAATGACTGAAGAATAATGTCAGTAGCCAACTCTTGGCTAATAGGAGAGCCCAGTCGTTCCAGGTTTTCAATATAACCTATCATCTTTATGACATGTGGACTAACTAAGCTCCCACTTGCTAGCTTGCACTCAATTAAGGTTTTTACCGTTTGGTACCTTTCAGTGCGTGCCTGCTCCTGAAACAAATTTTTTAGGTTCATGATCATATCATAGGCATCCACGTTCTCAAATTGCTTTTGAAGATCTAAGTTCATGGTAGCTAACATTAGACATGATGCATCCAATGCATCATCTTTATGCTTCTGATAAGCATTCCTTTCAGCATGAGGAGCATTGGAAGGAGGTGCCTTCCAAGGGAGTGGTTTCTCCAGGACATAATCCTTTTTCTCCTGCTTGAGAACAATTCTCAAGCTTCTATACCAGTCCAAAAAGTTTGAACCATTCAATTTGTCCTTCTCAAGGATAGATCGCAGTGAAAAGTGTGATGCAGAGCTATTTGCCATTATCTACAACAAATATGCAAAGTGAATTGTTCATTAATATTATTTATAATAAACTCCCACTATACTTTTATAACATGTGTCCCAATAAGTATAGTGAACCAAGATCCATATTTTACCAAGACTCGAGTAAACTTTGGCTTACCGCTCAAGACTAAGTTATTTAGGTAGATAACTTTTTGTCAATTGTATCGAATACAACTCTTGGTTGTTGGGGTTGACATCTCATATCTTATCCCTAAACACTATGCCTCAAGGCCCAAAACCGTTTTGATAGCCTCGTTAAGTAAACCAATCTTGACTTATGGATAACTATTATCCATCCTATTTTACTCAAATAGTTAAAGACACCCTGCTTTGGCAGGCCCATCTATTGACGATTCAAGTCTTAACAGGTGTATAATTAGAAAGGCATCCTAGTATTATTAATTTTATTAGGGACTCTTAATGTTTATTTAGCGATAAATGTATGCATGTGATAAACGTAAGCGAAACATCAATCATAATAATAAAGGTACATCAATCATATATATGGGAACGAACAATTCCATGCAGGGGTCAAGGGGGCTGCGCCCCCTTTCGGGGTCGAGGGGCAGCGCCCCTCGCGACAGAATTCTCAATTCTGTTTACCAGGAGAGCCCCGAAAACATAGACAGAATTCTCAATTCTGTGTTCTTGGGAGACTATCCGTCGCTGCCACCTCCCGCGTCCTCACCGTGCCCATTTGGCCGAGCGCCTCGACGCACCGACTGACTTGGCGCGCCGCCGTCTCCGCCTGGGGCATCGGGCTCAGGCGCAACGCTGCGTCCGCCTCGGGCATCGGGCCCAGGCGCGACGTCGCCTCCGTCTCGGGCATTGGGCCCAGGCGCGACGCCGCCTCCGCCTCGGGCAACGCGCACAGGCGCGACGCCGGCCCCGCCTTGGGAAACAACCCAGGCACGATCGGAACATGATCAACCCATCCCTGCTTCGTTCCTTCTCAATTGATCATATCAATTCATATTTCAAATTCATCTAACCCTAATTTAGACTTTTCAGGCATATATCATATGTATCAACAATTAGGATTTCCGATTCAACTTCAATATATCACAAGCAGCTCTGATACCACTGTAGGGTTCATCAACGAAAAACAACGCAGCGGAATATAGAACCCTAAACAGGATCCATGTGTATATTGAAATCGAGAGAGAATTTCGAAACGTACCTTTTGCAGATCGAAGATAAATCAACAATTGATTGTGTCTGGATTAGCGCCCCAAGTGTTTCGCCTCTACCGGTATCCACACACACGAACGGGATTCTCCAACAATCCACGTGTTAGCGAAATATCTTGAAATTTCTTTCTTGTACGCCTTTTGATTTTCGATACTCTTTCGAAAGAAAACCCTAGACAGAGAACGATTCTCTATCTATTTATATATCATCATTATCTAGCGGAATTAAAAGAAGTGGGCCAGGCGATTTGGGCCCACGCTTAATCGTTATCTCATAACGCGCACGACCGCATATATAATTTAAATAAGAGAATAAATTAAAATCTACTTCTTAAGTAGATCAAAGCACATAGAAAATATTAAATCCGTTCGCTATTGTGTGCGACCCTGTAGGTTCACTAAACATTAGCAGTGTGCTCAAAACCCTTTTGGCCCACAAGTCATAAGCGGTCTCTAGCAAGACATTATGACTACCTAAGTATAGTGAAGGTCGATTTTTCCGACACAACCTAATCCACAACTAATATTAGAGTATCAACATTGATTGATTCCTAGGGCAGACCACTAACAGTCTAGAGATCATTTCAAGGAACAAATCTCCATTAGTTTGATGCTTCATTTTCCCGTGGCGCCTGACGATTTTGTGTTCTCTGATAATTTCGTTAGTACAAATATATCTCGAGTTTGAGTCCAAGAAAGAAATCGGCTCGATTCGAAGTGTGCGGTGATCCAACCCGAATAATTAAAGTCCAAAGTGAATGTTGCCGAATATTGGAGGAGGCAAAAATTACCAAAACATATTCCGTGTTGAAGTAATATTTCTATTTTTAGTTGGCCAAGGATTTTACAATATGTGGCCGTTCATTCTCTTTTGATATTGCGTGCTTAGATAGACTTTTATTTTTTAAAATTTTTGCTTAATTTAAATCTTGCGGCATACGAGCTTTGACTTTTTTTTTATATTATGAATATCTGAAACTTTAACAATATACAGATATCGGCACATAGATTTATATGTATTTTTTCATTACCTTTAAAAATTTGGACAACATTTTGAATTTTGATGGGAAAACAAAAGTCTGATGAGAAAAAAAATTTTATATTTTCTTTTTTGTAATCTTTTAAGCATTTACAGTTAATAGAATTAAGACAAAGTTGGAGCTTGTTACACATGAACTTTTTCTTGGATATGCAAAGCTATATGATGGTGTGTCTCAGCATTCTTATTTCATGTTAATTGAGTGAGTGTTTCTTTCTTTCTTTTTTTTTCACGAGTTTAGATCTTACAACTTATCCTTAATTACTAACTTACATAATTCTCGAGTGCTTCCCTATAAACGTTAATTGAACCCCTGGTTATTTTATTTAAGATAGTGTGGAGGTGGATCCAATTGTCGGATTAGTTTAACAAATAAGATAAAAATAAAGTCGAAAACAGTATTGTAGAATTTTCAACGTATTTATGTATGTCTATAATGAAGAGTTGACAAACCTATTTATAAACTTTACATTATAACTATCTAAAATAACTTTATATTACCATTTCAATCAGAATCAAAGAAGGACGATAATGCACTATCCTGAAAGATATACGAAATCAAGGGAATATATCTCTAACAAAAGAAAATTCGCCAAATCTTAATTGTGTTTGCTACGCACATACATGGAAATTGGTTGTATGTGATCGATAATCTTCCCAAGTACAGCGGATGATTATCACGAAACTAGCAAATACAAATGGTGAAAAACAAGAATAGTTGATAGCCTAATGGTACATACTAATATTCATAAATGCAAGATTATGAATTTGAACTCGCTTCTTAGATCCATGAGTCGTGAACTGTATTGAGTTACAACCTCCTCCATAGTATCGGAATTTGAACGTTCGATAGTGAGTGTGCAGCCTTCTAGAGGTAGAGTAGACAAAGCAAAACAATGATACGCTTGTTAAACATACTCCAAACTTATGAAGTATAGATAAATGTATTTTCCGATCTATTTCGAGTTTCTCTATACCTGATTTCAATAAATGTGTCTAATATTTGTTGAGAATTGTCGCGACCGACCTCCCGGGCTCTTTTTTGAACATCATCATGCATAAAGCAGGGGGGCTCGCCTGGTACGTACTAAGTCTAGATTTAGGACTTAACTCGGGCTCTCCCAAGCCCATACCATATCGCGACTTAGGGTTTAAATATTTAATATGTAAATGGTTTATACCAAGGAGTCGCCACTAATTGATTTGGGGTGGATCGATTAGAAACCTAAATAAGGTGATGGGAGAATCACCCTATTCCTGTGAACCAGAGATTAACTGAATTCTTGGACTTGGTTATACTAATTGGATAACTAATGCTCTTTCGGTACCATTTTACCCTGTTCATTTTTTTAAATATTTGTCAGGCAATTTTGATTGATTTTAGAACTTTTCTCCTAACATGTGAGGTGATCAAGTGAGTGCATAATCAGAAGCGATTAGCAGTCAAAAGACACAACAATTCATGCAGCCTAAGGTTCTAACCTTAACCAAGTCAGATGATATTCAGAAACACAACAGCTCATGCAACTGTATAAAAAAAACATGCGTAATAATAGTAGTGAAAAACATATGCGAAGTATTACCGCACAACCTCAGGCTTATCTAATTTAAATAAGACAATAGCGTACATAATGATTACAACAATAAGTTAAAACACTCAGATAAGTCACATAAAAAAAAATTTATATTTTCATTAATTTTTTTTAAAAAAAATTGAGATAAAAATACGAAATAAGAAAAGAAAAGGAAAATTTTTTTGAAAATTTTTTAATTAATTTTTTTTAATTTTTTAATTTTTAATTTTTTTAAAAATAAAATATTAATATAATATTAAAACAGGGTCGGGTCGAGAGGATCCGACCCAGGTCAATAGACCCGACCCATTGCGTTGATCGGGTCGGATTTCCGGATCCGACCCGGGTCAAAGGGTCAACCTAGGTCATTGACCCGGGTTTGGACCGGATTTGGCCCGATTGGATCTCGGTCCGGTGGAAAAAGACAAAATAGGGCCAGCTCAACCGGGTCGAACCTGCCCAGGAAGCCTGACCCGGTCTGTAGACCAGTCCAAACCGGTTCTCACGGGCCTGAGGCATGCGAGATCGTCGGCCGGCGAGATTCGACGTCTCGCCGGCCGACCCAGATCGAATCCGGCCCGACTTTCACTTCTGGGGACCCCTACGTCACTCCTTCAGCTACTCGACTCATCGGCTGGCCAACTGCTCGCCGACTGACAAGCAAAATCAACCCGGCCTCATTGGGGCATTTTATCGAACGGTTGGGAAGCATGACAAAAATTGATGGGTTTCGACCTCCTATGGTGATCCGGTCGACTCCAGCGATTACGGTTCACCTTCGACGGTGAGTGGGGATCGGGATCGACAACGATATGGATCAGGATTCACACGAAACGGCCGGCGCGAGTCCCGGCCCAACCGAGCCAAAAAACAGGGGAAAACAGGGAACCGAGGAGACTCGCCAGTCGGTGGCACTTCTGGGGGGACTTCCGACTGGTTGGGAGACGTCGACGACGCTGCTGGTTTTCCCTTTCGCTCCGGCATGACCTCGATATGCCTTTTTTTCTCTCTGATTTCTCTCTCTCTCTCTCTCTCTCTCTCTCTCTCTCTCTCTCTCTCTCTATTCTCCCTGTTCTCTCTCTGTTTTTTTTTTCTGAAAATTGGCCGACCGGTGCCTCTCTCTTCCTCTCTGGTTTTTGTAGTGGCTGAGAGCCACTGCTCTGCTCCCTAACGTCTGCATGACGATGGCCTGCACCGGCCTATGCTGCTCGAAGGCTTTTGTGGCCATTAGGCCGGTGCAGGGGGAGGTTTTAGGAAGACAGAGAGAAACAGTGGGAAGAGAGGGAGGAGGAGATAAGGGAGGCCAGGAAATGGGAGAAGACGGGACTGGCAATTAATGCCAGTCCCGTTGGCGTGCTCATCCGACCCTGGTCTGGCCGGATAGCGACGGTGAGGAGCGGTGCCGTCGTGCGTCGGCGTGACGTCGCGAACAGGGGAGAACAAGGGCGAGAGAGTGACAGCGAGGGGGGAAGAAGAGAGGAAAGGGCTGGGCTGGGCTGGGCCAGGCCCAGTCTCCCGCAGGGGGAAAGGAAGAAAAAAAGAAAATGGGCTGGGCCTATGCGGGAGGGGGGAAAAAGGAAAAGAAAAAGGGAGCGGGTCGGGGGCCCGCGCGGGGGGAAAAAGAGAAGTGGGCCGGGAGAGGAGGCCCGCGCGGGGAGGAAAAAGGAATGGGCGCAGGTCGGCCTGGCCCCGGCCCGGCCCGACTCGATTTTTTTTATTAATTAATTAATTTAAAAGTTTTTTGAGTTTTTTTTTAAATCTAATAGGCCCTATTAATGCAAAATGTGCCTGATTTCTATATGCAATACATTTAAATAGAAATATTTTTTTGTTTTTAGGAATTAAAAAATTAATTCCTAAATTGTGTGCACTTAATTTTGGACAAATTAAAAATAAGTGTCAACAGCTGCTCCTCTTTGAAGGTAAGCTCGTAGAGTTTGAGCTCGCAGAGGTTAGGTTCAAAGATAAAATGACACCTAAATTTAGCCCATGCATGTTCAATGAATGTTATTTTTGGTGAGACCGTGAGTCTCATTTTTATGATGCGATATAAAATGATGCATGCTAAAGTAAATAAAAATATACCTGGGGTTACTTACCTTGCCGAAGGGTAGAGCAATTCCAGATAGTTGATATTGTGTGTCGAGGACTCGAACCTATCTTCGATCGCCTTGACGAGGGAAATGATTTGTCTAGGACCCGAACCTTTCTTCAGTTGCCTTGACTGGGGAAATCGCTTGCCTAGGACCCGAATCTATCTTCGGTCGCCTTGGCTGGATTTTATTTGTCTAGGACCCGAACCTTTCTTCGGTTGCCTTGATCGGGTTTCGTTTGTCTAGGACCCGAACCTTTCTTCGGTCGCCTTGACTGGGGAAATCGCTTGCTTAGGACCCAAACTTATCTTCGGTCGCTTTGACTGGATTTCGTTTGTCGAGGACCCGAACCTTTCTTCGGTCGCCTCAACTAGGGAGAAATCGCTTGCACAGGACCCGAACTTATCTTTGGTCATCAACTGGATTTCGTTTATCTCAAAACCAAACCTTTTTTCTGTCGCCTTGACTGGGGATTGATTTGTCAAAGTATCTGGGGGTCTTTGCCCAAGAATTTGACGGTTTGCCTGGTGGGTCCTCGCCAGCAGATCTTGAAAAGGCTCAAATGATGAGCACCCGGTGTCCTCGCCCTAGGATTTGATGATTTGCCTAGTAGGTCCTCGCCAGCAGGTCTTGGAAAGACTCAAAAGATGAGCACCTCGGGGTCTTCGCTCGAGGATTTGTTGGTTTGCCTGGTGGGTCCTCACCAGCAGGTCTTGAAAAACTCAAACAATGAGCACCTGGGGGTCCTCGCCCGAGGATTTGATGTGAACAGAGGGGTCAAATCAATGTTCAGTTGGTGAACAGAGGAGTCAATCTAATGTTCAATGGGTACCATAATAATCGTAGGTGCATAGATTTTTGGAAACGGGCATGGGTAGAATATACTTACCTGGGTACGTTCCTGCTTCTTAAGGGCGTGTCTCCTATCAGATAAGTTTTTCTTTGCGCAAACGCGTTCGCATTCATTGGAGAAATAGACAACTAAGGTTATTCTTGAACATTGTATGAAATATCTTGACCAGCTAGTCAAGATGCTTTTCTTCTTTTTTTTTTTTTTTCAAAGGAACACCCTGTTTACCTGCTGGGTAGTTTGAAAAGAATCCTGATGAAAGACCTAGGATTTCTTACCCGGAGGTTTGATGCATCATCTGCTGAATAACCAACCTTCTTCGGGGCATCTCTCTTGGGATGATAATGAGGGGTTCTCCAGCGCCCGGATTTTTGTATTCTATCACTGGGGATTAAAACTCTAAGCTGTCAAAGACGATTAGCACAAATATGCATGCATTCATCATGGATAGACAAGCTGGGCTATTTCAGAGTGTGCATTTGAAAGTTCATGCATGATGATTTTGTCATGTTTGCATCACCAAAAATCCACCAAGGGTCAATTAAGATAATTTTTTCGCAAGGTGGACTTTCTCGAGATTATGAACGAGGGACCTTCAGTCAGAAAGGACTTTCCACTCGCTCTCACTGAAAAGGGTTGTTTGTCCCGTCCATTAATGCGGGAACATCGAAAACACTCAATCTGACCGCTATCACATCAACAAGGGTATGAGTTTTCTTGCAATTAGTACGACGCTGCCAATCTAAGAGGTCTTCTTCAGGGCTGTAATGTAGGCTTGGTCAATGGCTTAACAAAGGAGACTGTCCGAGTCAAGGCCATGAAAGAAAATATTCTGCAATTATCTCCAGGTTTACAAGTCAAGAACCCTGCAAAACGAGATAAAAATAGTCTTGCTCGCACTTCCTCAAGCGTTGTTTATAAACATTTGAAATTCTGCATTAATTCAAGTGCCCCAGTCAGAAGAGACTTCATGAGGGATGTAACATGGACTTGGTTTACAGATTGAGAGATGAAATGATCGTTGGGTCAAAAATATGTGTAAGGGTGAGAATTGGTAATCCTCTTGGCATTGTCACCAGTCTTCTTCTCCACCATTAGGATTCTTTTGGAAGACTTCCCGGGGTAATCTTGTGTTTTAGCATCTTTAACAACTTTTTCTTGAGGAGCTTCTGTGTCAAGCATTTTCCTAGATACCATTTTATCTGTCATGTAGCAGATCTTTACCAAGACAGAGTTCTTAAGCAGGAATTTATATCAAGGAAGAACTCAAGTTTGAACCCTTTGGGGTCGTCTATTCTTTACCATTTAATAACTTTGAGGTATTTGAGAGCACGTCATCACACTCAGAGATCCCCTCAGTTAAAATTTCACTGTTTTTCATAGTAGTTATCCGGAAATTAGGGACTCCTTTCTCTTCTTTTTTTTCATCGTTTTTTATTCATGGGCATTGGCTTTGCTTTAACCAGGCACACTGCTTTTTCATGCCCCTAGTTTTCAACATTTTTGGCTATTTTCTTGGTGTTGTCAGGACTAGCCTAAACAAAGTTGAACAGAATAATGTTATTAGGCTCTTGGAGTCTTCATCTTCAGTCGGTACTTGGGACCGTGATGCTCAAACTATGGTGACTTGTGCCTTGCCTCGATGTGAGGGATGATCACAAAGTGGGTTCATACGAAATGAAATTGATGGCTCAATTGGGCTAGCAAAGGATATAAGTGTATGGGATAGAAAAAGAACTGCTGTTTGTCATCCTAGGACATTTAAATTATCGCGAGAGTTCATCCACAATAAAAATACTCAAAGATTAATGCAAGTGAGAGCAAGAAAATTTCTATTCGTCTTTTCACCTTGTGCGAGCTGTTACAACAGATGATCATAGAAACTTTTAGATATTACAAACTCCTCATCCTTCTTGTCTTGCTCAGTGAAAACATCACTATTATCAATAAGATATTGGCATTTTGGACAAGCATTAGTTTGCTGCTTCTCTCTTGACAAAGCCCTCTTAGCCTCGACTGTCTGGCTGTCGATGATGTGCTTGTCTTAGAGAACTCCGTTGAGGGCCACCTGACCCTCCTTGTGATGCGATTTACCTCAAGCTGCCCCAATGTGGGGTGGTTCTTGATAGGGATGATTTAAAAGGAACCTCCGAGTGTATGGGCTCAAAAATGGTTAAGCAAAGGATTAATGGTAGTGTATGGGGCAGAGAAATAAACTGCCTCTCGTCATTTTGGCTACCGTACCTTATGCGAAAAATCCCTTTACCTTGTAGAAATGAAACCTTTTCGCTCATCTTGCAAGGGTTTGGTACGTGAGAATGTGTGTAGATTAATGATTGCCTCTTATCATCCTGACACACCTCGTTCGATACATCGGAGTAGTTCAACACCATTTGTCGAGTTGTCAAGATTTTCACAAGGAATCGGTGAATTAAACAAGTAAAATTACCATGCAATAGTCCTTTCCATGTAATGCACTCGAAGAAGAAAATAGTATCTATTTTTTTTAATTATTTCTTCCTTCTTGTTTCTTTCTATTCTTATGAAAAGAGTTTTTTAGGGAAAGAGATACTTATCTGTGCTGTGATAGTGAGGCACACCTGCAAGGTAATAAGAAAGATTGTGTTAGTAAATAACTTTTTAAGGGATAGGAATTGAAAACAATACAACATTACCCTTCGCGATTCCCTTCATTTGAGATTAAACTGACAACTCCTTGAGTTTTCTCAGATGTTGATAATTCCCTTCTGACAAGAACAGGAGCTTATATTAGAAATGAGAGGATTGAAGGTGAATTGAGAACGATACAGATTACCCTTCTTTCATTTTGCCTTCAAAGCCAGCAGAGTCTTTTATCCTCTTTTCTTTGTTCAGCCTTCTCTGTCTCAGTCTGCTCCTCCATGCTCTTGGTCTCGAAGTTCGAATGAAATCCTCTATAATTAGGGGTGCTTTCAAGTAGAGGATTCTATTGTCAGCACGCGCTGCGTTAATGCAGTTCCAGCATGTCGAGGAGTTTCTCGTGAATGCTCTGACTCTTAACTGCACAGGCATGTGCAATTGCTTGTATGGAGATCTTCGCAGTAAAGCTAATCTCTGCTTTAGAGGTCTTTGACGGACGTAGGCGTGACCATCGTCGAGACTTCGATGGTTGTCAGAATTGGCCTTGATGCGTTCTTTTTTTTCATGTGCGAAACCCATTCCGGTTAGACTTGCTACCATGAGTGTTCTTACTCAATTTTGTCCTGTATAAAAGGAAAGAATGTGTCATTTCTATGCTAAAGTAGATGAACTATAGGAACGAAATACACCGCTTTTTGATGGACTGGGAGATCGCATGCTCCCTAGTCTACTCTTCCAATTAAGCACTTCTTCGTCGTGTTTCATTCGAGAAGTCCCAACATTGGTGTTCTATCTGGCTTGCTAGCACGTCAGAGTCTAACATGTTTCCCGGTTCATTATCTGCAAAAGAAAAGGGATAGAATGTCATTTCCAAAATTTGTTAAGGAATGAGACATACCTTTTTCTTTCAAAAGGGGTAATTTTTTCTTGATCTGCCCTCAATTTTTGTACGAGATGATGTTTCGCTCATCATGGAAGCAAGGAATGCTCAGTATTCTCATTGACTTTCTAGGGCTGATATCACTCACCGGTAGTAATGAGATTTGCCCCATGTTTCATTTGAAGGTTAGATGCCCTTCACTCGGACTGTCCCTATCAGATGAGTTGGTCCGCTAGCATCATCAGGGTCTGATGTACTCTTCAGTTTGTGTCATTTCTAAATGTCTCCTTTAAAAAGGAGTATGTTCTGAGGTACAAAGTGAGCGAGTTAGAAAAACAAATAAGGTATGAGTATGCGCGTTTTTCCACCACTGTTCTTTTTTTTGCCCTTTTGAAAAATGATAAAACACTCGTTTTATTTTCAAAAGCTTAAAAACAAGGAAGCATGAGGAAGCCTAGGCCTCAAAACACTTTCCTTTCCATGGCTGGATATCATCAACGAGCCAGTTTAGGATACTTCCTCAGGCTCTCAAAACAAAACATTTGTAATTCTTTTGAATAATTTATGCGAATTACATTTGTTGAAATGGAAATTGCAATACTAAAATTCCAAAGCATAATTAAAATTGAGAAAACCGGAAATCTTAGAAAACAGCGAAGACTTTAGAAAGCAAGAAAGGCTCCCACATAGGAGAGGATTCAAACTATTAAATATGCCTCTATTCTAAGGGAGGGAAATTGAGCCTTCAGTTTACTCAATGACGACATCTGGGCCTTTTGCTTGACTGGGTGGTACATTGCGGAATGAAAACATCTTTGCATCCAACAATTTTTTGATCTTATTTTTCAGGACAATACAGTCATTGACGGAATGTCCCATTTCGCCTAAATGATAGTCACATGTCTTGGAGGGATCGTAGTTGGGGAAATGCTTAGGATTTTCACGCTTTGGCTCTTTAGTAAGCAACCTCTTTTCCAAGAGAATGGGCATCATTTGAGATAGTGGCAAAGGGAGTGGCATGAACTGCTTTTTGTTATTTCGCCTTTGGGGTGGCTTACGGCCTGAGGCCAGTTGCTGTTCACTGCTCATCTGAACCATTGGCGAAGGACGAACGGTTTGGGTGTATGCAACTTCCGCATCTGTCAAAGGTTCTTTCTCCTTCTTCATGCCGAGTTTCTCGGAAGTGGGGTCTGTGAACCACCCCTCACGCAGTCTCGTTTCAATTTGTTCACCCACAGGAACAAGACGATTAAGGGATTCAGCAGTGGCACCAACCAGGCGGTGTCTGTATTCGTACGGAAGCGACTTTATGAACAACTTCACTTGTTTCTGATCAGTGAGTAGTGGGGTAACTTGAAAGGCCAAGTTTCTCCATCTGGTGGTATACTCCTTGAAGGACTCACTCTTCTTCTTCTCAGTGCATTCCAGATCATCACGAGTAAAGGTGACGTCGAGGTTGAATTGATATTGCTTGAGGAATGCATCAGCGGCATCATCCCAGGACTTAAAAGCATCCACATCCTTCGACATATACCATGTCAGGGCTGGTCCTATCAATCTCACTTGAAAAGTCTGAATCATGAGGGGTTCATTATTAATATATTGAGTCATCCGCACATGATACATGTGCAGATGCTGCTTGGGGCATGAGGTAAGATCATACTTCTCGAATTCTGGCATCTTAAACATTTCAGGTACTTTTGACTCGTTTGTATATAGACAGGTCAAGTGGAACAATATGTTGCGGGCCTTGTAGCTGTTTCAGCATCTTCTTGACTTTTGCAAGGCGTTTGTCATGCTTCGTCATTGATGCAGCTTCAGGTTCAGGCTTCCTGATAGCAAGGGGAAGTGGATCGTCCTCTAGCGGGGGCATGTTGTTGTCGTTGGCGGAGGCTTTGTCTTTTCCAGTAGATGGTGGTGGTAACACCACTTCAACTGCTGCAGGCGTGGGCATAAGCTTACCCTGAATGGATTCTACCTGCTTCGTGAGATTTTGGATCGCGTTGATGACCATCTTCATCTCGTCCTCCATGTTATTGAGACGGACGTTTTCTTCGGTCATTTTTTAACTGCTTGCGAAAACGTTGAAATGAACGAGTATAATGCCCAATAGAGAATCATTTTATGATCTAGGCATATTATTATTACATAATTTCTTTATTTGCAAAGAAAAAAGAAGAAAAAAAAGGTTTTTATTAATATCAACATTACAGGCGGTTTTGGCTTTAGGTTGTATTGGTTTAATGAAAAGTAATATACATATTTACCTTTACCAAAAAAAAAAAAAAATTACAGGCGGTGTCCCCGGGGTTCGAACCCCAGTCGCCTCAGACCGTTACGCTACATCCTCGGATACCACTGGGCCGAAGGCTGCGGTGGTGTCATTAAGGGGCAAAAAATTTTATTTATAGAAAAAAAAATGGTCCGAGTTATATTTTTTTTTTTGGTAAAGGTAAATGTTTATATACTTTTCAAACCAAATACAAGCTAAGCTCAAACCTACGACCTGACCCTATTAGGACAGAGATGTCCACACAGGGTCAAGAGAGGTTCAGCGGAACTATACAAAAGCTTGACTAACTACAACACAAACAAGGGAAGCCGAAGCCAGGAACACCAATCCGAGGCAGATGAGGGAGGCCGAGACTTCGGAGCAGGAACAATGGAGCCAAGGCCGAATGCCGAAGTCAGCAAAGGCCGCTAGCAGCAGTAAGAGAGACAGCGGCATCAACAAAACATCCAGACAGACGAAGCATGAAGGAGAGCTCAGCACTTCGAGAGCAATAGGGAAAACACCGAAAATAAGGGACGAGGACAGCAGACCAACTAGCACCAGCAAAAACCAATGGCCCGATGAGAACCAGCACACCGGCAAAAACCAGGTCACCCGTGGATCATCAGCATCAGCAGCCTCATCGTCAATGCAGTCGTAACATGTAGAATAGGTCGACAGCGGGAGCCACTCAAGGCAGCGAAGGAAGAAGTCCAGGACAGCAAGCCTACCATCAGCGCCGAGAATCCGCAAACAGACCACACGAGCAGTAGCCAAAACCAAGACTCCGGTATCAGCAACAGGATACACCAGTCCAGCGTTTGGTAAAGAAGACCACACCGGAGAACCCACTATATGGCCATCTTCAAGGGACACTCCTCCATACTCCGGAAAGGGGAGAAACCAGCAGCAACCATGGAGCAGCAACCGAAGTCCATCCCGTAGCAGTAGCAGATTTGCACCATTAGCACAACCCAAAAATACTTTTAAGAATGAAAACCAAAACCCCTGAACATAATTACTATGAAAATATAAAAGATAGGAGATTTTAACAAAAAAGGCGCCCTTCCCGGATGCTCATTCCATAGACAATGGGGAATCTATAGCCTCTTGGACCTGCTTATTTTCATGGATAAGCTCCACAATAAACGTATTCCTTGTCTATATACTGCAATCAATGAATGGTTTAACAGTAACAAATCAATTGAATAAGTAGGCTGTATAATAAAATGAGAAGGGATAGAATATATACCTTTCCTTGAACCATGGCAATCACAACGACATGCACATGAGGAGTGAGGCTCAACTTCTATCTAGACTGGCTCAGCAAAGTGAAACTAAAAGTGTGCCTGACTGTCGCAGTCTCGCGTTGGTGTCAAGTCCTTTTAACCTTGATCAAATCGAAAGGAATATCCTATAGTCACGCGAATAGTGGCTAAAGATATTTCTTTACGATTTTTAAAAATAAATTTCGGGGAAAAGAAAGGCAACCTCTACATTGCAGGCTCGCGTTCGAGGTCGTATCTTTCTTAACATCATCCTAAAATGCCCTATTGCGGCCCAGGTCCGGCAGCGTGGTTGTGTGTGCAACAGTGTAGTGCTAAATCATTAATGCATGCATAATAATTTATAAACAATCAATTCGAACCTGCAAGACAATTAACACCTTAATGTCAAGATCATACCTAGAGTTCTTGCTGCCAAACAAAAATTATTTTGAACAGGGTAGAAATTTTGGCTTAAGTCCGCTTTTTTAAAAAAAGTGCAATGTCCCCAGCGGAGTCGCCAGTCTGTCGCGACTGTCGCGACCTACCCGAACCGGCCCCGCGGCCTAAGGGGTTTGGCTAATGGATTACTAAGTTAAACCTAGCCCGAGCTCTCCCAAGCCCATACCAATTCGCGACTTAAGTTTGGATTATTAACATGCAAATCGATTTCATCTAGGAGTCGCCACTAATCAATTTTTGGTAGGTCGATTAGACACCTAAGCGAAGCACGAGAGAAGAACTTCACTTCTACGAACCAGAGATCCAACGGGTACGGGGACTTGATTACACTAATTGATTAACTAGTGCCCTTTCGGTACCTAATCTTGTTCGATTCATCACCTAACATGTTCTCACTAACCGGGGGTCTCAAAATTCCACTCCTGACTAACTAAAAGAAGCAACAATTAATGTCTAAGCCTAAACATGCATAATTAACCACACGTGAAATTAAATTAAAGGTGCAACTCGAAGTGTGTGAACCGAGCGACGTGGGATTAAATACGGCACTAAGCATGCGAAAAGGGCGAGAAAAGTAATTTCAAACTCCAAACAAAACTTCTAGTTTTTTGAATTTTTTTTTTTAAAAATTTTAATTAATTTTTTTTTTGGAATTTCTGAAATATTATTTTGGGATTTTTTTTTTTTAAAAAAAAGGGGATCCGGGTCGGATCTCCATATCCGACCCGGATCGAAATTGACCCGGGCGCGCCGGCCCGGGTCCACGACGGGGACCGGGTTCATTTACTGAGCCTGGTCCTGAAAATAAAAAAAAGAAGGCCTAGCCCGGAGTCATTTCAAAAAGAAAAAGGCCCCAAAATTTAATAAAACCTAAAACTAAGCCCAATAATCCAAATAAGCCCTACCCGGCCATGACCCGCGAACCCGGCCCGACTAGGAACCCTACCCGGTTCTCCCGACCAGATTCGTGGCCCCCCCGCGCCGCGCCTCAGGCCTCGCCTTCCACGGCAGGCCCGAGCGCCGATGACCGGCCCTTGGGAGCCCGCCTCCCGCCGGCAACACCCGACGCCGACCGACTGGACCACCGGTCGGCCGGAACACCGGCCTCTCTGGGCCCCAGCCTCTGTGGCTGGGGTTTTCGATCCGATGGCCGAGCCTTAGCTCGGTCATCGCTCGACTCGCCCCGGCCTCCGCGGTAGAGGCCTGCGACTGCGAACCAGCCACGTCCCGGCGAAGGACTGGCGGTTCACGCCTTTTCACGGCCACCCCCGGACTACCGCGGCGACCGACGGTACGCCGAGACCCGCCGACGTCCCCAGAATCACGAAGAAGCAAGAACAGATTCAAAGGTTGCTGGTTCGGGCATATTAACGAACACACGGCGGGCGCTACAAAAATGAGTGATTTATGCTCAATCGAGGTTCAAACTTGTCCGAAATTTCCACGCAACAAACCCAGGAAAACAGAACCGGGCCCGAGGCGTCGCTAGCCGGAACTCGCGCGGGCCGAACGGCCTCGAGTTCCGGCCAGTGACTTCCCCCCCTAAAAACAGAGTAACGAAAGAGAAACAGGGGAGACGGCCATAGCCCTCTACCCGACTCGGCGGTGGCGTGTAGAGGGCGAACGCGGTAGGTCGGACCACACCCACGCACCTCGCACACCTACGAGCCGGGATCCTCGAGGGCCGACCACGAATCGGACCAAACCAAACGAAACCCGGCGGATGCTCGGGACCAGGACCCGTAAGAAGGAGAACACGTCGAGGTGTCACCGGCCGCGGTTGATGGCGCGAGGGTCGCCGATGGAAGTCCAATTGGCCCCGGATCTCTCTCGGCTCTCTCTCTCTCTCGCTCTGTGGAACTCTCGCCTTCTCTTTCAGCCCACTCTCTTTCGGTCCACCCTCGCGCTCGGTCCTCTCCCCTGTTTTAACGTCCGCTGAAGGAGGGATTCTGCTCCTCCTCCTCCCCTTTTCGGGAGGCGTCCTCTTTCCATTTCCGGCTAAGACGACAGCCGATCTACTCGACGTAGGCTGGAGACGCCGCGCCGCCCTCGACGCCTCCCTCTGCTTTCGCTGCTGCTTCCTCTGCCGTCTGCTTCGATTTCCCTTCCCCAGAAGCCGTGAATGACGCTGGGGGGGGGGAAGACCGCACGCGACCAGCATCATTCAATGCTGGTCGCGTCCCCTTTCTCTTTTTTTTTTTTCGAATTTTTTTGATTGATTGATTTTTTATATTATTTTTTTTTGAATTTAAACTAAGGGGGTATGTCCTACTATACCTTATGTGAATGCACCTAAAGTCTATGTGCCATGCAATTTAACGAAACACATTTTTTTCTAGGGGTTAAAATTAAGCCCTAATTTTCTATGCAATAAAACCCTAATTGATTAAGCAAAATTTAGGTGTCAACAGCGACCAACCTCCCGGGCTCTTTTTTGAACATCATCATGCATAAAGCAGGGGGGCTTGCCTGATATGTGCTAAGTCTAGGTTTAGGACTTAACTTGGGCTCTCCCAAGCCTATACCATATCGCGACTTAGGGTTTAAATATTTAACATGCAAATGGTTTATACCAAGGAGTCGCCACTAATTGATTTGGGGTGGGTCGATTAGAAACCCAAATAAGGTGATGGGAGAATCACCATATTCCTGCGAACCACAGATTAACTGAATTCGGAGACTTGGTTACACTAGTTAGATAACTAATGCCCTTTCGGTACCATTTTATCCTATTCATTTTTTTAAACATTTGTCAAGCATTTTGGATTGATTTTAGGACTTTTCTCATATCATGTGAGGTGATCAAGCGAGTGCACAATCAGAAGCGATTAGCAGTCAAAAGACATAACAATTCATGCAGCCTAAGGTTCTAACCTTAACGAAGTCATATGACATTCAGAAACATAACAACTCATGCAACTGTATCAAAAAACAATGCGTAATAACAGTAGTGAAAAACATATGCGAAGTATTACTGCACAACCTTAGGCTTGTCTAATTTAAATAAGACAATAACGTACATAATGATTACATCAATAAGTTAAAACACTCAAATAAGTCACATAAATTTTTTTTAAAAATTTTTAATTAATTTTTTTTAAAAAAAATTCGAGATAAAAAACGAAATAAGAAAAGAAAAAGAAAATTTTTTTGAAAATTTTTTAATTTTTTAAATTAATTTTTTTAAAAATTTTTTATTTTTAAATTTTTAAAATAAAATATTAATATAATATTTAAACCGGGTCGGGAGGATCCGACCCGAGTCAACGGACCCGACCCATTGCGTTGACCGGGTCGGATTTCCTGATTCGACCAGGGTCAAAGGGTCAACCCGGGTCATTGACCCGGGTTTGGACCGGATCGGGCCCGGTTGGGTCTCGATCTAGTGGAAAAAGACAAAATAGGGCCGATTCGACTGGGTTGAACCGGCCTAGGAAGCTTGACCTGATTTGCAAACTGGTCTGACCCGGTCTGCAGACTAGTCCAAACCGGTTCTCACGGGCCTAAGGCAAATGAGACTGTCGGCCGGCGAGATCCGGCGTCTCGCCGGCCGACCTAGACCGAATCCGGCCTTGCTTTCACTTATGGGGACCCCTACGTCACTCCTTCAGCTACCCGACTCACCGGCCGGCCAACTACTTACCAGCCGGCGAGCAAAATCAACCTAACCTCATTGGGGCATTTTATCGAACGGTTGGGAAGCACGACAAAAATTGATGGCTTTCGACCTCCCGCAGCGATCCGGTCGACTCTAGCGGTTACGGTTCACCTTCGACGGTGAGTGGGGACCGGGATCAACAACGGTATGGACCGGGATTCGCGCAAAACGGCCGGCGCGAGTCCCGACCCAAACGAGCCAAAAAATAGGGGAAAACAGGGAACCAAGGAGACTCACCGGTCGGCGGCACTTCTGGAGGGATTTTCGACTGGTTGGGAGACGTCGACGACACTGATGGTTTTCCCTTTCGCTCCGGCGTGACCTCGGTATGCCTTTTTTCTCTCTGATTTCTCTCTCTCTCTCTCTCTATATATTCTCCCTGTTCTCTCTCTGTTTTTTTTTTTCTGAAAATTGGCCGACCGGGGCCTCTCTCTTCCTCTCTAGTTTTTGTAGTGGCCGAGAGCCACGGCTCTGCTCCCCGACGTCTACGTGACGATGGCCTGCACCGGCCTACGCTGCTCGAAGGCTTTTGTGGCCATTAGGCCGATGCAAGGGGAGGTTATAGGAAGACATAGAGAAACAGTGGGAAGAGAGGGAGGAGGAGATAAGAGAGGCCGGAAAATGGGGGAAGACGGGACTGGCAATTAATACCAGTCCCGTTGGCGTGCTCATCCGGCCTTGGTCTGGCCGGATAGCGACAGCGAGGAGCCGCGCCGCCGTGCGTTGGTGTGACGTCGCGAACAGGGGAGAACAGGGGCGAGAGAGTGACAGCGAGGCGGGAAGAAGAGAGGAAGGGGCTGGGCCGAGCCAGGCCTAGTCACGCACAGGGTGAAAGGAAGAAAAAAAGAAAACTGGTTGGGCCCGTGCGGGAGGGGGGAAAAAGGAAAAGAAAAAGGGAGCGGGCCAGGGGCCCATGCGGGGGAAAAAGAGAAGCGGGCCGGGGGAGGAGGCCCGCGCGGGGGGGAAAAAGGAACGGGCCGGGTCGGCCTGGCCCCGACTCGGCCCAACTCGATTTTTTTAATTAATTAATTAATTTTAAATTTTTTTGAAATTTTTTTTTGAAATCTAATAAGCCCTATTAATGCAAAATGTGACTTATTTCTATATGCAATGCATTTAAATAGAAATATTTTTTTGTTTTTAGGAACTAAAAAATTAATTCCTAAATTTTGTGCACTTAATTTTGGGCAAATTAAAAATAGGTGTCAACAAGAATTATCACCCCTTTATTATCACTCCGATCAGCTATTATCGTCCATAACATTTGCTTTTTGTGCTTATTTTCTTTCTGGTCATATAACTCAAAGCTTGTTATTTTTTCTAGTACATACATGAAGTCCACCCATTTGATCTTGACCTGTGTGACATCATTGTGCCCTTGCAAGGCATGACGTCACTGTTTTAGATGCCAAAATAATAAATATGATAGATCTAGGTCAATGTTTAAATACGTTGGTAAACTTACGTTAGTTTTTGAGTCATTGATTATGGTTATGAACAAAGCGAATCTTTGCACGAGGTTAAGTGTACCTCATTTTAGCCAGTCTTACCGGAATGTACGGCGCATTCCATGCCTCCAAACTTCATCCAGTGGAATCTGATTATTTGAAATGGGGCTCAAACCATCGAGAAAAACTTATCGAGGAAAGAAAATTGTATCATATTCTTAAAGGGCCATATTACATGGTTGTGCAAAATTCATGAATAAATAGGAGTAGAAATATGATTAGTGGTAAGCTTTCTGAATTAAATGCATAATTGCATTTAAATCTTGTTAATTTTCAGTTTAGATTTATCTGAAAGAGTTGAATGATATATCGGTATACAAAAGACAAATGATGTTAGACGACCATAAAAGGAACTATATTTAACTTGATAGCACGTTGGCAATATATTAAAGGTTCATTAGAAAAATTACGACAAAAGGACACTATAAGTGCCATAACTTGTGTACGGCACTCACTTTGGTGCCATAATTTTTTTTCTAATCACTTTGGTGCCAAGTCGGAGGAAAAACGATTACTTAAGTGTCATAACTTTTTTTTGGATCACTTTAGTGCTAAAATTTTTGAAAAACGATCACTTAAGTGATAAAATTTTTGAAAAACGATCACTTAAGTGTCAAACTCCGGCGAGACTCCGGCGAGCTACGTTAACTTCAGAAATTAATAAAAAAAATGCCACATCAGATTTCCGGCAAAAAATTGTGTACGGCACCGGAGTTGGCACTTAAGTGATCATTTTTCAAAAATTTTAGCACTTAAGTAATCGTTTTTCAGAAATTTTAGCACTAAAGTGATCCAAAAAAAAGTTATGGCACTAAAGTGAGCGCCGTACACAAGTTATGACACTTGTAGTGTTCTTTTGCCAAAAAATTACACGTCGTTTTTAAATGTATGTTAAAAAATATATGCAAATAAATTATCGAGTGTTTGATTTGGGGAATATGGTATGCCAACGGAAAAATATTTAAGGACAAAGAAAACACCCACACTTAAACTTAGGAAATTGTATTCTCATTTCTAAATAGAGAAATTTATTTTTCCAAGCATAATAAATCTACAATCCCAAAGAGATCAAAACATGCAAAAACATTTTCAATCACACTTTTAGTATAAAATGAAGGGAAAATTTCAATTAAGGACCCCAGGTAGGGTCTTTTTTTAAAAAAAGGACCCCAAGTGGATATAGTGTCAAATAAGGGCATGAAGTGTCCAATCAGTCTCAAATAATGACCCGAAGTGCCCAATTAGTCCCAAGTAAGGGCCTGGGTTCACTAGCCGGCAAGCATGTTACTGTTCCGGTGATCGGAACAATGGCAGTTTCGTCTTTTTCTTTTTAATTTTTTTCTTTTCTTTTTTCCTTTATTTGTTTCTTTCTTTTCCTTTTCCTTTTTATTTTATGTTTTTTTTTCTTTCTTCCCTCCACCAGCCATAGTCGGGGCCGACAGAGGTTGCCAGCCTTAGGCAAAGGGTTGCCCTCGCCAGCGTTGGGCGAGGGCGAGGGCGGCTCTCGCTTGGGCTGGCCAGGCGAGGGTAACACCTGCCAGATCTGGCGAGGGTCGCCCTCGCCCGATGCCGGTGAGGGCGGCCCTCGATTGGTCTGGGCGGGCGAAAGCGACCCTCGTCGGCATCGGGCAAGGGTGACCCTCGCCCACACAGCCCAAGTGAGGGTGGCCTCTGCCTGAGGCCGACGACGTTCGCTGGCCCTGGCTATGGCCGGCGGAGGGAAGAAAGAAAGAAAAAACATAAAATGAAAAAGGAAAAGAAAGAAACAGAAAAAGGAAAAAACAAAGAAGAAGAAGAAGACGAAACTGCCCTTATTCCGGTCGCCGGAACAGTAACGTGCTCGCCAGCCAGGGAGCATTTGACTGGCCGGTGAACCCAGACTTGAGACTAATTAGGCACTTCGGGTCTTTATTTGAGACTGATTAGACACTCGAGGCCGTTATTTGACACTATGTCCACTTGGGATCCTTTTATGAGAAAAAAATCCTACTTGGGGGTCCTTAATTAGATAGTTGACCATCTTTTTTAAATATTTTCCATGGAAAGTATTTTTTTTTATCACGAAATTTTTCATGAAACAAACACACTTTTAGCAACAATATTTTCTTGCAAATATAATTAAAAGTTGGAGCATTTTAGCTTGTGATTTTTAGGACAGAAAAAGTAGAACCTCATTAAAAGTTGCATTAGGTTGATAATCCTGCTACTTTAATTTCCTAAATTACAAATATAATTAAATAAAATTAAGAAAATACAAAACACAAAACCTTGAAGATTTAATCTATCTAAAAATTTAGGAAAAGGATTTAGATTAATATAGATAAGATTATATATAGATAAATAAATGTGATTTTTAGATATCCTTGTTAAAACTAGTCTTAAAATAGCATGCATCAATTTGATATAACTCTAAGGGTCCGTTTGTTTGATGAAACCATTTATGAGAAATTGTTTAGGAACTTTCTATCATTTGGATTACGGAAAACTACTTGATCAGAAAATAGAAAACGTTTTCATGGATTGAAAATAAGTTTAAATTAGGGCAAACAACTTCTCCTTCTAGTAAGAAAAAAATAAGGAAAGTTTCCATGATTTCTTGCTTTGCATCCAGGTGAGAAGAATAGGTCCTTGTACGTCTACTTTGTATCATTCATCAATAGTTTTCTTGATATTTTTCCAATAATTCTCAACTATTTCTCTCATAAATCATTTGTACCATCTCCTAAATATACTTCATTAGTGCTCACATTCTTCCACATTCCCAAAAAAAACTATCATATATTATATTTTTCAAGCATGATTTCATAATTTGTTTCCTAATTTCTTTGTAATTTATGCTATTTTGATGGATTACAGAACAAACATAGAAGATGCTGATTTCAATTTTTTTTAGTCAGTACATGTAATTTTTTAATGATACGAACTGCCTCTGGTGGTATCACTTCTTATCAAGTATTATTAAATCAATTTTCTAAACTTGTTTTCAACACAAATAAATATCAGATATTGACTTACTTTTTCTGAGTTACGAATGGCACCAAGTTACGATCTCCTCTTTACCATCAAAATTCGAATATGTGATAACAAGTGAGCAGACTCACAGAGAGAGAGAGAGAGAGAGAGAGAGAGAGAGAGAGAGAGAGAGAGAGAGAGAGAGAGAGAGAGAGAGAGAGAGAGAGAGAGAGAGAGAGAGAGAGAGAGAGAGAGAGAGAGAGAGAGAGAGAGAGAGAGAGAGAGAGAGAGAGAGAGAGAGAGAGAGAGAGAGAGAGAGAGAGAGTATGCAAAATAGGATATGTTTGTTGAACATATTGTAAAACTTATGTATATTTAATTATCATAATCTCTTGTCATTTTCCAGTATAATTTACCTAATTTTGTAAAGAGCAAATATCACAAAAAATTCCAAACTATGCCTATTGTATATAAATATCCCAAACTATTTTTTTGTATCATAAAAAACCCTAAACTTGCTCATTGTAACACAAATACCCCCAACTTTTATTTTTGTGCTATTTGTGTCGTGGAAAAAATCCAAATTTCTATTTTAGTTCTATCCAGAGTATATTTGTCCTACTAGTATAAGTTTTGGGTTTTTTATCACAAAAAAAAAATATTTGGGCCATTTGTGTCACAATGATCAAATTTAAGGTTTTTAGCGATATGAAAAAAAGTTTGAGCCACTACCCGCCTGGGTGGCGCTGCTGGAGCGCGCACTCTTCCTCTCGCAAAAGGTTGAGTGTTCGAATCCCGGGCGCCGCAGGGTGACTTAACCGGTGGCACGTGTGTGGTGGCTAGCACGTGTCGCCCCCAGGGTTTACTCCCCGGCTGTCGGCCGTGCGGGGGTTCCCTGAATTACCAAAAAAAAAAAAAGTTTGAGCCATTTGTGTCACAGGGAACATAGGTTGAGATTTTTGTAGTATTAACCCTTTCATAAATGTGTCTATCACTCGATCAGCTATTACCGTTCATAACATTTATTTTGTGCTGCGTTGCTTATTTTCTTTTTGGTCGTAATTTGCACTTCGTAATAAACACCACGAACATACCGGCTTCGCAATGAATGAATATAATTCAGGACCAATAAGGGATGTGAATTTATATTCATCTGGGGTTGACGTAAAGCTTTATATCTCATATTCAATACGGATCTGAATATTTTATTTAACGTCATCAGTGAGAAGAATGCAATGTAATGCTATGATATTTTGGGTTGACATAAAAGTCATGTCGATTATAGTATATCCAGATCTAGCGACACCTAATTAGGCATAATCAAAAACCGTTTGTCTCGTAAAAAATGAATAATTTAAACAACATTTTACTAAAATGATTGTTTGTATCACTAATAAAGATGAATGAACGAAAAGTACTTTTATTGTCCATTAACTAATAATTTAAAGTGATTTTTAAGAAATAATTTTTTAAATTATTTATTTTTTGCGAAACAAACGGAGCCTCAGATTCTCCTATCGGTCATCCGTTAATTCAAAGCTTGTTAATTTTCTCGTATATAGATGAAGTCCAGCCATTTGATCTTAATCTGGTCGACATCATTGCGCCTTTGCAAAGCAAGATATCAATGTCCTAAAAGGCCATTCATATTAAACTCAACCGCTAATATGATAGATCTAGGTCATTGTTTCATATACCTTGGTAAACTTATGTTAATTGTTGACTCACTGATTATGATTATAAACAAACCGAGAGCATCTTTTCACGAGGTTAACTGTACATTATATTCTATGCGCTCCAAATTTCATCTAGTGGAATTTGATTATTTAAAATAGGGCTCCAACCATGGAGATAAACTCGTGGAGGGAAAAAAATATCGACCTATGGAGTTATTAATTTATCGAATGAATTTGTTAAAAATTTCAATATTAATTTTTTCGATCTTTACCATTTATCACCTATGGACATATTTGACATTTGAGCTAGAAGTTGGAATAGTTTCAGATAATGCATCCATTATTTAATTAGGCTTCATTTATTTTGCGAAAAATGAATAATTGGTAAAATATTTTCATAAAAATGACTGCTTGTATCACTTAAAATAATTAGTCAATGAAAAATATTTTCATTATCGATAACAATTTAAGAATATACTTTCTAAATCATTTTCCCCGAAATAAACGGAACTTAGGGTGCGTTTGTTTCACTATAAACTTCATGATAAAGAAAAATACTTTTTTCATGGAAATCATTTATAAGGAAAATATTAAGTTTTTATTCGTTTGGTAGTTTAAGAAAAGTGATTTCCTTTTTGCCAAAAGAGGACGTCATTTTCCCCCAATCAATCTTGTTGTTTTCAATTCATGAAAAAAGTTTTCTGTAGATCGATTATTTTTTTGTCATCCAAACACTAGAAAGTCAGAAAATAACTTTTTTTTTTGTAAGGTAAGATGTATATAAACTTTTTAACGCACTAATTACAAAGATGAGAGATCATCCTCAAAAACCTTGTACCTGAGGGAACAAGGAAGGTGTTCCAACGGGTACAAGGTGTACGATTATAGAAAGCTAGAACGCCACAAGTGCAATATTAACAGGCCAACCACCCCCGGCCAAAAGAAAACTATACAATAGTAAGGCGAAACTAAGAATCAAATATTGCGGCAGAGATGCCTCAGTTGGCTTGGATTCTCCAGTTGCGAGGACTATCTTGAACAAGTTTAAAAGATAAACCTCTATCTTTCGTCACCTTAATAAGATGGTTGCGAATGGCCGGCAAAAAGAATGTCTTACTCCTAAAAAGGATGTCATTTCATTCCGACCAAGTGATATGGCCCGCAAATGATATGTCTTACTCAGAAAATAACTTTTCGCGAAATAGTTTTCTTAGACTTCATTTGTTTCACAAAAAATGTGACATTTTTTATAAATGTTATCCAAAAAGTCATTTTTTGAGAAAAAAATAATATATTCCGGTGTTTGGCTGAAACCTAAAAATGAACAGGAAAATATTTTTCTTTGTTTGGAAAATATGATTTGATTTTCTTAGAAAAAAACTACCCAAAAAAATTGAATTTTTTGTTATTTTTATTTTCTTTCCTCCAACCCCAAACTTACTCTCCAACGCCTCATCTAGGGAAAAGTATTAAAAAAGTCCTAAACCTTTTGCATTGATGCCAATTTAGTTCTAAATCTTTTTTTTTGTACCAATTTAGTCCTAAACCTTTTGTTTTTTGCCAATTCAGTTCTTATGGCTAATTTTGGGCGGATTTTGGTAATGTGGACATCGGCCAGCCTACGTGGCGCTGACATGAATAATTTTTAATAAAATTTTAATTTTTCTCGATTTTTTAATCATTTTTTTATTTTTTTATTTTTTCCTTCTTTTCTTTTTCTTTCTTCTTTCTCTAACCTTTTTTCGGTGACTAGCCACCTCGGCCATGGTGGGGTTTGCTGGCCTTGCCTGGGCGAGGCTGCCATCGGTTGACGAGGCTACTGTCGCCCGCCACAAGTGAGGCCCGACCAACCCTTGCCCCCTTGCCCAAGTAAGGCTCGGCGCCTAAGCCAGATCTGGCGAGGCCGGCCTTCGTCTAGGCCACGAAACTAAGGCGATGCCTGGTGAGGCCGCCATGGCCTAGGTGAGGGCCAGCCTCACCAGATTTGGCAAGGGAAGCCCTCACCAGGGCTTGGCTAGGCCGCACCGGGAGTCACCTAATTGGGCGAGGGCAGCCCGCCCAGCCATGGTCGGTGGCCGGTCACCAGTCAGGGGATGAAGAAAGCCAAAAAGGAAAAGAAAAAAAGGAAAAATAATCATAAAAATAATAAAATAAAATATTAAAAATTATTCACGAACGGGCCTATGTGGCACCACCGGCGTCCATGTCAGCAAAATCCAACCAAAATTAGCCAAAAGGACTGAATTGGCACAAAGACAAAAGATTTAAGACTAAATTGACACAAATGCAATAGGTTTAGGATTTTTTTGACACTTTCCCCCTTATACAAATCTTGTTTGACTGCGGCCACAACACTCGCTTTGCCAACCCCGCCGCCAAGCCGCCCCTCCCCCCCCCCTCTGGACTCGCTTCCCTCTCGCAACCGCGCCCTCAAGGCAAGCAGTGCCGGTGAATGCGCAGATTCACTACCAAGGATCTAGTAGTTCACAAGTAAGTCAGTAAGTCGGACGAGAACTATGAATTCCTCACAAGGATTAAGGGTTTCTCAAGCTCAGGCCTTGACAGATTTGGCGAGTTCGAGCTTGCCTAAGGCCGCCGAGCAAAGATGAAGAGAAGGCGAGGCAGGGGAGTCATCTTCGAAGAGGCAACAATCGGAGGAGGGAGCTCCCTGGGGGCGGCAAAGAGTAACACGGGGAAGAGATTGGTGAGGCAACTGGATTTCACAATGGGCAAAGGCAGTAGGGAGAGAAGACGAAGATGGTGTGATCCAAGCGAGAAGCATGGCGATAGAGAGAAGAGAGAAGAGAGAAGAGAGAGAATGGTCTCTAGAACGTGGGAAAATGTTTCCTTGACTAACTTATTTTCTAGGAAAAATTTCACATAAGGGCATGAAGTGAGATCATTTTCTCAAAAAAGAGTTTCAAGTAACTCTTGTCTCAAATAAGGGTATGAAATGATCATTTAGTCTCAAATAAGGGCCCGAGTGAGCATGTGCATCTTACATGCCACTTCGAGCCTTTATTTGAAAATTTATCTATTTTTTATGAACCAAACGCCAAAAAATTTGGAAAAGTTTTTTTTGAAAATTTCTCTATTTTTAATGAACCAAGTGCCGAAAAATTTAGAAAAGTTTTTCCTGAAAGTTGTTTCCCATGAAACAAACCGAGCCTTATTTTTAACTAATTTTCATCTGCCTACACTAAGGTTAAATCAAACTGCCCCTCCGAGACTTACTATCGAGACCATCCTAGGACGACTTAACAAGATCAACAAATTAAAACAACCAAAATGATTTCTAAAATCACGCATCACCATCTATAAAGAGAATTTCACGAGGCGACTTCCACTCTTAATTCGAGAAGTATAACTACCCACTTTCTCAAATTAATGGTATATAAAACAGGTTGTACAAGCTTCATTTTAAACTGGCGTTGCATACTTTGTCTATTCGTCCAGATCCTCCACAAAAGCAGGGATAGTATATCCTCTCAAAATAAAAATTCAAGTGAAGCAATTCATAGTTCAGATTAGTACCAAGGGATGCAAAATGTTCGTTCATCTTGGGTTGATGTGGAGGACATTCTGATCTCAATTCCTCAAACGTTGCCCTGATTCGCGGATCTGAATATAAATTATTTTCACGTCCTCCATGAAAAGAAAAGAAAACAAAACAATTCAATGTAATCAAATGGCAAATTTGGGTTGACAATGGAAGTCATGTCAATCCTTAGTCATTCAAGTGCGGAAATTACCAAAAAAGTCATAAATCTATTACACTTGTATCAATTCAGTCCTAAACTTCTTAAATTTGGCCAATTTTATCTTAAATCTTTTGATAATATACCAATTTAATCTTTCTGGCAAATTTTGACCAGAAATTACTAATGTGAACACTAGTTGTCCTACATGGCATGATCGACGCTAACATAAACGATTTTTTGTAATTTTTGTTATTATTTTTATATTCCATTTTGTTCTTTGCTTTTTTTTTTTCCTTGTGCTGTGCCCAGACTAGGCAAAGGGCTGCCTTGCCCGCAACCAACGAGGACGCGAAGGCCCTCAGCGAAGCCATCATGGCCTCAACAGCCGTGAGGAAGGGCACGAAGGTCCTTGTCCCCTCACTTGCGACTGGTGAGGTTACGACGACCCTAGGTGGGGCCTTCGCAGTCCTGCTGACTGCGGGCAAGAGCACAAAGGCCCTCGCCAGATTTAGGCAAGGAGGGCCTTCGCGACCCCACCTAGGGTCGTCACAGCCTCATTGACCGCAAGTGAGGGTGCAAAGGCCCTTGCCCAATCTAACCGACAAGGGTCATTGGTGACCCTCGCCGAGACATGAAAAAAAAGGAAAGAAAAAAGGAAAAGAAAAACAAAATATTCAAAACATAATAAATTTTACAAATTACAAAATTATAAAAATTGATCACGTCGCGTCAGTCATGCCACGTTGGACAACTTGCATCCACATTAGCGATTTCCAGTCAAAGTTGGCTAAAAGACTCAATTGGCAAATTGTCAAAAGGTTTATGACTAAATTGGTCATATTGAAAAGTTTAGAACTAAATTGATATATGTGTAATATATTTAGGACTTTTTTTAGTAATTTTCACCTTTTCTATTATTTACTTGGAGTTTCTGAACTCCCTTTCCCATTATCAACTCCTTACGTCTGTCCAATATTAATACTTAAATGCTCGACATCACTTTGCCCTTGCTTACTTGCGTGATGTCAGCGATCGATTTTGGTCTTTGGTCGTACAAAAATCACCAAGATCGAATCATCGAATCATGAACGCTGTCATCGCGATGGTGTTGCTACATCACAACACCCTTAAGCCTTACTTATTTATCATTGATTTTGATGTCATTTGTTGGGAACGCATAGCGGAAATCAATACGTTCACCTAGAGAGATCTCCGAAAGGAAGTTTAATAAGTTAAAGCCTGTCAACATATTCATTTGAACTCACAAGTGATGTTAACTGAAGCAGAATGGATCAATCAAGGTAGATAATACATAATATTAATATGTTAACCAGGACGGAATAGATTAATCAAGGAAGATAATACACAATCCTAAGAGATATACAAAATCAAGAGAAATATTTCTCTTACAAAAGAAAATTCACAATATTATGTCTTAATTGTGTATGCGCTACGCATATACGTGGAAACTGGTCATATGTGATCAATGACCTTTCCAAGTACATCGGATGAGTATCACATAAATATCGAATACAATTAATCAAAATCAGATCAGTTGGTAGCCTAATGGTACGGACTAATATTCATAAATGCAAGATTACAGATTCGAACTCGGCTGCTAAGATCCATGAGTCGCAAATCGTACTGAGTTACAACCTCCTTTGCAGTATCAAAATTCAAACATTTGATAGCAAGTGTGCGGCCTTCGAGAGGGAGAGCAGACAATGCTTGTTGAACATACTACAAACTTATGTACTATAGATTAGTGTATTTTGAAGTCACTATCGAGTTTCTCAATACCTTATTTCGATAAATATGTCTAATTCGATGATTTCTCAATACCTGATTTCGATAAATGTGTCCAATTTGTGTCGAGAATTGCCATCCATTTATTATCGCTCCATCAGCAATTATCGTCCATAAGATTTGCTTTTTGTGCTTAGTTTCTTTCTGGTCATATAAGTCAAAGCTTGTTATTTTCTAGTACATACATGAAGTCCACCCATTTGGGCTTGATCTGGGTGACATCATCGTGCCTTCGCAAGGCATGACGTCGCTGTTATAGATGCCAAAAATCATAAAATATGATAGATACATGGAGTCCACCCATTTTAACGAATCTTTTCACGAGGTTAAGTAAGTGTGCTTTATTTTTGCCAGTCTTACCGGATTGTACGGCATATTCTATGCGCTCTAATTTTCTTGTAGTGGAATTTGATTTTTGAACTAGGGCTCCAAGTCCAACCATGTGGAGAAACTCGTGGAGATATATAACAAAAAATCTACCTGTGGAACTATTAATTTATCGAATGATTTTTTCAGAAGTTTCACTATTAATTATTTCAAGCTTTACTATTTGATCACCTATGGACATATTTGACATTGAGCTAGAAGTTGGAACAGTTTAACGCAATGCATTCATCGTTTTAATTAGGGTGCGTTTGTTTAACTTATAACTTCATGATAGAGGAAAAATATTATTAAGAGAAATATTTAAATTTCATTTGTTTGGTGATTTAGGGAAAGTGATTTCATCCTTGCTAGAATGAGAAGTCATTTTGCCCTAAGTTAGATGTTTTCAGTCCATGAAAAACATTTTTTGTAGAGCAATTCATTTTCGGTCATTCAAGTACCGGAAATTAGGCAACAATTTTCCATAAAATAATTTTCCTTCAAATAAATGGACTCATACCACAATCTAAACTTGTTATTTTCGGTCAATGGAAAACACATTCCATAGAGCGATTAGTTTTCCATCATCTAATTACGGGAAAATCGCAGAACAGTTTTGCAAGAAACACTTTTCCTTCAAACAAATGGACTCATAGTTTTAATTAGTATTCATCCTCCTACCACTAAGGTTAAACCAAACCACCCCTCTAAGACCTACTAATTACTATCGAGACCATCCCAGGACGGCTTAACAAAATCAACAAATCAAAACAACCCAAACGATTTCTGAATTCACGCATCATCATCTCATCCCCCCCTTTTTTTTGCTAAAAAATCTCATCCCCCTTATGCATGTGAGAATCATAACTACCCAGTTTCTAAAATTAATGGCGCATAAAACTGTTTGTATGAGCTTCGTTTTATACTGGCGGTGTATACTTAGTTTTCTGGTTCTTCTAGATCCTCCGCAAAATCAGGGATAATACTTTCTCTCAAAATAAAAATTCAAATGAAACAATTCATAGTTCAGATCAGGACACTGTGATCACAATATCTCAAACGTTGCCCCCTATTCGCGGATCTGAACATAACTTATTTCAAGTCCTCGATGAACAGAAAAGAAAAGAAAAGAAGTCGATTCAATGTTATTGAATGGCAAATTTGGGATGAAAGTCAAGTCGATCCTTATAGTCTTTCTTTTATATACTTGGAGTTTCTGAACTCCCTGTCCCTTGATCAATTCCCGAGGTCTTTCCAACAATTAATTCCTAAATGCACGGCATCACTTTGGCCCCGCGTACATGCGAATGATGTCGGGGATCAACTTTGGTCTTCAGTCATACAAAAATCACCGTCCATGTGATACACCTGCTGCACATGTCATTTTTCTATCGTTAGTTGAATGTGGTTGATTGTTATCCATCTTTGTAAGTGTTATTTCACACAGCAAAAGCCTCATACCTCCTCAACTTGAATCTTGAGACCGAACCATACAGCTGCCATTAGGATTAGATGCAGAGATACTACAATAATACGAACAATCATTTTTAGGAAAATATTTTTCAAATTGTTCATTTTCCGCAAAACAAACAGAGCCTCAAAAATAGTGTGTTATCACTACACACTAACGAGAAACTAAGTGCCGAATCTATAGTCCATACGTGTAAAGACTTAAGAAAGGACATCGATCTACTACATTCAACACTCTCCATGAAGACACTAGAGAGCACAAAGCTGTCAAACCCTAATAGTCCTCTCTTACATGTTGAATAATCGGCTGCACAGTTGTAGCATATAAGCCGAGTGCAGGCAATCCATTGGATTGTATGAGTTTAGGCCGGCCTCCACGTGATCCATCCGATCGGCTCCACTGGGCCAAATGCATCGGGTATAGCCGATTTTCGATTGGAGTTGCTAGGGTTTGCTATCTATGTGCTGTGGCTGCCTTTGGGGATCATGCAAGAATGTGTTGTTGACGGGGTTCATCGTGGATAATCGGAAAGGACTAAGCCGTGCATGTCGATTGTTGACACCTATTTTTAATTGCCCAAAATTAATTGCACAAAATTTAGGAGTTAATTTTCTTTAATTCCTAAAACAAAAAAAGGTATTTCCATTTAAATGCATTGCATATAGAAACTAGGCACATTTGCATTAATAGGTTCTATTAGAACTTTAAAAAAAAAAAAGAAGAAGAATTTCGCGTTGGGCCGGGTCGGGGCTGGGCCGACCCAGCCCACCTTTTTCTTTTCTTTCCCCCTTGCGCACGAGCCCCCGGCCCTTTTTCTTTTTTTTCTTCTTTCTTCTCCCCTTGCGCGGCCCAGCCCGCTTCTCTTTTCTTTCCCTTTCCTACCCGTCGCGGCTGGGCCTGGCCCGGCCCAGCCCTTCTCTTCCTTCCCCCCTGCTGCCCTGTCCCTTTCGCCTCCCCTGTTCTCCTCTGTCTCTGACGCCGGCGTGACGGACGCCGGCGTGACGGACGGCGGCGTGACGAACGCCGGAGCAGCTTCGCACTGTCACCATCAAGACAGAGGAGGGCCAGGCGGGCACGCCACCGGGACTGGCCATTAAGGCCAGTCCCATCTTCCCCGTTTTCCCGGGTCTCCCTTATCTCTTTCTCCCTCTCCTCCCCCTGTTCCTCTGTCCTTCCTCAGCCGCAGCAGTGACGCCCCCCTCTGCACCGGCCTATGGCTGCGGTTCGTGGAGCCTAGGCTGGTGTAGGCCGTCGTCACGCCGACGTAGAAGCCGAGCAATGACCCGAGGCCACTATAACGAGCACAGAGAGAGGCGGAGAAGGGGCCTGGTTCGGTTTAAAAAAAAACACACAGGGACAGCGTGAGAGGGGGAGCTAGGAGAGAAAGGGAGCTTCCGGCGGCCATCGTGTCTCAGCCATCCATCCCCGCCGCCGAGCTGACGGCGGTGACACAAAGAGAGAGAGAGAGAGGCCCCGGTCGGCTATAGAGAGAGAAAATAGAGACAGGGAGGGAGAGCAAAGAGTGAGAGAGAACGGAGAGAGAGGATTCCGAGGCCCCGCCGGAGCAAAGAAGGGACCAGCGTCGCCATCGTCGCCCGCCAGACCAGCTAGAAGCCCCCCGACGCGCCGCCGACAGGTGAGCTTCCCCCGGTCCCTGTTTTGCTTTGTTTTCCGGCACGGTTAGGCCGGAACTCGCGTCGGCCGAGTCGCGCGATTCTCGGCCCATGTCAACGCCGGTCCTGGTCCCTAGTCACCGTCAAGCGTGAGCTGTGGCCATCGGAGTCGATCACGTCGCTGGAGGAGGTCGGAATCCTCCGTTTTTCCCCGCGCCTGCCAGATGTTCGATGAAGCGCCCCAGAGAGGCTGATTTTGGTTTGGTCGCCGGACGATGACCTAGGCGGTCGGAGACGTCGGTGGTGGCCCCAGGGGGCATCCTGGGGGGCGGCGCCGGCCTGGGTCAACTGGCGGACAGCCGATTTTGGCCCCGCCAGCGCCCTCTCCCCGCGGGTCTGCGAATCGGGTTGGATTCGACCCGAATCAGTAGATCCGACCCGGGTCAATGCCCGGGTCGGATCCGTTGACTCGGGTCGATTCTGACCGACCCGAGTCAACGACCGGGTCGGGTTCGTTAACTCGGGTCGGTTTCATCTGACCTGGATCCGGCCCGACCCGACCGGTTTTATTATATTATATTATTATTTCATTTTTTATTTAAAAAATTTAAAAAATTTTAAAATTTTTTTTAAAATTTTTTTTAACAAAGGGGGTTTTTCTTTTCTTTTTCTGTATTTTTTTAAAAAATAAAAAAATATATATATAATTTCAAAAAAAATATTTTATTTTTCTTTTCTTATTTTTTTAATCTCAAATTTATTTTTTTAAAAAAATAAATAAAAAAAATTCAAAAAAATTAATTAAAAAAAAATTTAATTTTTTTTTACTTATTTGAGTGTTTTAATCCTTTGTCATATTATTATGTATGCTGTTATAATTACATAATTTACCATGTTTAAATTAGATAAGTCTGAGATTGTGCGTAGTATTTTGCATGTTATTTTTATTACCATTGTATTATTATGCATGTTTTTAATACATTTGCATGAACTGTTATGTTTTTGAATGTCATCTGACTTAGCTAAGATTAGAATCTTAGGTTGCATATCTGTTTTGACTGCTAATCGCTTTTGATTATGCACTCGCTTGATCACCGCACATGTTAGGAGAAAGGTCCTAAAATCAATCCAAATTGCCTGATAAATATTTCAAAAAAAATGAACAGGATAAAAAGGTATCGAAAGGGTATTAGTTATTCAACTAGTGTAACCAAGTCCCCGAATTCAGCTAATCTCTGGTTCGTAGGAATAGGGTGATTCTCCCGTCACCTTATTTGGGTTTCTAATCGACCCACCTCAAATCAATTAGTGGCGACTCCTTGGTATAAACCGCTTGCATGTTAAATATTTTAAGCCTAAGTCGCGATATGGTATGGGCTTGGGAGAGCCCGAGTTAAGTCCTAAACCTAGACTTAGGACGTACCAGGCGAGCCCCCCTTTTTTGTGGCATGTTCATTCGAACAAAGAGCGGGAGGTCGGTCGCGACATCGATGTTAAGAGTCTAGGTTCGGCCAAATCCATCAAGCTAAGGGATGAACGGGGCATTGTGTAAAATTTCATGAAACAATTGTCGAGCCTCACTCCTCATGTGTATGTCGTTGTGATTGCCATGGTTCAAAAAAAGGTATATATTCTATCCCTTCTCATTTTATTATACAGCCTACTTATTCAATTGATTTGTTACTGTTAAAACACTCGTTGATTGCAGTCTATAGACAAGGAATACGTTTATTGTGAAGCTTGTCCATGAAAATAAGCAGCTCCAAGAAACTGTAGATTCTCCATTGTCTATGGAATGAGCACCAAGGAAGGGCGCCCTTTTTGTTAAAACCTCTGTCTTTTATATTTCCTAGTAATTATGTTCAGGAGTTTTGGTTTTCTTCCTTAAAAGTGTTTTTGGGGTTGTACTAATGGTAATATGACTCGGGCCACTTTTTATGCTTTAAATAAAATTTTTTGCCCCTTAGTGACAACACCGCGGCCTTCGGCCCAGTGGTATCCGGGGATGAGGCGTAACGGTCCGAGGCAACCAGGGTTCGAACCCCGAGGACGCCGTTTGTAATGAATATATAAATAAAAATTTTTACTTCCGATATTTTTTGCAAATGAAGAAATACGTGATAGACAGATGCAATACTAGACTAAGTCATGGATTGATCATTTATGAGATTTTATACTCATTCGTTGCCATTTTTTTAACAGGTAATTACGAATTATACCAATCTGCCAAGTAAAAATGGCTGAAAAAGATATGACAACTCGTGTAGCGGACATGGAGACCGAAATGAAGCAAGTCTTCGCCGTTCTTCGACAACTCTCAAAACAAGTGGAACACCTGCCAATCCGCTTAGACCAACTCACCATGACTCCGCTTCGCTATCCAAGATCAGGTGTGATGATTCAAATGGAGCCCTCCGGTGTCAACCAAAAGGGTAAAGATGTCATAGCTGACGATGTCCACGAGTCCCTTGATCCCAAAGAATTGAGCACCCTATGCCCAAAGTTCATGCAACATGAACAATACAAACCCAGTATCTCTCCATCACAAAAGCAAAACAACCGGAGACAGTTCACTCCCCTCCCAGGATCTCTGTCTCAGATGCTGGCAATACTCAGGAAGAAAGGACTGCTTTTTACTGAACAAAAGTGACCTCATCCTGAGAGCTTTTCAAATTACAATCTGTCTAAAAAGTGTGATTATCACATGGGCGAGGTGGGGCATTCAACTGATGGGTGCTATACTCTTAAGCACCGAATTCAAAACTTGCTGGACACCGAGACTTTCTCATTCTAGACTGGTGAAGGGAATGGGCGCAAGCCTGCTTGAGTAGAACTCCTCTCATCCTTTTGCATGAATCTCTGGAAAAGGGGATATCCTTATATTTTGCTTTTTGTCGTCATTTCTGCTGGATGAAATGTCTTTTTAAACTCTTCCTCTTTTGAGGTTGTAAATCCATGTTTTGTAAGCAAATAAAGTCTTGAGGGTATGAGGTAGTATAACAAATCGGCCCGTTGATGATATCCAGCCATGTGAAGGAAAGTGTTCTGAGGCCCGGGCTTCCTCATGCTTCCTTGTTTCTAAGCTTTTGAAAATAAAACAAACGATTTGTCATTTTTCAAAAGGACAAAAAAGAACAGTGGTGGAAAAGCATGCATGCTTATAGCCCTGTTTGTTTTTCTAACTCGTTCACTTCGTGTCTCAGAGCATACTCTTTTTGATTTGTTATTACAAATGAGATATTTGAAAACGACACAAATTGAAGTGCACATCCAATCCTGGTGATGCTAACGGACCAACTCATATGATAGGGGCAGTCCGAGCAAAGATCATCTAATCTTCAAATGAAACATGGGGCAAATCTCATTACTACTAGTGGGTGATATCAGCCCCAGAAAGTTAAAGAGAATGTTGGGCATTCCTTGACTCCATGATGAGCGAAACATCATTTCGTACAAAAATCAGGGGCAGATCAAGAAAATATTACCCATTTTGAAAAAAAAGATATGTCATATTCCCTAACAAATTTTGGAAATGACATTCCACCCCTCTTCTTTTGCAGATAATGAAATGGGGAACATGCTAAACTCTGACGTGCTAGCGAGCCAGATAAAGTACCAATGTTGGGACCTCTCGAATGAAGCATGATGAAGAAGTGCTTAATTGGAAGAGTAGACTAGGGGACATGCGATCTCCCAATCCATCAAAAAGGGTGTATTTCGTTCCTAAAGTTCATCCACTTTAGTATAGAAATGACATATTCTTTTCTTTTATGTAGGATAAATTTGAGTGAAGATCTTGTGCAAGCAGCTGGAAAGGACTTTGCATATGACAAGATAGAGTCAATCCTAGTCTCACCAATCATGGAGGTCTCGACATCAGTTATGCCCATATCAGTCAAAGACCTTGAAAGCAGAAATTAGCTTTGCTGCGAAGATTCCCATGCAAGCAATTGCACATGCCCTGTGCATGTCGGGAATCAGAGGATTTTCGAGAAAAGCCTCAGCATGCCAGAACTGCATTGGCACAGCATGCGCTGACAATAGGACTTTCCAATTGGAGGCACCCCTAATTATAGAGGACCTCATTCGAGCTTCGAGATTAAGAGCATGGAGGAGCAAACTGAGACAACGAAGGCTGAACAAAGTAAAGAGGAGAAAAGACTCTGCTAGCTTTGAAGGCAAAATGGAAGAAGAGTAATTTGTATCGTTCTCAATTCACCTTCAATCCTCTCATTTCTAAAATAAGCTCTTGTTCTTGTCAGAAGGGAATTATCAACATCCGAGAAAACTCAAGGAGTTGTCAATTGAATCTCCAATGAATGGAATCACGAAGGGTAATGTTGTATCGTTTCCAATTCCTATCCCTTAAAAAGCCATTCATTAACACGATCTTTCTTATTACCTTGCAGGTATGTCTCACTATCACAACACAGGTAAGTATTTTTTTCCCTAAAAAACTCTTCTCGTAAGAGTACAAAGAAACAGAGAAGGAGGAAGCATGTTAAAGCGAATGAATGCTTAACATTTCTCCAAGTGCATCACATGTCTTTTGAAAAGAATTTTGCATGGTAATTTTACCTGTTTAATTCACCAATTCCTGTAAAAATCTTGACAACTCGACGAATGGTGTCGAACTACTCCGATGTATTGAACGAGGTGTGTTAGAATGATGAGAGACAATCCTTAATCTACACACATTCTCACGTACCAAACCCTTGCAAGATCAGCAAAAAAGTTTCATTTCTACAAGGTAAAGGGATTTCTCTCATAAGGTACGGTAGCCAAAATGATGACAGGCAGTTCATTTCTCTGCCCCATACACTACCATTAATCCTTTGCTTGACCATTTTTGAGCCCACACACTCGGAGGTTCCTTTCAAATTATCCCTGTCAAGAACCACCCTACATTGGGGCAGCTTGAGGTAAACCAGCATTACAGGGAGGACTCAAATTCAGAGGGAGCAAGAAGAGCCTCCCTCCCTTTTGATCACCGCCCCCGTGGCTTCGACCTTATCATTGTCACGGAGTCGGTGATCCTCGATAGAGTCTTCCAAGGCAAGCACACCATCGACGGTCGGACAGTTGAGGCTAAGAAGGCTTTGTCAACAAAGAAGCAGCAAACTAATGCTTGTCCAAAATGCCAATATCTTATTGATAATAATGATGTTTTCACTAAGCAAGATAAGAAGGATGAGGAGTTTGTAATATCTATGATCATCCGCTACAACAGCTCGCATAAGGTGAAAAGATGTATAAAAATTTTCTTGCTCTCACTTGCATTAATCTTTGAGTATTTTTATTGCAGATGAACTCTCGCGATAATTTAAATGCCCTAGGATGACGAAGAGCAGTTTTTTTTATCCCATACACTTATATCCATTGCTAGCCCAATTGAGCCATCAATTTCATTTCGTATGAACCCGGTTGGTGATCATCCTCCATACCGGGGCAAGGCAAAAGTCACCACAGTTTGAGCATCACAGTCCCAAGTACCAAATGAAGATGGAGACTCCAAGAGCCTAAAAGCATCATTCTGTTTAACTTTGTTTAGGCTAGTCCTGACAACACCAGAAGAGCAGTTAAAAAAAATGCTGAAAATTAGGGGCATGAAAAAGCAGTGTGCCTGGTAAAAGCAAGGCCAATGCCCATGAATAAAAAACAAAGAAAAAGAAATAGGGACGAGATAAAAAATAATGAATTTTTAGCTGAGGAGATCTCTGAGCGTGATAAAGTGCTCTCAAATACCTCAAAGTTATTAAATCGTGAAGAATAGATGACCCCAAAGGGTTCAAACTTGAATTCTTCCTTTACATAAATTTCTGCTTATGAACTCTGTCTTGGCAAAGATCTACTACATGACAGATAAAATGGTACCTAGGAAAATGCTTGTGATGCACCTAGGGGACTGGCGGACCCGTTATGCGACTAGACGAATTTACGGGCTTGAAGTCAACGATGTCGAATTGAGCTCAAATTTGGTCGGCTGAAGTGAAACGGCGTGCTGATCAATATTCATGGCCTTTGGCCGTGACTAACGATGGATTTTCGCGATTCGAGATTGTTTAGATGGATTTTTCTATTTTTTTAGTATTTTTTTGGGTTAATTTAATAAAGGGCAGTTTCGTAATTTACGTTTTGATGTTTACTAATCCTAGTAGGGCTAGGTTTGGGGATATATAAGCTTATTTTAGGATTTCCTTTAAGCAGACTTTGGATATTTTTTATTTGATAATCATATTTGGAGGATGAATTGTTCTTCTGTCGAACTTTCTTGTTCAGTCAAATTTTCTATCGGGTTTCGGCATCAGCTTGGTATCAGAGCACAGGTTGCTTGAATCAATGGCTGAACAGAATCGCAGTCGTGGATGGCGGGCTCGTGGTGGCCGGGGGCGTAGAGGCGTTCCTAAAGCAGACGATCAACTGCGTCTAAAAGATCTGCGAGACGTAGAAATTGAAGAATAGAGAAGACGAATCCAGGATTTGGAGCGATAACTTGCGGAGGCGAGGTTGGGTATTCAATCCGAAGAAGGAGAGGAATCTGAGGATTCATCCGATGATGAAGAAGAAGACGTAAACCCTTTCGGGGTTCTGAACCAGGGGCGAAATCGAGGAGTACGACATGGAAATCAGCGTTCTTCTCAAAATTTCGGAATGAAGATCGAGATTCCCGAGTTTAATGGTAAGGCTCATCTTGATAAGTTTATTGATTGGTTGCATGCGGTAGAATGGATTTTTTATCTTAAAGATCTAACTGAGGGGCAAAAGGTGAAGTTAGTGGCTATTAGGCTGCGAAAACATGCTTCGATTTGGTGGGAACATGTGAAAAATCAACGCGCTAGAGAGGGGAAGCCGAAGGTGGATTGCCGGGAGAAGATGAAAAGGTTATTGCAGAAAAATTTTTTGCCTATCCATTATAGGCAAGAGGCATTTATTGAGTATCATAACGTCAAGCAAGGTGATAAAATAGTTGAAGATTTTACTGAAGAATTTGATCGTTTGCGGATGCGTTGTGATGTGACGGAGGAAGACGAGCAGACAATTGCACGATATCTGGCAAGGCTGCGATATGAGATCTCTGATGTTGTCCAATTACAGCAGTATTGGACGTATGAGGATGTGTGCAGACTAGCCCTAAAGGTGGAGGGGCAGTTTAAAAGAAAGAGCAGTAAGTCCAAGTGGTCTAGCAGCGATTCTAAGTAGACAGGCAACAATTCTAAGTGGTCAGACAAAGAGTCCTGGGGGAAAGCAGGGAGTTCTTCGGCCCCGGTAGCAGTTAAGGGCGCTGGTTCAAAATCTGCAATAAAAGGAGAGCAGGGTAGTGCAGAATCTAGCAGGGGAGTGTCGCGACCTGCCCCTTCGAGGGCCGAGCTCGGATGAGGCGGGTTTAGAGATAAGTGTTCATGAGATGGTTCATATGGCACTTTTAAAAAAATGATTTTACCGAAGTGTAAATCTCTTGTTTAGCCATATAACTCATTGATCATGAACGTGGATTTTCCCTAAATCCATATCTCGCGTGATAGCGGATTGATTTTATTTTTTAGGAGTCGCCACTAGCCTAGGTCGGGGGTCGGCTAGAATACCCAACCGAAACGCGGGAATTTCGTTTCGGTTTCTACGAAAACTAGAGATCAAAGGTTCGGGGACTAGCTTACGTTAATATTTCTATTAACGCCCTTTCGGTACCGCTAAACTTAACATGGTTGTTATCTAAGTCATCATGCATTTGATTTTTACCATTTTCATGTCAAAGTCTTAGCCCACTATGTGATCATGCATCTTGTTTTTGTTTTTTCATTTAAGATTCTAAACTAATCCTATCTTAGTCTAGAAAAAGAAAGAAACAATCAATTTATATTGAAAGACGTTTCTTAAAGTAAACACTCGAAGTATTGAAAAGACGAGCTAATTCTAAGTGCGAGAAAGTAAAAAAGGTGAAAACCCGCAACTCGTCGGGTGTTTATTACAACACAAATTGAAAATCCGAGACATGATCGGGAATGAATGAATTAAGTACAAATTGAAACCGGATTGGATATTGGTTTGGAACCATCATCGAATGAGTACAAATTGAGACCGGATTGGACATCGGTCAATCTTCTTGGCTTTTTCAACTTCGGATTTTTCTTCCTTGGACCGCCTCTCGGGTGTCGATGTTTACATCCATAACATTCATTCATAACGAATGACATATGAAAGAACAATGGTGCAAACAAATCATTGAATTAAACACGGGCCTCGGGATTGGCCTTTGTTTTTCATGCGTTTCGATTCATCACCCATCTAATCACCTAACATTGTTTGATTAATGGTTAATGATAATGAGCTACCATTTGTATTCACAAAACGGTAACTTATATCAATTAACCCCTAAAGTCGGGTTCTAATGATCAAGAATGGGCTACCCGCCGAACATGCACCGGGCCTAACATTCATCTAACCAAACACATGCATAAACATAAAATGAACATGTATTCAAGCCCATGGGCCTTGTTTCGAAGCCAATCAAACAATGAGAAGTGGGCTTTATAAAAAAGACCACTTATTCAATTAATGCATAATTCGGATTGCTTCTGCTTAAGAATGATTAACTATCCTAATGATGTCCAAATGAAGTGGTTCAGGTGTCATTAGAAAGCTTATGACATGAGGAACAAAAGTCATGAAGACCATTTTTTCTAAATCCTAGCCAATTTTCCCGAAAATATCAAATTAAATTTCAGTGACAGGCTGGACTCGGTTCAGTTATGAATTTCAAAACAAAGGCGGGAAAAATAACAAACTTTATCAAAACAGCGCGAAAATTTTTGTGCATTTAGGATTCCCTGTGTGCAACAACTTTCATGTTTTGAGTTTTTGCTAAAAAGCCCTCCAAATTTTTATAAAATTCGATTTTTCACGAGGGACTCAATTGCAAATGGAATTTTAACCCGAGAAGACTTTTCAAGCAAATTGACCCTCCAAAAATTGCAATTAGGTCCTCAACATTTCCAGTTGACATAATGAGACCCCAATGAGCAACTTTGAAGTTTTGATTTTTTGCAAAAAAGGACTCTAACTTCATCAAATTCGGAGAAACATCTTTTGAACTTCAAAGGAATGAAAATCAGATCTGGACACAGATTCTGATCAAATTGTGAGAATTCCTTTTGAAAATTCAAATGATCTCCGATTTTGATGAAATTAGTATCAATTGAAAGATCTTGATTTCAGGAAGAACTTTTGTGAAGAAACTTTTTTCATATCTCGAACACAAGAATTTATGAAAATCGAAGAACACACAAAGGTCGACTGAAATTAGCATGAAACCAGATTTACATGCATATGACGTTGCAAATCGTACTAGGCTAACATGCTCGAAATTTTATGAAAATTTTATGGTGAATAGATCAGGATGTTTCTACGATTCTCATGAAGGAAGTTTTTCCAGAAAATGATCATAAAAAATCATAAAATTCATCAAACAGCACAAGGTCAGTCAGAGAATCATCAGAACAGAATTATACAACATATTCCAGATTCTGATCCTAACTCCTAAAAGTGTTTTGACATAACAAATGAAGTCCGATCGAGGCATATGATATATCAAATCGAAGCTTAAGACGAGTTCTACGACTCTCTAGTTTATCACTTCATCAGATTTCGACGTTAACAAGCTCAAATAAGCATCTCAAGCCAACAGGTTCCAATGAACACGAATTTACAGATTTGTGTTCAAGTGTTCTTACCTTGTCTCACAATGTTCCAACGCTCAAGCGAGCGATCCGGCTTCCGTATTCTGATCTGGAATGACACGGAGAAGCCTCGGAAAGCTCGGCCAACCTACGACAATGGATTGCACGAGACAATGTGAGAATCAACTCGTTTTCACACAAAGAGACTAATCAGTAAAAGTTGAGGCTAATGATGTGATCCGGTGGCCGTTCGGTGCGAGGCCAGCCACCACAGCGCCGTGAGGACGTCGAGGGAGGTCGTCGGTTGCTCGGAATCGCCGGAGGAGGTCGCCGGAGGGCCGGTTCAGCCGATTGAACCGGCTGAACAAGTCACCGGCAGGATTGCCGGTGATGCTGCCGAGGGAGAAAAGCTGCCGGAGGAAGGTGCTCCGGCCACCAGCTGAGGTGGCTGGTGTTGCGACCAGCCTTGTGCCGCCGTGGGGGACGCCGGTGTGGCGGCGGCTCGCCGGAAAGGGGCCGGCAAGGGGCTGGAAGGCCGGCGGCCGAGAGGGAGTGGCGAGAGAGAGGGCTGATCGTGAGAGAGAGAGAGAGAGAGAGAGAGAGAGAGAGAGAGAGAGAGAGAGAGAGAGAGGAGAGAGAATTCAGATCTGAAAATGATTATCCCCCCTTTGATTTTTGGAGGGAAAACACTATATACCCCCTTCAACTTTGAATTCTAGCCCTTAGATTGATCAAATGGTCCAAAATGCATCCTTAATGATTAAGAATATTCCTTAGAGGCTAAGGATTGATGACATGGCATTATGGATGGACATGATCAATTCTAAATGAATGGCCATGATTGATTTGTTAATCCCCTAATTAATTTGCTTAATCCTTGAAGAAGGGCATTTTTGTCTTTCTTAATTAAGGGCATTTTTGTCATTTTTGATTAAGGGCATTTTTGTCATTTTTGCACTTAAGAGGATGTGACTGATCTTGGTTGGTCCGACTGGATTATCGATCATCAAAATTTTCGACCGGAAAATGACTAGTCTGATCGGATCAGTTCAATTTGAATTAAACCGATTTGAGTCAATTAGCTCTGAATTTGGGTAATTGCATGACCGAGCTAGACTAACAAGTTTAATTGAAGTCTAATTAACCAAATTGAGTCCCAATTCATCAAATTGAACATTAGTCTAGAGTGGGTCAAGTTGAATTGCACTAATTAGACCAATTACTCTTAGACTTCCTAATCATTGGATCACTAAATTGATCAAATTGACCCAAATTCATGTGAATCTTCCAAAATTGATTTTGAATTTGGGTTTCATATAAGAAATGAGGTTCAATCGTATCTCAATTGCACACATCATGAAGAATCGATCAAAATCACTGATTAGGGCTAAAATTGGGGGTTTTTGTGTTTGGCTTGGAATCACAAAATTGGTTCAAAAATTGGATATAAAATGACCTCTAGATCAAATGTCGTGAAGAAAACTAATCTAAAAAATGACTAGAAATGAAGTAATTTCATTTTTGGCCGATTTGAATCAACTTCCGTAATTTGGGAAAAAGTTGATTCAAAATCGATTTTTGTAAAATTTCAAATGCCAAAGGTAAATTGAAAGTAAAATAAGATGATTTGTAGATTTTTGAATTTTTCAATTTTTTGGTCAAAGGTTTGACCAAAAGTCAAACCCTAGTTGACTTTTCACTAGAAGTTTGATTTTATGATCAAATCTTTGAATTTTTCTGAAATTTCCACTTCTAAAGTGAAATTGGACTTGAAAGGAATCTTTTTATGCAAAAAGCCCCAATTTGACCTGGGGTTGACTTTTGGTCAAAGGGTTGACCAAAAAGTCAACGCCAAAGTCAACCATTTGACTTTTTGGGTTTTTGTATGAAATGAATAGAAAATCACTTATAAAAGCTAAACCAACAGACAGAATTAAAAAACGACACTTTTTGCTCAAGAAACAGGCTCCGTCGCGATCGGAAACCATAATCTCGAATTTTTTAATTTTAATGACGCATCGGCTAAAAATTAGGTGTCAACAGCTGCCCCTCTTTGAGTGGGAGTTCGAAGAGGTTTCGCTCAAAGATCAATTGGCACCTGCAAATTTTTAGTCGATTCCACTTGGGAAAAAGAAAATAAAGACAGACATTTGATCAGAGTCTTACCTGAAACACTTACCGTTGGATTGTCAGACCATTCGTGTGTTCTTCTCTCTCTCATGAGGTGGAATGAAGGAAGAAAAGAAAAAGAAATGATTTTGTAGGAAACCTATGGTTTAAGGAAAATCAAGAACCAAAGGACAAGGTTTAAGGATGACCTAGAACCTAAGGACAAGGTTTAAGGATGACCCAGAACCTAGGGTAAGGTTTAAGGATAACCAGGAACCTAAGGATAAGGTTTAAGGATGACCTAGAACCTAAGACAAGGTTTAAGGATGACCTAGAACCTAAGACAAGGTTTAAGGATGACCTAGAACCTAAGGACAAGGTTTAAGGATGACCCAGAACCTAGGGTAAGGTTTAAGGATAACCAGGAACCTAAGGACAAGGTTTAAGGATGACCTAGAACCTAAGACAAGGTTTAAGGATGACCTAGAACCTAAGACAAAGGGGTTATGGTTTAGGCTGACCAAAAATCGAAAATGAAAGTTATGGTTTAGGATGACCAAAAACCGAAAATGAAAGTTATGGTTTAGGCTAACCAAAAACCGAAAATGAAAGTTATGGTTTAGGCTAACCAAAAACCGATCCACTGGGGAAAGATATTTTGAAAAAAGTTCCGAGATTGTTTAACAACAAACAGAATTTTTCAACTTTTGGTGAAAGGCACAAATCATCAAAATCCTTAAGAGGAAATTTTAACAAAATGATCTTTGAATAACCATCTAAAGAGGTTAGATAAAAATGCCAAACTGGAAATAACCTAATCAAAAAGGTCTTTCACACTGGCTCTCATAAAGGCTTTGATTCCCATTCATCGATGTGGGAAAGCTATTCAATTCTCACTGGTGATGCCTCACGAACCTATGTCGAAGGTTTTCGGAAACATTCACATTGAATACAAATGGTTGATCAGAAAGGTCTTTCGAAAGGACCGTAATATAGGTTTGGTCATGGGCTTACACAAAGGGTATTTGCTTTGAGGCCAAGAAACAGAAACATACCATCAATATCTTCAGCGGGTTTACAAGTCAAGAACCTTGAAGATAAGACAAGATAGGATTACTTCCACTCCTTCTAGCGGTTGTTCCTTTATGAAATCTTTATATTAACTCAAACCATCTCAATCGGAAGAGACTTCGGAGAGGGTTGTAATGTCGGTTCGGGTTAGGCTTAAAAGGCTTGAAATTTAATAGAATGGGTTTGAAAGAAGAATGATGATTATCTTGGCATCATTACCGAATCATTCAAGTCTGACATCATTTGATTCTTGAAAACCAAACTGTCTCGAGAGTCTATTTTTCTTGCAACATAAGAACTTTGCTCTTTCTAAGCATCTTTTGAGAATTTTGCTTTTATCATAAGCATATTGCTTTTGCTTTTGATACATTTTTTCATGGGCATCGGCCTTGCTTTTACCAGGCACACTGCTTTTTCATGCCCCCTAATATTTATCTTTTGAGCTCTTTGGACTCTCGAGACATTTTATACATATTCACCAATTTCTAAATCTCCTTGGTAAATCATATGCATTGCCCCAATGTGGGGAGATAATCAACATTTTGGGCTTTGAAATGAACATGCTTAAGGCTCAATTTGGCTAAGCAAAGGATAATTGTGTTTGGGGTAGAGGAAAAGAATGCTCTTCTTCACTTTGGGATGTTTCGAGCTTCCATAAAGATCCATCTGAAACTATCACAAGAAGGTTAATGCAAGTGAAAGCAATAAAATCTTTCTTAATCTTTTTGCTCCAAAAATGATCAACCATAACTTCTTATTTTGCCCCAATGTGGGGTGGTTCTTGACAGGGGTATTTTAAGAATTCTCCTTATTTGGCTCAAAGTGGCTAGCAAAGGATGACATGAGTGTTTTGGATAGAGAAATGAGATGCCTTTTATCATTTCAATCCATGTATTCAATGTGAACGAATCCTACGTCCTACGACATGGCTTTTTCGCTCAATTCTCTCAAAATGAGTATAGGGACGTGTTTGATCAAAAGTTTGCCTTTTATCATCCTAGGCATTTCCAATTGGCAATTTTGAGAAATCCTCTTTTTGTTTTTCCAAAGGATCATCTGGTTAAATCTCCCGTCTGTGAGGAATTTTGATAAATCAAGACATTTGATTTGATTTTTTAAACTCCTCTGGGGATTTTTATTTTAAACTTGAGAAACCTTTTGGACAGAAAAGGTTTTCACACATAAGATCTACTTCCTAAATTCTAGGGAGAAGATTGATTTGATGTAGCAACTTCCTCGGGCTTGACTCCTTGAGGTTTGGAATAGCTTCCCTGGGGAACAGTTGAGTACCTACAAAATGAACAAATATGCAAAAATGCCATGTATGCATGAAATGCATGATGCAAATGTTCTTAAAGAGACTTGGATTCAGTCCAAAGCAACTCGAAACTTTTATTCAGGGAAAATATTTCTTGACAGCATCAGCGTTCACAGGTTTTGGCAACTCTCGGCCATCCATTTCTACAAGAATTAATGCTCCACCAGGCAACACTTTCTTGATGACATACGGCCCTTCATAGTTGGGAGTGAACTTTCCACGATCTGGAATAATGAGTAAGACCTTCCTCAAAACCAGATCATTGATCTCAAAATGTCTGGGTCGAACTTTACGATTGAACGACTTAGCTACTCGTTTTTGATAGCTTTGTCCATGGCACAGGGCTTTTACCCTTTTCTCATCAATCATATTAAGCTGTTCAAATCTTTGTTGAATCCATTCTGCTTCGGAAAGCTTTATTTGCGAAAGTACCCTTAATGAAGGAATTTCCACTTCCACAGGTAAAACTGCTTCCATCCCATATACCAATGAGAATGGTGTTGCCCCAGTCGAGGTGCGAATGGAAGTTCGATAAGCCATTAACGCATACGGCAACCGATCATGCCAGTCTCGGTAATTCTCTGCCGTCTTGGACAGAATCTTCTTTATATTCTTGTTTGCCGCCTCCACAGCTCCATTCATTTGTGGGCGGTAAGGAGAAGAATTCAAGTGGCGAATGTGAAACTTACTGAGTAGCTCATCCACTACTTTGTTATTCAGGTTTGACCCATTATCCGTGATAATTGCTTCGGGAACCCCGTATCGAGCAATAATGTCTCGACGAATAAATTTTGCCACACTTCTCGCGGTGACATGAGCATAAGAATTGGCTTCGATCCATTTGGTGAAGTAATCAATAGCCACCAGAATGAAACGGTGTCCATTTGACGCCTTAGGATTGATTGGTCCGATAATATCAATCCCCCACATTGAAAAAGGCCATGCCTCGGACATTTGATGTAATTCATTTGGGGGAGCATTGATTTTGTTCCCATAAATTTGACATTGATAACAACATCTGACATGTTGAATACAGTCGGCTTCCATGGTTAACCAATAATAACCTAGCCTCATGATCTTCCTTGCTAGAAGATGGCCATTCATATGAGGACCACATTCTCCTTCATGTATCTCCTTCATTAATAAATTGGCCTCTTTGGTGTCTACGCACTTCAACAGGACCGAATCGAAAGATCTCTTGTACAAAGCACCTCCACTAAGAAAGAATTTGGAAGCTAATTTAGCCAAGTACTTCCGATCCATAACTTGACTTCCTTGAGGAAATTTTCCTTCTCGAAGGTAATTCATGATGTCATAATACCATGGTTGACCATCAAATTCTTCTTCTATAACCATGCAATATGCAGGCTCTTTTAAAACGTCGATTTGCAAAGGATCAACGTTCAATCCATCAGTTACTTGTAACATTGAGGATAATGTTGCCAAAGCATCAGCAAATTGATTCTGAGATCTTGGCAAATAATCAAATGAGATATCTTCGAATTCCTTCACTAAATCTTTAAGATACTCATGATAAGGAATCAGTTTTGAATCACGAGTTTGCCATTCACCTCCTGTTTGGAGAATGATAAGTGCGGAATCGCCATAAACTTGTAATCTCTTAATCTTCATATCGATGGCTAATTGAAGACCGAGGATGCAAGCTTCATATTCTGAAATGTTATTGGTACAAGAAAATACCAACTTTGCGGCTACTGGATAATGCTGACCCGTTGGGGATATCAGGACTGCTCCAGTACCTGAACCGGAGAGATTAACGGCTCCATCAAAATACATGACCCACTTGTCTTGTGACACCAAATAGATTCTTTCATCAATTTCATCCCAGTCATTTGACTTTAAGGGATTTTCAGCCAACATATCAGCTATGGCTCGACCTTTGACGGACTTCTGAGACATGCTCTAGATATCAAACTCAGAGAGTAATATTTGCCATTTGGCAAGCCTTCCAACCAGTGCAGGCTTTTCCAAAAGATACTTGATAGGATCGTTTTCATTCACAAGTAGAATGCGATGGTGAAGAGTGTATTGCCGTAATCTGTGTAATACCCAAATTAAGGCTACACATGTTTTCTCAACTTCTGGGTATCGAGCTTCACCAGAAGTAAACTTTTTGCTGAGGTAGTAAATAGCACGTTCCATTCCATCTTCTGGTCTCTTCTGCGCTAACATAGCTCCCAAAGACTCATCGTGAATGGTGAGGTACAAGATCAAAGGTATACCCGGAGTAGGCGGTACCAAAACTGGCGCTTGTGAAAGATATTGCTTCAATTGTTGAAAGGATTTCTGACAATCTTCATTCCATTCAACTTTGGCATTCTTTTTCAACAGCTTAAAGAATGGTTTGGCTATTTCTGATAACTGGGAAATGAATCTTGCAACATAATTCAATCTTCCCAACAAGCTTCGAACTTCCTTAACAGTAGAAGGAGGTTTCAAATCACAAATGGCCTTTACCTTCGAGGGATCAATCTCGATGCCCTTGTTACTAACCATAAATCCAAGGAGCTTCCCAGACTTTGCCCCAAAAATGCACTTGGCGGGGTTAAGTCTTAGCTTGAATTTTCTAAGTCGATCAAAAAGTTTCTTCAAAACTTCAATGTGGTCTTCACCTTGTCGCGATTTAGCAATCATGTCGTCGACATAAACTTCAATTTCTTTATGCATCATGTCATGGAATAGTGTCACCATGGCTCTTTGGTAAGTTGCCCCTGCGTTCTTCAAGCCGAAGGGCATAACCTTATAACAGAATGTTCCCCATGGGGTGATGAAAGATGTTTTAGTTTTATCTTCTTCCTTCATTCGGATTTGGTTATAGCCAGAGAAACCATCCATGAAAGAAAATAATTCGAATCCTGCGGTGCTGTCGACCAGGACGTCAATATGTGGTAATGGGAAGTCATCTTTGGGACTTGCTTTGTTCAAGTCGCGGTAATCAACACATACCCGAACTCGCCCATCTTTCTTCATGACTGGGACAACATTAGCAATCCAATCGGCATAATGAGTAACTTCAATGAAATCAACTTTTAACAATTTCATGACTTCTTCCTCAATCTTCTTGGATAATTCTGGCTTCGTCCTCCTAAGCTTCTGTTTCTTAGGTGGAATGGCAGGATCAAGAGGCAACGTGTGCTCTACAATGTTGGGGTCCAGACCCGGCATGTCAGCATAAGACCAGGCAAAGACATCCTGATACTCCTTCAATAATTCAATCAGTCGATCTGCATCTGCTTGAGAGAGACTTGTTCCAATTTTTGTTTCTTTGGGATTTTCTGAATCACCCAAATTTATAACGACAGTTCGTTCTTCCGTAGGAGGTGTGGATTCTTCATGTCGGATCCATTCTCTTTTAATAACCTGGGAATCCTCTTCATTTTCGGGATCAGAATGATCAGATTCGTATGAGTTTTTTGAACATGAATCCAAGCCATGCATATGACTACTATGGTTATGCAAAGTGTCATGCCTGAGATGTAACAAAAGAATGGTCAGTATATGAAAATAAGAAATGCAATGCATGAAGATGTGATGAAAACAAATTTTCGAATTCTGAATTTTCGAAAATTTCAAAGGGAACTCGTCCTCATATCATTGGACATCCTTGTTCAAAAAATTATTTTGAAACTATAGATCGTGCAAAAGTCCAGGCCTCAAAGCATCATCATAGGGCTGGTTTGGTATACTTTTGCACGTCTATTAACAAAACATGCATATGCTTTTATTGAATTGAAAGTGAATGCTATATAGTGTTTTGGATCCGAAGCTCGTGATCCGAATTATTACAACACTTGAAATGAACGAAACAAATGAACAAATGGAATTCCCTCGCAGGGGAGAATTAAATGGATTACAACTGAAAACAAAGTAAAACATGGAAACATCCCTTACACAGCGGGATTGGTAGGTGGATCATCTTCGAAGCTCTCGGAAATGGCACCCACTGAACTCTCTTCAAATAAGTCGACGATATCATAAATGTCTATTTCTTCATCTTGGAGGAACTTTGACGGTCCAGGGAAGAAATCTTTCAACGGAGGAGGGAGTAAACGTCGGTAACTCTTTTCTTTGATGCTCGAGTCTTTCTGATTACCTTGATCTTGTTGATCGCCTTGGTAACCTAAGCCTTCTCGCTTCTTTCTCTTAATCACCTCAACGGGTGTGAGAATGCCTTGGGACAGCTTTCCCAATCCTTTGCCAATGATGAATCCATACTCGATCAACACTTTGCTAGACATAAGGGCCGCCTTTGAATAGTGAGGCTTCCTCACAACAGTGCCCGCGGGCACATGAGATACTGACACTAACTCAAATGAGTAGTAGCTTGATTCTCCTTTTACTTCTGGCTCCACATAAGGAATCGCAGTATTGTTGAAAGTTTCGGAATCTTTCTCGCAATGAACCGTTATAATCTTGCCACAGACGACAAAACGGATCATCTGATGTAGACTTGAGGGTATAACACCCGCCGCGTGAATCCAAGGTCGTCCCAACAACAAACTGAAGTTGCTTGGGATATCAAGCACTTGAAACTTCTGAGCGAACATAACTGGACCAATCATCAGTTGTAAGTCAATTTCACCAAGAGCTTCCTTTTTCATGCCATCAAAAGCCCTGACTGGAGTCTTAGAAGGACGAACATTATCCATACCCACACCTAAACGACGCAAAGTTGATAACGGACAGATGTTGAGAGCTGAACCATTATCAATAAGTACTCTTGATATCCTTGTATCAAAGTGTTGAACAGAGATGTATAATGCTTTAGAGTGTGCTCGCCCTTCCGGCGGCAAATCCTTTTCGGAAAAAGAAATTTGATCCTTAAGAAGGATAGCACCTACAAACTCTTCCAACTGTACCTCTCCAATTGTTTCGGGTACATGTACTTCATTAAGAACCTTTAACAGAGCATTTCTATGTTTCTCGGAAGACTTGAATAGTTCGAGTAACGAGATTTGAGCCGGCATTTTCCTTAACTGCTCGATCACTTCTGATTCACTCGTTTTGAGAGTTTTGAGAAGTTGTTCCGCCTCTTCTTCGGTTACAGCCTTTTTCTCGACACCTTCACGAGATGGAAAACATCGGCCTGACCGAGTAACAGCATCTATCTCATTTGACTCATAATTCCATGGAACTGCCTTGGAATCATAAACAGGAGGAATTCTTTCTTTCAAATTCTCATTCTTCTTTGGTGGCAACTCGATCACAACAGGCCCAATATCTTCATTAGAGATCTTTATATCTCCGAAGCCATCAGCCATTAGATCTATAACCACAGGTTCCACAACGTGCACTTGGATTTCACAAGTTGCATTTAATTCGATCACAACAGGATCAATCATGGCTACCATGCCATCATCTTCAAATTCGGACCCCCATCCACTTGGGACGATAGTCTTAGGGTCGATAAAAGCACTTGGAGGAGGAGAGTATTTTACCATGAAATCGTATTTTCCACTTGGCTGCCCGAGAGTGTCAACAATTTCGCCCTTTTCAATCGCTTTCCTAACGAACTCCCGATCCCAATGGGAGGTATGGCATTCGAATTCCGAATCAGCATCGGAAAGAACTTCTCTATTATCTTCGTCATCGCTCCATCCAGTCGGAACAATATCTTTCACATCAATAAAGAAACTTGGCGGAGGCAAACATTTGACAAAAGTGTCATACTTCCTACTTGGTTGCCTTAGAATATCATCCACTTCATCATGCTCACGAGTGGTTGTTACAAATTCGCGATCCCAATGAGTCTTACTAACACTAAGATCAGAATCCATGTCGGAAACATACTTCTTGTCTTCATTGGCGGATATGCTTTCATCATCCATGCCTCCCCATCCATCGGGAACTATATCCCTTGGGTCGACGAAGAAACTTGAAGGTGGCGTGTATTTGACTATTGTCGCGACCTGCCCCTCGAGGGCCTGAGCTCGGATGAGGCGGGTTTAGAGATAAGTGTTCATGAGATGTTTCATATGGCATCTTAAAAATGATTTTTACTGAAGTGTAAATCTCTTGTTTAACCATATGATCCATTGATCATGAACGTGGATTTTCCCTAAATCCATATCTCGCGTGACAGCGGATTGATTTTATTTTTTAAGGAGTCGCCACTAGCCTAGGTTGGGGGTCGGCTAGAAAACCCAACCGAAACGCGGGAATTTCGTTTCGGTTTCTACGAAAACCAGAGATCAAAGGTTCGGGGACTAGCTTACGTTAATATTTCTATTAACGCCCTTTCGGTACCGCTAAACTTAACATGGTTGTTATCTAAATCGTCATGCATTTGTTTTTTACCATTTTCATGCCAAAGTCTTAGTCCGCTAGGTGATCATGCATCTTGTTTTTGCATTTTTCATTTAAAATTCTAAACTAATCCTATCTTAGTCTAGAAAAAAAAAGAAACAATCAATTGTATTGAAAGACCTTACGTAAAGTAAACACTCGAAGTATTGAAAGGACGAGCTAATTCTAAGTGCGAGAAAGTAAAAAGTAAGAACCCGCAACTCGTCGGGTGTTTATTACAACACGAATTGAAATCCCGAGACATGGTCGGGGATGAATGAATTAAGTATAAATTGAAACCGGATTGGACATCGGTTTGAAACCATCATCGAATGAGTACAAATTGAGACCGGATTGGACATCGGTCAATCTCCTCGGCTTTTTAACTTCGGATTTTTTTTTGGACCGCCTCTCGGGTGTCGGTGTTTACATCCATAACATTCATTCATAATGACATATGAAAGAACAAAGATGCAATCAAATCACTAATCAAGCACGGGCCTCGGGATCGGCCTTTGTTTTTCATGCGTTTCGATTCATCACCCATCTAATCACCTAACATTGATTGATTAATGGTTAATGATAATGAGCTACCATTTGTATTCACAAAACGGTAACTCATATCAATTAACCCCTAAAGTCGGGTTCTAATGATCAAGAATGGGCTACCCGCCGAACATGCACCGGGCCTAACATTCATCTAACAAACACATGCATGATAATAAATGAGCATGCATTCAAGCCCATGGGCCTTGTTTTGAATCCAATCAAACAAAGAGAAGTGGGCTTCATGAAAAGACCACTTATTCAATTAAAGCCTAATTCGGATTGAATCTGTTCAAGTATGATTAACTATCCTAATGACGTCCAAATGAAGTGGTTTAGGTGTCATTAGAAAGCTTATGACATGAGGAACAAAAGTCATGAAGACCATTTTTTTCTAAATCCTAGCCAATTTTCCCGAAAATATCAAATTAAATTTCAGTGACAGGCTGGATTCAATTCAGTTATGAATTTCAAATTAAAGGCGGGAAAAATAACAAACATCATCAAAACAGCGCGAAAATTTTTGTGCCGTTAGGATTCCCTGTGCGCAACAACTTTCATGTTTTGAGTTTTTGCTAAAAAGCCCTCCAAATTTTTATAAAATTCGATTTTCGCGAGGGACTCAATTGCAAATACAGTTTTGAACCGGGAAGACCTTTCAAGAGATTTTAAGCAAATTGACCCTTCAAAAATTGCCATTAGGTCCTCAAAATCTCCAGTTAGTATATTGAGACCCTAATGAACAACTTTGAAGTTTTGAATTTTTGCAAAAAAGGGCTCCAACTTCATCAAATTCGGAGAAACACTTTGTGAACTCCAAAGGAACAAAAATCAGATCTGGACACAGAACTGATCAAATCATGAGAATTCCTTTTGAAAATTCAAATGATCTCCGATTTTGATGAAATTAGTATCAATAGAAAGATCTTGATCTCAGGAAGAACTTTCGTGAAGAAAATTTTTTCATATCTCGAACACACGAATTTATGAACATCGAAGAACACACAAAGGTCTACTGAAACTAGCATGAAACCAGATTTACATGCATATGACGTTGCAGATCGTACTAGGCTAACATGCTCGAAATTTTGTGAAAATTTTATGGTGAACAGATCAGGATGTGTTCTACGATTCTCATGAAGGAAGTTTTTCCAGAAAATGATCATAGAAAATCATAAAATTCAATGAACAGCACAACGTCAGTCAGGGAATCATCAGAATAGACTTTGCACAACAAATTACAGATTCTGATCGTGACTTCTAAACAGGTTTTGACATAGCAAATGAAGTCCGATCGAGGTATATGATATATCAAATCGAAGCTTAAGACGAGTTCTACGACTCTCTAGTTTATCACTTCCTCAGATTTCGACGTTAACAACCTCAAATCAGCATTTCAAGCAAGCAGGTTTTTCTGATCACGAAATTACAGAGTTGAGTTCAAACGTTCTTACCTTGTCTCACGATGATCCAACGCTCGAGCGAGCGATCCGGCCTCCGTATTCAGACCTGGAATGGCACGGAGACACCTCGGAAAGCTCGGCCAATCTACGATAACGGATTACAAGAGATAATGTGAGAATCGACTCGTTTTTACTCAAGTAAACGAATCAGTAAAAAATTGAGAAAACTATGTGATCCGGTGGCTGTTCGGTGCGAGGCCGGCCACCACAGCGACTTGAAGACACCGAGGAAGGCTGTCGGTTGCTCGGAATCGCCGGAGGAGGCCGCCGGAGGGCCGGTTCAGCCGGTTGAACCGGCTGGACAGATCACCGGCAGAATTGCCGGTACTGCTGCCGAGGAGGAAAAGGCGCCGGAAAAGGGAGCTCCGGCCACCGGCGAAGGTGGCTAGCCTTGCGACCAGCCTTGGACCGCCGTGGGGGACGCCGGTGTGGCGGCGGCTCGCCGGAATGGGGCCGGCAAGGGGCTGGAACGCTCGCGGCCGAGAGGGACTTCGGGAGAGAGAGATGATCGTGAGAGAGGGAGAGAGAGAGAGAGAGAGAGAGAGAGAGAGAGAGAGAGAGAGAGAGAGAGAATTCAGATATGAAAAATGAGCATCCCCCTCAATTTTTGGAGGGAAAAATGCTATATACCTCCCCCAACTTTGAATTTTAGCCCTTAGATCAATCAAATGGCTCAAAATGGATCCTTAATGATTAAGAATATTCCTTAATAGCTAAGGATTGATGACATGGCATCATGGATGGTCATGATCAATTTTAGATGAATGGCCATGATTGATTTGCTAATCCCCTAATTAATTTGTTTAATCCTTGAAGAAGGGCAATTTTGTCATTTTTAATTAAGGGCATTTTTGTCATTTTTAATTAAGGGCATTTTTGTCATTTTTGAACTCAAGAGGATGCGACTGACCTTGGTTGGTCCGACCGGATTATTGATTATCAAAATTTTCGATCGGAAAATGACTAATTTGATCGGATTAGTTCAATTTGAATTAAACCGATTTGAATCAATTAGCTCAGAATTTTGGGTAATCGCATGACCCGGCTAGACTAACAAGTTTAATTGAAGTCTAATTAACCAAATTGAGTCTCAATTCATCAAATTGAATATTAGTCTAGAGTGGGTCAAGTTGAATTGCATTAATTAGACCAATCACTCTTAGACTTCTTAATCATTGGATCACTAAATTGATCAAATTGACTCAAATTCATGTGATTCTTCCAAAATTGATTTTGAATTTGGGTTTCATATAAGAAATGAGGTTCAATCGTGTCTCAATTGCGCACATCATGAAGAATCGATCAAAATCACTGATCAGGGCTAAAATTGGGGGTTTTTGTGTTTGGCTTGGAATCACAAAATTGGTTCAAAAATTGGATATAAAATGACCTCTAGATCAAATGTCGTGAAGAAAACTAATCTAAAAAACGACTAGAAATGAAGTAATTTCATTTTTGGCCGATTTGGATCAACTTCCGCAATTTGGGAAAAAGTTGATTCAAAATCGATTTTTGTAAAATTTCTAATGCCAAAGGTAAATTGAATGTAAAATAGGATGATTTTTGGATTTTTATATTTTTCAATTTTTTTGGTCAAAGGTTTGACCAAAAGTCAAACCCTAGTTGACTTTTCACTAGGAGCTTGATTTTATGATCAAATCTTTGAATTTTTCTGAAATTTCTACTTCTAAAGTGAAATTGGACTTGAAAGGAATCTTTTTATGCAAAAAGCCCCAATTTGACCTGGGGTTGACTTTTGGTCAAAGGGTTGACCAAAAAGTCAACGCCAAAGTCAACCATTTGACTTTTCGGGTTTTTGTATGAAACGAATAGAAAATCGCTTATAAAAACTAATCCAACAGACGGAATTAAAAAACGACACTTTTTGCTCAAGAAACGGGCTCCGTCGCGATCGGAAACCATAATCTTGAATTTTCTATTTTTAATGACGCATCGGCTAAAAATTAGGTGTCAACAACTATAAAGTCATATTTACCACTCGGCTGTCCGAGGGTATCAATAATTTCACCTTTTTCGATAGCCTTCTTCATAAATTCACGATCTCGACAGGCATTCTTACTCTCACATTCCGAATCACTATCGGAATAAGTGTCAATCCAAGGTTCATCAACATCTGGCTCGTACCCATCATCTTTTGGCTTAGAGCATGAGGCTTCACTCGCGAACTTGCATGAGAATTTTTCTGACGACAAATCAATTACAGCGGTCTCAATGGACCCTTCGGGTTCTCCTCCTTGAAGAGGCTGAATTATGCCTAAAGCAACCATCTTGGCTAAGCAATACATTTTCTCCTCCCGGGATACATTTCCTTCTTTCGGTTGATCTCTAGCTATAGTCAATAGCTCTTCCAACTTCGTTACATCAAACAAGAAAGGTTTCTCATTCTCGTCTCCAAATATCACGTTAACGGCTTCGGTATGATTAGGGAGCGGATTTTGTTGAACATTTGGCGTGGCATCTTTAAACGACAAGATCTTCTTATCCAACAGATTCTGAATCTTGACCTTGAGAGTGTAGCAATTGTTCACATCATGGCCTTTCTCACCCATGTGATATACACAAGATTTTGCCAAATCAAACCCAGCAAACTTCGGTGGGTTGTCTCTCGGGATTTCTTTTGCTACGAGCCTTTGTTCAATCAACATCGGCAGCAACTGAGACATAGGTCTTGGTAACGGAGTGAATTGTCTTTGCGGAGCTTTCCCTTTTCGGTCAAAATTCCGGGAAGAACCTCCTGTTTCCACAACGGACCTTTGAACTGGTGCGTTTAGTGGCTTTTGAGCATTAGGATTTTGAATATAGGCAACCTCCACAGTTGGCTCCTTATCCTTCTTTAAGGTAAATCTGCGAGTCGTCGTCTCGGACAATCGACCCTCACGCATGATACCTTCAATACGCTCTCCCAATTCAACCATTGCGGGAAAATTGATACAAGTGTTATTAAACATCTTATCGAAGTACTCTCGAGGCAAAGCTCGAAGAAACAGCTGCATGATCTCTTTCTCGGACAACGGAGGTTTAACTTGAGATGCCATAGTTCTCCATCTTTGGGCATATGCTCTAAAAGTTTCAATCCTCCTTTTGTCAACCCGGACCAACTCTTCACGGGTTGGAGCAATTTCGGTATTAAACTTGTATTGCTGAAGGAATTCTTCTGCAAGATCTTCCCAGGTGCAAATTTTTTCCAAATCCAATTCGATGAACCACGTTAAGGCGGAATCAGCCAAGCTATCTTGAAAATTGTTGATCAACAACGGGGTATTATCGGAATAACGAGCCATCTTGCTCAAATAATACTTCAAGTGGGTTTTAGGACACCCAGTTCCATCGTACTTCCTTGAAAACTCGGGCTCCTTGTAAAAATCAGGAACTTTCACCTTTGTAAAAGGCGACAACTTATCAAAACCTTGGAGTTGATAACCTTGCAACATGCATAGGCGTTCTTCCAATTTTGCGAGGCGTCTCGCATTCTCTTCATCCATATGAGCCATAGGCGACTCCTTAGGTGGAGCTTCCAAATCAATGACGGTAGGAATGGCATTAACGGGGACCTCTTCAACAGGTCCTTTGTCAACTGGATCTATCACCGGCGCACTAGTGGGCGCATTAGGAGTAGAAGTTGCAGCAGCAGGAGCCACGGGCGTGAAATTCTTTACTTGATTTGCAAGATCGGTTAAGAGCGCCATCATTTGCGCCATTTGATTCTCGATGGTAATAACGCGAGTACGAGTGTCTTCGTTCTCCATCCTTGCTTGGCGACGGGTGCGTATAATAAAGCGCGATTCAGCCGTATTTTAATACCTTCTGTAAAAAAACAGAAATCAAATTAGTATACGGAAAATGAATTGAGACGAAAATATAAAACCCTTCAATTTTATATTTTCTTTAGATGAAATAGAGATAAGAAATATTCTCATGATCCCAATATCACGTGAATAATCTCTTATCATAATTTCTTCACAAGAAATTATACAATTCAAGGGGTAACACGCGATGATTAATCAAGATGCCCCATCTATATTCCATTGGAATCTCGGAAAAGAAAGCACACACAAAGGGAAATTTCACTATTAACAACAAAATTTGTGAAATACAATCCCTATAGATCAAACTAAAGACAAGAAGAGAATCCTATTACATCATTACTAAAATGAGTAAAAAGGAAACCCTATACATCAAATCTATAAAAAGAAAATTACATGAAAGGAGACTTCCTCATGGAATATAGCCCAAATCCTAATGAATCTTCTTTAGATGTGAGGCGAATTCGTTTGTTTTCTTGGGTCAAACGTTCAACCTCGGCTAAAGCCTCATTCTTTTCCTTAAAAGCTCTGGCGGCTATAGCTTGCTGTTGAGTTGGCTTCTCGGGGACATTAGGGAGATCCACTTTAAGCTCGGGCTCGAGTCGACGGTGTATGTACTCCGGCAATGCATGATGTATCTTCATTTCCCCTTCCAATTCTGACTCATCGGTAACGAGAATTGGCTCCGGGCAACATTTGTACCACATATCAATGATAGACTTGACCATTTCCTTCACATCCGTCATTTGGTCCTTTTGGATGACATCTTTGCGATAGTCAAAATGATATAACCCCAGCTTGAGGAATGGTGGAATCTTTTGAAGCACGCGATATTGACGGATCACCCTAAAAGGGTAATATGACGTAGACCCCGTAAGACCCAAGAGTGGGATTGGGTTGTCGGATCCGTTATTAAGGCGCACCTCGGGATTTCCAAGCCAACGAACATACCATTGGATTTGATTTGGAACAAGGTTCTTGAAAAAACTAAACCAAGTTGAGAATGACCAAAAGGGAAAGATTTTTTCCTTTTCTTGGAAAAGCGAGATAGGATGACAATCTTTGGACACATCTATGATTTTTAAGCTCAAACCAAAATCTTTGAGGTGAGAGACCAACTAAATTTGGAGTAAACCTATTGGGGCTCTAAAGATACCATTTTTGTTTTGTTTGAACCTATTGAGTGATACGAAGGTCTCGCCTAAGATCATATTGGAGAATCTTTTGAACATACACACTTGATTGACAATGTGAACTACCAAAGGATCCATGGTCTTTTTGGTGAATGGGAAAACCACAAAACCAAAGAAGGCTAAGAGAAAAACTCGAGGAATTTGATTACCCGATTCTTTTGACAAGCTAGAAAAATGTTGTTCTAGGAATGTGAAAGAGAGTGCGTTGGAATTTCCTCTAAGAACGCCTTTGATTTGGAGAATATCGATTCCTAAGAATTGGCTCAAAAGAGTTATAGGATCTATATCTATTGGAGGACTAACTAGACCAAAAGACCCGACTCTACTAATGGCAATATCGTACTCCTCAATTGTAGGGGTCAACTCATTTCGACCAAACACAAAAGTGGATGTCTTCGAGTTCCAAAAATGAGACAATGCCTTGATCATGGCGATCCGAGGCTCGATGTATAAGAGTGCGGGAAGATATCCAATCCTCTTTTCCACGTATTCTTTATGCTTTGACTCGAGGCTTTCCCACATAGTCACGAGAGCTCTTGGCACGGGGATGATTCGAATATCTGACATATCCATTTTGACTAACCCTAATTTGGGGCATCGAGATTAATCACCACGCATTATAGAAAAGGAAAATAACGTGGAATTTGAAATGGCGTAATTGAAATTGTAGAACGATACAATCAACCTTACCATGAAGAGAAAATGGCAAACACATCGACACATCGCATGAGGACATGTGAGTTTTGACACCTAAGGGTAGGATTCTAAAGGTTTAAGGTCCCCATCTTAATTAGATAAGAAGAGTTTACCCACCGCTACTAACGTCGGCCGGTGCACTTCTTACTAATCAAGATGAGCGGTATTGAAGAATGGATTACCACATGGATTCACATGCGGATTCCACTCTTAATACCTCCTAAAGATGCCCTAAAGCGATCCGGGGTTTTAGACCGCGGGATGTGGGTGCATTGTGTCGTGCTAAAGCAAGTAAACATGCATTTAAATCTAAAGCAAACAACACTTCAATATAATCTCATACATTCGACATTCACCCGAACACCACCTACAAAACAAAGGGTTTGCATTCACTCCACCCCTTATGGCTCCCACCTATAAAACCATTTAACACATGGTTAGTGGACTAACCTCATTTTCCACGTGACTTTGACATGCAGTCGATTGCTACAAAATGTAGACAAGTGAGATAACAACCAATTAAGTTTATTACGGCTTTAATCCACTTAGGTTTGTAACCTAGTCCCTAGCGGAGTCGCCAAGCCTGTCGCGACCTGCCCCTCGAGGGCCGAGCTCGGATGAGGCGGGTTTAGAGATAAGTGTTCATGAGATGGTTCATATGGCACTTTTAAAAAAATGATTTTACCGAAGTGTAAATCTCTTGTTTAGCCATATAACTCATTGATCATGAACGTGGATTTTCCCTAAATCCATATCTCGCGTGACAGCGGATTGATTTTATTTTTTAGGAGTCGCCACTAGCCTAGGTCGGGGGTCGGCTAGAATACCCAACCGAAACGCGGGAATTTCGTTTCGGTTTCTACGAAAACCAGAGATCAAAGGTTCGGGGACTAGCTTACGTTAATATTTCTATTAACGCCCTTTCGGTACCGCTAAACTTAACATGGTTGTTATCTAAGTCATCATGCATTTGTTTTTTACCATTTTCATGTCAAAGTCTTAGCCCACTATGTGATCATGCATCTTATTTTTGTTTTTTCATTTAAGATTCTAAACTAATCCTATCTTAGTCTAGAAAAAGAAAGAAACAATCAATTTATATTGAAAGACGTTTCTTAAAGTAAACACTCGAAGTATTGAAAAGACGAGCTAATTTTAAGTGCGAGAAAGTAAAAAAGGTGAAAACCCGCAACTCGTCGGGTGTTTATTACAACACAAATTAAAAACCCGAGACATGATCGGGAATGAATGAATTAAGTACAAATTGAAACCGGATTGGATATTGGTTTGGAACCATCATCGAATGAGTACAAATTGAGACCGGATTGGACATCGGTCAATCTTCTTGGCTTTTTCAACTTCGGATTTTTCTTCCTTGGACCGCCTCTCGGGTGTCGATGTTTACATCCATAACATTCATTCATAACGAATGACATATGAAAGAACAATGGTGCAAACAAATCATTGAATTAAACACGGGCCTCGGGATTGGCCTTTATTTTTCATGCGTTTCGATTCATCACCCATCTAATCACCTAACATTGTTTGATTAATGGTTAATGATAATGAGCTACCATTTGTATTCACAAAACGGTAACTTATATCAATTAACCCCTAAAGTCGGGTTCTAATGATCAAGAATGGGCTACCCGCCGAACATGCACCGGGCCTAACATTCATCTAACCAAACACATGCATAAACATAAAATGAACATGCATTCAAGCCCATGGGCCTTGTTTCGAAGCCAATCAAACAATGAGAAGTGGGCTTTATAAAAAAGACCACTTATTCAATTAATGCATAATTCGGATTGCTTCTGTTTAAGAATGATTAACTATCCTAATGACGTCCAAATGAAGTGGTTCAGGTGTCATTAGAAAGCTTATGACATGAGGAACAAAAGTCATGAAGACCATTTTTTCTAAATCCTAGCCAATTTTCCCGAAAATATCAAATTAAATTTCAGTGACAGGCTGGACTCGGTTCAGTTATGAATTTCAAAACAAAGGCGGGAAAAATAACAAACTTTATCAAAACAGCGCGAAAATTTTTGTACCGTTAGGATTCCCTGTGTGCAACAACTTTCATGTTTTGAGTTTTTGCTAAAAAGCCCTCCAAATTTTTATAAAATTCGATTTTCGCGAGGGACTCAATTGCAAATGGAATTTTAACCCGAGAAGACTTTTCAAGCAAATTGACCCTCCAAAAATTGCAATTAGGTCCTCAACATTTCCAGTTGACATAATGAGACCCCAATGAGCAACTTTGAAGTTTTGATTTTTTGCAAAAAAGGACTCTAACTTCATCAAATTCGGAGAAACATCTTTTGAACTTCAAAGGAATGAAAATCAGATCTGGACACAGATTCTGATCAAATTGTGAGAATTCCTTTTGAAAATTCAAATGATCTCCGATTTTGATGAAATTAGTATCAATTGAAAGATCTTGATTTCAGGAAGAACTTTCGTGAAGAAAATGTTTTCATATCTCGAACACACGAATTTATGAAAATCGAAGAACACACAAAGGTCGACTGAAATTAGCATGAAACCAGATTTACATGCATATGACGTTGCAAATCGTACTAGGCTAACATGCTCGAAATTTTATGAAAATTTTATGGTGAATAGATCAGGATGTTTCTACGATTCTCATGAAGGAAGTTTTTTCAGAAAATGATCATAAAAAATCATAAAATTCATCAAACAGCACAAGGTCAGTCAGAGAATCATCAGAACAGAATTATACAACATATTCCAGATTCTGATCCTAACTTCTAAAAGTGTTTTGACATAGCAAATGAAGTCCGATCGAGGCATATGATATATCAAATCGAAGCTTAAGACGAGTTCTACGACTCTCTAGTTTATCACTTCATCAGATTTCGACGTTAACAAGCTCAAATCAGCATCTCAAGCCAACAGGTTCCACTGAACACGAATTTACAGATTTGTGTTCAAGTGTTCTTACCTTGTCTCACAATGTTCCAACGCTCAAGCGAGCGATCCGGCTTCCGTATTCTGATCTGGAATGACACGGAGAAGCCTCGGAAAGCTCGGCCAACCTACGACAATGGATTGCACGAGACAATGTGAGAATCAACTCGTTTTCACACAAAGAGACTAATCAGTAAAAGTTGAGGCTAATGATGTGATCCGGTGGCCGTTCGGTGCGAGGCCAGCCACCACAGCGCCGTGAGGACGTCGAGGGAGGTCGTCGGTTGCTCGGAATCGCCGGAGGAGGTCGCCGGAGGGCCGGTTCAGCCGATTGAACCGGCTGAACAAGTCACCGGCAGGATTGCCGGTGATGCTGCCGAGGGAGAAAAGCTGCCGGAGGAAGGTGCTCCGGCCACCAGCTGAGGTGGCTGGTGTTGCGACCAGCCTTGTGCCGCCGTGGGGGACGCCGGTGTGGCGGCGGCTCGCCGGAAAGGGGCCGGCAAGGGGCTGGAAGGCCGGCGGCCGAGAGGGAGTGGCGAGAGAGAGGGCTGATCGTGAGAGAGAGAGAGAGAGAGAGAGAGAGAGAGAGAGAGAGAGAGAGAGGAGAGAGAATTCAGATCTGAAAATGATTATCCCCCCTTTGATTTTTGGAGGGAAAACACTATATACCCCCTTCAACTTTGAATTCTAGCCCTTAGATTGATCAAATGGTCCAAAATGCATCCTTAATGATTAAGAATATTCCTTAGAGGCTAAGGATTGATGACATGGCATTATGGATGGACATGATCAATTCTAAATGAATGGCCATGATTGATTTGCTAATCCCCTAATTAATTTGCTTAATCCTTGAAGAAGGGCATTTTTGTCTTTCTTAATTAAGGGCATTTTTGTCATTTTTGATTAAGGGCATTTTTGTCATTTTTGCACTTAAGAGGATGTGACTGATCTTGGTTGGTCCGACTGGATTATCGATCATCAAAATTTTCGACCGAAAAATGACTAGTCTGATCGGATCAGTTCAATTTGAATTAAATCGATTTGAGTCAATTAGCTCTGAATTTGGGTAATTGCATGACCGAGCTAGATTAACAAGTTTAATTGAAGTCTAATTAACCAAATTGAGTCCCAATTCATCAAATTGAACATTAGTCTAGAGTGGGTCAAGTTGAATTGCACTAATTAGACCAATTACTCTTAGACTTCCTAATCATTGGATCACTAAATTGATCAAATTGACCCAAATTCATGTGAATCTTCCAAAATTGATTTTGAATTTGGGTTTCATATAAGAAATGAGGTTCAATCGTATCTCAATTGCACACATCATGAAGAATCGATCAAAATCACTGATTAGGGCTAAAATTGGGGGTTTTGTGTTTGGCTTGGAATCACAAAATTGGTTCAAAAATTGGATATAAAATGACCTCTAGATCAAATGTCGTGAAGAAAACTAATCTAAAAAATGACTAGAAATGAAGTAATTTCATTTTTGGCCGATTTGAATCAACTTCCGTAATTTGGGAAAAAGTTGATTCAAAATCGATTTTTGTAAAATTTCAAATGCCAAAGGTAAATTGAAAGTAAAATAAGATGATTTGTAGATTTTTGAATTTTTCAATTTTTTTGGTCAAAGGTTTGACCAAAAGTCAAACCCTAGTTGACTTTTCACTAGAAGTTTGATTTTATGATCAAATCTTTGAATTTTTCTGAAATTTCCACTTCTAAAGTGAAATTGGACTTGAAAAGAATCTTTTTATGCAAAAAGCCCCAATTTGACCTGGGGTTGACTTTTGGTCAAAGGGTTGACCAAAAAGTCAACGCCAAAGTCAACCATTTGACTTTTTGGGTTTTTGTATGAAATGAATAGAAAATCACTTATAAAAGCTAAACCAACAGACAGAATTAAAAAACGACACTTTTTGCTCAAGAAACAGGCTCCGTCGCGATCGGAAACCATAATCTCGAATTTTTTAATTTTAACGACGCATCGGCTAAAAATTAGGTGTCAACAGGGAGGAGCTGTAGGCAAGCGATATTTTAAGTGTCAAGGATTCAGACATTTTGCTGCTGATTGTCCGAACCGACAGTTTGTGACACTTGTAGATAATCCAACTTTTGATGAAGACCCAACTTATGATGAATCTGATGGTGAGCAAGCAGATGCGGATCCAGATCCGGAGGACATTGTCTATGCCGATTCTGGTGAGTCTTTAGTTGTGCGTCGGGTTTTAAATATTGTTGAGGTAGATGATGAATCGTGGCTCAGGCATAATATGACATTCCGGATTTTGGCCTATTTTTGGAGTTTATAAAACGCGTAATTCGTCAGTGCGCTTATAATAGAATTTCGCCCGGGAACTGATCACTCTCGGATTTTTGTTTTTAAAAATAGAAATTTTGCTAGAATCGCACTCGATCGAATTTGGTCGTTATTTAGACCCCGAACTTGGCAATCGATTTTCGGGAGTTTCGGGACGAAATAAATTGGGCGGTGTCGATATTATTGTGGCCACTGTCAAAATTATCAGGAATAATGAGAAAGTGAATTTTTGACCGGATACGGATTTGGACTAGTAGACCTCCCTTGTAGTGTGTCTTGGGTTATTTTATTTTGGCCTTTTTGCCCTATATTATTATCGGGATTTATCGTGGACTGTTAGGCCTTTTTCTGTATTTAAATCATGACCGTTAGATCGTTTTTGGGTTTAAATCGTGTCCGTTAGATCGCGATAATTACCTTTGACTTTCTCCCTCTCTTTCTCTCTCTCTCTCCTCCTCCTTTCCCGCTCACGTTCCCCCCTGTCCCGTCTGCCTCCTCTCTCCTCTCTCCTCTCTCTTCCGCGCACGTTCTTTCCCCCATCCGCATCTGTCCTCTCTTTTTCTCTCTCTCTCTCTCTCTCTCTCTCTCTCCTTCCCCATGCACACGTCCCCTCCCCCCTGACAGACCATCCCTCTCTGTCCCCTCTCTCTCTTTCTTCCTTTCTTCTTCCCCTTCTTCTCCTTCTTCTTCGTTTTCTTCTCTGGTTTCTGGTCACCGCGGCCGCTTCGATTTCGCCCGAAGCGTCACCGCCGACCGCCGAGCTCGTCCGTCCCGCGCCGCCGCACCGCGCCGCCCGACCAGCAGCCTGCAGCTTCGCCGGCCGAGCCCCGACGACGGAAGAGCCTCCCGCTCGTGCGTCGCCCGCCACGAACCGGCCGAGCCCCGACGCCGCGACGACTGCTCCCTCTCTCTCTCTCGGACCTCCACGCCAGCCGCGAGCTCAGCTCGCCGGGCCGCCAGGAGCTCGCCGCCGCCTGCTGCTCCGGCGACGACGCAGCTGCCCCGCCCGGCCGAGCCCCGCCAACCCCCAGCTCCCTCTCTCTCTCCTCTCCGACCTCTCCCTTGTCTCGGTTCCGGCGAGTCCAGCTGCCGCGCCCGGCCGAGCCCAGCCATTCCCCGTCGCCGCCCGCCGGCCAGCTCGCCCGTCGCCGGCTCGTCCGGCCAGTCATCGCCGGTTCGGCCCTCTCCCTCAGCCCCGATCTCTCTCTCTCTCTCTCTCTCTCTCTCTCCCCGGCTGACCTCTTTTCCCCTAGCTCGCCGCCGCTCGCCGTCCTTTCGTCGCCGCCGCCGCCTGCTGCAGCTCGCCGGCCAGCCAGCTCCAGCCGGCCAGCTCGCCCAAGCTCGCCCAGCCCCCGACCAGCTGCTGCCCGTCACCGTCGCCGGCCAGCCAGCTCGCCGGCAGGCCAACCAGCCGGTCAGCCAGCCCCGCCGGCCAGCCTTGCTTGAGCCCGTCGGCCGAGCGTTCCCGGAGCCATGGCCGACCCCGTTGCCCGCGCGACAAGTCACGCGCCTATGCCCGTGCCCACGCCCGTGCCCGTCGCCCGGGCGCGTTGCCCATCCGCTCGCCCGTGCGCCCCGGGCACGCCGCGCGTCCGTCGCGCCCGCGCACCAGGCACGCCGATCGGCCATTGTGCCCGCTTTGGCCGGTCAGCGCGCCCGTGTGGCCCACGCCCGCGCCTAGTCCGAACTGTTCACCCGGGCCATTTTGAGCTCGAGCCGACTTTCCCGGGCCAAAACTTGGTAAGTGACTCCCTAAACCTTACTTAGTACATTGGGTATTATTAGACTTGTCTAGGGGATAATTAGTACCGGTTTAAGGGCTTAATGCGGATTGTGGGCAATTTTAGTACGTGCGTTATTAATAGATTAAATTGGGAGAATTGTTGGGCTAATTGATATTGTTGTTGTGGCATTCGTGGGTGGGCTTGATGTTCGTATGTAGTAGGCGTGAATGACGGATTTGTGGGCAAGTGTGAGGGGCTGTGATGTGAATTGGATTTGCACGTGGGTATTTCATTGACTTGTCTCGGGTTTAGAACGGCTAGGACGCGCTGAATTTAATTATATTATTTTATAATTTGTGCTACTTGAATTTGATTAAATAATATGCTTGATTGGATAATCGTGCGTGGCCGACTTGAACGTCGGGTTTGTGGATTGAGGTGGCGAAGTGTGAATTGAACTGAGTTAAATTGAGTGTGGTGGCATGTCAGTGTGACATTGGTGGAATATAATGTGGTGAGCATGATTGATGTGGATTTGTACGATGTGTTGATTGGCGAATTGTGTTGTGGTGCATGTGCATGAGAAAAGCCCGGATTGATCGGAGGGCTACCAACCTGAGGCGTAGGTTACGCGGGTGTGGCAAGAAAGGCATGACTAGACCTGAGGCGTAGGTTACGCGGGTCATTGGAAGGGGAAAATGTCCTGAGGCGTGGTTACGCGGGACGGAGCCCGGCTTGATCTGAGGGCTGAGCCTGAGGCGCAGTGGCGCGGGCTGTGAGATTGGGCCTGAGGCGCAGTGGCGCGGGCAGTGAGAATGGACTTGAGGCGCAGTGGCGCGGGTCGTGAGAAAGATGTTCGACCACGTATGCGGATTGTGTGATTGAATTGGCTGGTTGAGCGTGTGATTGGAATTGGCTGGTTGAGCGTGTGACTGAATTGGCTGGTTGAGCGTATGACTGAATTGGCTGATTGAGCGTGTGATTGAATTGACTGGTTGAATTGGTTGGATTGATTGAGTGCGAGTGTGGATGGTACTTGAATGATTGTGTTATATTACTGGGATATTATTTCATTATCCTGATTAACTAATGTGTTAAGTCCATTGATGTGAATTATATATATGTTATCGGTTTGATTGCACGTGCGACTTGTCTGGGTACGCATTGGCCTACGTGGGGTATAGGGGGTTGCTTATTAAGACTCGTTCTCACGGTTATTATATAACCATTTCAGATCCGCGACCATGAGTGATTGGAGACGCTGCAAGAGTATCTCGGAGATCGAGGACGGGTCAAGTACTCGGTATTTTGAGTCCCCCTTTGTAGAGGAGTTAAGTTGCGAACCTTTGTCCCTTTTGAGGAATGTGGTTCTATTGTTGTGGCCTAGCTTAGGGATTGTCTTTTGTGGACGTCATATGTATCCGCTAAATGTAGGAATCACAGTTATTATTTTGTGCTTTTGCTATCCCTTGTCATTGTTAATTGTCCGGGTTGTTTCTATTTGTTTCCACGCGTGTTTAATCTCTAATGTTTGGGTTGGGTCGGCGACGTATCTGGGACGTCGCATTTAATGTTCGACCATCGAGGGATGATCGCACGCTCGTAGGGTGCGGGGCGTGACATCCCCGTTGATTTGGTATCAGAGCAAGGTCAGCTCGAACCAAGATGGTCGAAGCTTGGAGTGATAAGGAGCGATGACTTTGGGGTAGCCAGTTAGGGAGATTTGTTGGCCATGCGTTACCCAGACTGCTTGGTTGTTATTGCTGAGTGATATTATGCATTAATACGTGAAATGCAGGTGCGTCAGGACTTGAGGTTAGTGCGCGATCCCTGCTCCTTGTGATTGAGTGGTGTTGTGATTGACTGCCTGCTTAGTGAATTGTTGCAATTCACTGCCTAGGGCTTTAGACTGATATAGTTGGCCTAGGTCTTTAATTCCCGGGGGGAATTATAGCAGGTAAGTGGGTGATGTGAACCCTGTGAGTATGAGTAGTCGAGGTCGAGGTCTAGTAGGTCCGCAAGTTGGAGTTGTGGGGGATCCCAAATGGGATGATATTTTGAGAGCAATCGAGGAAGTTGGAATTTCAAGGGGAAGGCAAATTGAGGAGCGAAATGCGACTGTTTCTACTGATGTTGATGCCACTATTGTCGTCGTCAATGGAAATAACGGGAATCATGGGCATAATGAAAATGTTGGAAATCAAGGTCAATGGTAAGTTAATGCAATCAGACAGATGCGTCAGTTGGTTGGAAAAGTTTCTGAAATTTAAACTTGCAAGGTTCGATAGGAAGAAGTGACCCTGACACTACGGTACTTTGGATAGAGGACTTAGAAAAAGGCTTTTGAGGTATTCGGGTGCACTAGTGAGGAGAAAGTGACCCTGGCTGTATATCAACTCCAAGGAAATGTGATTGATTGGTAAGAGGACCCCCAGAGTAGGCTATTTTGAAGGGCATAATTCCAAGCTGGGTGTCGTTATCGAGGCCTTCAATGGGAGGTACTTTCAGAGAGTGCGCGGGGACAGAAAATGACAGAGTTTCTTTGGCTTCGTTAAAATTGAATGTCAGTTGATCAGTACGAGGTCGGGTTTGTAAGGTTGTCTAAGTACGCGCCAAAGGTAGTCAATGATCGTGTGGATGGGACAAGGAAGTTTCGAGATGGACTGAAACCGAATCTTCGTAGTCAGTTGATGCTAATGAGCCTAAGGGATTATAATGAGCTGTATGGCAAGGCTTAAACGGTTGAAAGGGATTTGAATGAAAGGTTACCGTATATGGATCGCGGTACACGTCGGCTAGGGACAATAGGAACTTTGGAAAGAAGCCTATGACAGAGAATCGGAAATTTGTCCCTCTAGTAAGAAAGAGCTTTGGAAAGCCGAATTATTACTTCAATACCACATGTCGGTCTTATGGAAAGAGGCACGGGAATGACCCCAGCCCAGGTGGACCTGAAGCGTATTTTGGATGTGGCCAACATGGTCACCAAGTGAGAAATTGCTAAGTCAACAGGTTAGACTACTGATGCAATCGCAGTAACCGTGGGTAGGTCGTCAAACGAGAGCTGTCCCGCAGATTAATCTGAATCAACTACGGACGTAAGGAAAGGTGTAGATTGTGGTTGGAAAGGAAGCGGATGATGCGTCTTGAGGATCTAGATGCACTATGTGATGATATCGGGTGCAATAGTAGATGATTTTGAAGTTATTACTTGAATGGTCATATAAGACTTATTATCACTTATGGTGGATAGGCGCAATCGATTTATGGATTTCTGATTTACTAGTGACATTCTTGGACGAGTTTGGAAGGATGAGTTATGCTTGGGAATTTCGGATTTTATAAAGAACCGGGGTGATTTGTTTTGGGAGACTGTTGGATCGAAATTTGGATGGATTGAACTTTGTTTTTGAGGTGTAAAAAGATAATTATCTTGTGGCTGATTTGTTGGTTGAGGAATCAAGGCTAAAGGACATAGCCGAAGTGTGTAATCTTCCCGATGTCTTTCCTCAGGAATTGCCGGGATTGCCATCTGATAGGAGAATCGAGATTGTGGTTGAGTCGGCCCCAGGGACAAAACCGACCTTGGGAGTGCTCTACAAGAGGTCACCGTCGGAATTGAAGGAATCGAAAGTCCAAACGTGGGAGTTATTGGACGAAGGTTTTATTCGTCTGAGTGGGTCTCCATGGGGAGCGCCAGTTTTATTCGTGAGGAAAAAGGACGGATCGTTAAGGTTATGTGTTGACTACAGACAGTTGAATCAGGTGACTACTAAGGATAAACGCCCGTTGCCAAGGATAAATGACCTGTTCGACCAGTTGCAGGGGACATCAATATTTTGTGAGATCGACTTGGGGATTGGCTATCACCAATTGAGGATTAAGAAGGAGGACGTGCCGAAATCGGCATTTAGAACGAGGTATGGATACTATGAATTTACGGTGATGCCGTTTGGACTGATGGACGCCCCCGCAGCCTTTATGGATTTAATGAATCGGGTATTCAAGGAATTTTTGGATCAAATGGTGAGCGTGTTCATAGATGACATTCTGGTGTATTCGAAGAGTTTCACCGAGCACGAGGTACATTTGGAAAAAGGTTCTACGGGCCTCAAGAGAACACGCACTCTACGCTAGGTTTTATAAGTGCGAATTCTGGCTTCATTGAGTGGCGTTCTTAGGACATATGATACCCGAGGAAGGAATTGCGGTGGATCCAGCAAAAATTGAAGCTGTCAGGAATTGGCTAAGACCAACAACGGTAATCGAGGTTCGGAGGTTCTTGGATCTGGCAAGTCATTACAGACGTCTCGTGGAAGGGGTTTTAACATTAGTAACACCGTGGACGCATTTGCAAAAGAAGGAAATGAAATTTGAATGGACGGATAACTACAAAATGAGTTTTCAGGATTGAAACAGAGTTTGACGATCACGCCAGTGTTGACGGTCCCGTTAGGTCTGGGAGGATATGAAATCTACAGTGACGCGTCGCTAAGAGGACTCGAATGTGTATTGACACAACGTGGAAGAGTAGTGCCATACGCATCGCAACAAATGAGACCGCATAAGCTGAATTATCCAACTCATGATTTGGTATTAGCCGCAATTATTTTCGCTCTTAAGATTTGGAGGCATAACCCGTGTAGGGAGAGATTTCAGATTTACACAGATCATCAGAGTTTAAAGGTATCAGTTTTCCCGAAAAGAACTTAGCATGAGACAACGCCATTGGATGGAACTCCTCAAGGACTACGACTGCGATATATTATAAAACCCCGGAATGACTAATAAGGTAACGGATGCACTGAGTTGGAAATCGAGCATTGCGCATGTGATGGTCAAAGAATGGACCCTGTTGGAGGGAATTCGGGATTTGGAATTTAAGTGTGAAGCGAGTCATGTTTAGAGTCTGCTTACCGCATTGAGGATTAAGCTGGAAATCCGGGCTAAGATTAAGGCTTTACAATCGATGGACTTAGAAATCCAGAAGATTCTGGAAATGGCTGTCACAAAAAGGAAATCGGATTTTCAAGTATTCAAGGATGGGATTCTGAAGTTCCGTGATTGGCTATGTGTACCCAGTGATGCAGAATTAAAAGAAGAAATTTTGTCGGAAGTACACCATGGCAATTACAGTATTCACCCGGGTAGTACGAAAATATATCAGAACTGCGACAGCATTGTTGGTGGAGTGATATGAAAGTGGACGTGGCTAAACATGTTGCTAAACATGTGGCTAAGTGTTTCACATGTTAACAAGTGAAAGCGCAACATTGCAAGCCGGATGGAATGTTGCAGCCATTGGAAGTTCTCGAGTGGAAATGGAATTACCGAGGAGCCAGAGGGGCCATGATTCGATTTAGGATGATAGTGGATCGATCGACAAAGTCAGCACATTTTCTACCAGTGCGAAAGGATTTTACCTTGGAAAGGTGTGCCGATTTGTATGTGCGACAAATAGTCCGTCTCCATGAAGTACCAATGACGATCACCTCGGGCCGTGATCCTAAGTTTATCGCCGCTTTTTGGAAAAGTCTCTATACGGCATTAGGAACAAGGTTACAGTTTAGCATGGCCAGTCTGAGAGGACGATACCGACTTTGGAAGATATGCTGCAAGCATGTGTACTGGATTTTAGGGGAAGTTGGAAAGAATAATTGCCCTTGGTTGAGTTGCCTATAATAATAGCTATCAGTAGAGTTTTAGAATGGCACCGTTTGGGACATTATATGGCAGGATTTGCAGAACATCGATTTGTTGGGATGAAGTGGGTAAGAGGAGCATCACGGGTCCCAAGTTGGTTCAGCAGTCAATTGAAACAGTCAAGATGATTTGGGAACACCATGGAACCAAAGGTGTGATGTGGGAAAGTGAAAAGTTGATGTGACACCAGTACCCCCTTTTGTTTGGATGGTTGGGTTAGAATGTAAATTTCGAGGACGAAATTTTTATAAGGGGGGAAGAATTGTGACATTCCGGATTTTGGCCTATTTTTGGGGTTTATAAAACGCGTAATTCGTCAGTGCGCTTATAATAGAATTTCGCCCGGGAACTGATCACTCTCGGGTTTTTGTTTTTAAAAATAGAAATTTTGCTAGAATCGCACTCGATCGAATTTGGTCGTTATTTAGACCCCGAACTTGGCAATCAATTTTCGGGAGTTTCGGGACAAAATAAATTGGGCGGTGTCGATATTATTGTGGCCAGTGTCAAAATTATCAGGAATAATGAGAAAGTGAATTTTTGACCGGATGCGGATTTGGACTAGTAGACCTCCCTTGTAGTGTGTCTTGGGTTATTTTATTTTGGCCTTTTTGCCCTATATTATTATCGGGATTTATCGTGGACTGTTAGGCCTTTTTCTGTATTTAAATCATGACCGTTAGATCGTTTTTGGGTTTAAATCGTGTCCGTTAGATCGCGATAATTACCTTTGACTTTCTCCCTCTCTTTCTCTCTCTCTCTCCTCCTCCTTTCCCGCTCACGTTCCCCCCTGTCCCGTCTGCCTCCTCTCTCCTCTCTCCTCTCTCTTCCGCGCACGTTCTTTCCCTCATCCGCATCTGTCCTCTCTTTTTCTCTCTCTCTCTCTCTCTCTCTCTCTCTCTCCTTCCCCATGCACACGTCCCCTCCCCCCTGACAGACCATCCCTCTCTGTCCCCTCTCTCTCTTTCTTCCTTTCTTCTTCCCCTTCTTCTCCTTCTTCTTCGTTTTCTTCTCTGGTTTCTGGTCACCGCGGCCGCTTCGATTTCGCCCGAAGCGTCACCGCCGACCGCCGAGCTCCTCTGTCCCCCGCCGCCGCACCGCGCCGCCCGACTAGCCGCCTGCAGCTTCGCCGGCCCCCACCCAACCGACTGCTCTCTCTCTCTCTCTTGGACCTCCGCGACAGCCGCGAGCTCAGCTCGCCGGGCCGCCAGGGGCTCGCCGCCGCCTGCTGCTCCGGCGACGACGCAGCTGCCCCGCCCGGCCGAGCCCCGCCAACCCCCAGCTCCCTCTCTCTCTCTCCTCCCCGACCTCTCCCCTGTCTCGGTTCCGGCGAGTCTAGCTGCCGCGCCCGGCCGAGCCCAGCCATTCCCCGTCGCCGCCCGCCGGCCAGCTCGCCCGTCGCCGGCTCGTCCGGCCAGTCATCGCCGGTTCGCCCCTCTCCCTCAGCCCCGATCTCTCTCTCTCTCTCTCTCTCTCTCTCTCTCTCTCTCTCTCTCTCTCTCCCCGGCTGACCTCTTTTCCCCCAGCTCGCCGCCTCTCGCCGTCCTTTCATCGCCACCGCCGCCTGCTGCAGCTCGCCGGCCAGCCAGCTCCAGCCGGCCAGCTCGCCCAAGCTCGCCCAGCCCCCGACCAGCTGCTGCCCGTCACCGTCGCCGGCCAGCCAGCTCGCCGGCCGGCCAACCAGCCGGTTAGCCAGCCCCGCCGGCCAGCCTTGCCTGAGCCCGTCGGCCGAGCGTTCCCGGAGCCATGGCCGAGCCCGTTGCCCGCGCGACAAGTCACGCGCCTGTGCCCGTGCCCACGCCCGTGCCCGTCCGCCCCGGGCACACCGCGCGTCCGTCGCGCCCGCGCACCAGGCACGCCGATCGGCCATTGTGCCCGCTTTGGCCGGTCAGCGCGCCCGTGTGGCCCACGCCCGCGCCTAGTCCGAACTGTTCACCCGGGCCATTTTGAGCCCGAGCCGACTTTTCCCGGGCCAAAACTTGGTAAGTGACTCCCTAAACCTTACTTAGTACATTGGGTATTATTAGACTTGTCTAGGGGATAATTAGTACCGGTTTATGGGCTTAATGCGGATTGTGGGCAATTTTAGTACGTGCGTTATTAATAGATTAAATTGGGAGAATTGTTGGGCTAATTGATATTGTTGTTGTGGCATTCGTGGGTGGGCTTGATGTTCGTATGTAGTAGGCGTGAATGACGGATTTGTGGGCAAGTGTGAGGGGCTGTGATGTGAATTGGATTTGCACGTGGGTATTTCATTGACTTGTCTCGGGTTTAGAACGGCTAGGACGCGCTGAATTTAATTATATTATTTTATAATTTGTGCTACTTGAATTTGATTAAATAATATGCTTGATTGGATAATCGTGCGTGACCGACTTGAACGTCGGGTTTGTGGATTGAGGTGGCGAAGTGTGAATTGAACTGAGTTAAATTGAGTGTGGTGGCATGTCAGTGTGACATTGGTGGAATATAATGTGGTGAGCATGATTGATGTGGATTTGTACGATGTGTTGATTGGCGAATTGTGTTGTGGTGCATGTGCATGAGAAAAGCCCGGATTGATCGGAGGGCTGCCAACCTGAGGCGTAGGTTACGCGGGTGTGGCAAGAAAGGCATGACTAGACCTGAGGCGTAGGTTACGCGGGTCATTGGAAGGGGAAAATGTCCTGAGGCGTGGTTACGCGGGACGGAGCCCGGCTTGATCTGAGGGCTGAGCCTGAGGCGCAGTGGCGCGGGCTGTGAGATTGGGCCTGAGGCGCAGTGGCGCGGGCAGTGAGAATGGACCTGAGGCGCAGTGGCGCGGGTCGTGAGAAAGATGTTCGACCACGTATGCGGATTGTGTGATTGAATTGGCTGGTTGAGCGTGTGATTGGAATTGGCTGGTTGAGCGTGTGACTGAATTGGCTGGTTGAGCGTATGACTGAATTGGCTGATTGAACGTGTGATTGAATTGACTGGTTGAATTGGTTGGATTGATTGAGTGCGAGTATGGATGGTACTTGAATGATTGTGTTATATTACTGGGATATTATTTCATTATCCTGATTAACTAATGTGTAGAGTGGACAGGTGATTAGTTGGGGTTGAAAACTATCAAACATCCTCAACCATATAAGTTGTCATGGCTTAGGAAGGGGAATGAGGTAAAAGTGAGCAAGAGATGTTTAGTGCAGTTCTCGATTGGGAAGAAATATGTTGATGAAGTGTGGGGTGACGTAGTTCCAATGGATGCTTGTCATATCCTGTTAGGAAGACCTTGGCAGTTTGACAGGAAAACACAGCATGACTGTTGACACCTAATTTTTAGCCGGTGCGTCATTAAAAAATAGAAAATTCGAGATTATGGTTTCCGATCGCGACGGAGCCCGTTTCTTGAGCAAAAAGTGTCGTTTTTTAATTCTGTCTGTTGGTTTAGCTTTTATAAGTGATTTTCTATCCATTTCATACAAAAACCCGAAAAGTCAAATGGTTGACTTTGGCGTTGACTTTTTGGTCAACCCTTTGACCAAAAGTCAACCCCAGGTCAAATTAGGGCTTTTCATTTAAAAAGATTCCTTTCTAGTCCAATTTCACTTTAGAAGTGAAAATTTCAGAAAAATTCAAAGATTTGATCATAAAATCAAGCTCCTAGTGAAAAGTCAACTAGGGTTTGACTTTTGGTCAAACCTTTGACCAAAAAAATTGAAAAATTCAAAAATCCCCAAATCATCTTATTTTACTTTCAATTTACCTTTGGCATTAGAAATTTTACAAAAATCGATTTTGAATCAACTTTTTCCCAAATTGCGGAATTTGATTCAAATCGGCCAAAAATGAAATTACTTCATTTCTAGTCATTTTTTAGATTAGTTTTCTTCACGACATTTGATCTAGAGGTCATTTTATATCCAATTTTTGAACCAATTTTGTGATTCCAAGCCAAACACAAAAACCCCCAATTTTAGCCCTGATCAGTGATTTTGATCGATTCTTCATGATGTGCGCAATTGAGACACGAATGAGCCTAATTTCTTATATGAAACCCAAATTCAAAATCAATTTTGGAAGAATCACATGAATTTGGGTCAATTTGATCAATTTAGTGATCCAATGATTAGGAAGTCTAAGAGTGATTGGTCTAATTAATGCAATTCAACTTGACCCACTCTAGACTAATATTCAATTTGATGAATTGAGACTCAATTTGGTTAATTAGACTTCAATTAAACTTGTTAGTCTAGCTTGATCATGCGATTACTCAAAATTCAGTGCTAATTGACTCAAATCGGTTTAATTCAAATTGAACTAATCCGATCAAATTAGTCATTTTCCGGTCGAAAATTTTGATGATCAATAATCCGGTCGGACCAACCGAGGTCAGTCACATTCTCTTGAGTGCGAAAATGACAAAATTGACCTTAATTGAGAATTACAAAAAAATGACTAAGAGAAATGACCAAAATACCCTTCTTCAAGGATTAAACAAATTAATTAGGGGATTAGCAAATCAATCATGGCCATTCATCTAAAATTGATCATGACCATCCATGATGCCATGTCATCAATCCTTAGCTATTAAGGAATATTCTTAATCATTAAGGATCCATTTTGAGCCATTTGATTGATCTAAGGGCTAAAATTCAAAGTTGGGGAAGGTATATAGCATTTTTCCCTCCAAAAATTGGGGGGGATGCTCATTTTCAGATCTGATTTTCTCTCTCCTCTCTCTCTCTCTCTCTCTCTCTCTCTCTCTCTCTCTCTCTCCCCTCTCCCACGATCAACTCTTCTCTCTCGAGCTCCCTCCCGGCGTGGCCAACTCCGGCGCCTTGCCGGTCTCTTCCCGGCGAGTCACCGCCCCTCCGGCGTCCCCCACGGCGGCACAAGGCTGATCGCAAGATCAGCCTCCTTCGCTGGTGGCCGGAGCTTCCTTTTCCGGCGAGTTCTTCATCTCGGCAACAGTACCGGCAAAACTGCCGGTGTTGTGTCCAGCCGGTTCAACCGGCTGAACCGGCCCTCCGGCGACCTCCTCCGGCGATTCCGAGCCTCCGACTACATCCCCCGACGTCCTCAAGTCGCTGTGGTGGCCGGCCTTGCACCGAACAGCCGCCGGATCACATCGTTTTCTTAGTTTTTTACTGATTCGTTTACTCGAGTAAAAACGAGTCGGTTCTAACATCATCTCTTGCAATCTATTGTCGTAGATCGGCCGAGCTTTCCGAGGTCTCTCCGTGCAATTCTAGATCAGAATACGGAGTCCGGATCGCTCGCTTGAGCGTTGGATCATCGCAAGACAAGGTAAGAACGCCTAAACACAACTCTGTAAATTCGTGTGCAGTAAATCCTGATTGCTTGAGATGCTGTTTTGAGCTAGTAAACGTCGAAATCTGATGAAGTGATAAACTAGAGAGTCGTAGAACTCGTTCTTAGCTTCGATTTGATATATAATATGCCTCGATCGGACTTGATTTGCTATGTCAAAACCTGTTTAGAAGTCACGATCAGAATCTGTAATTGTTGTGCAAAGTCTGTTCTGATGATTCCCTGACTGACGTTGTGCTGTTCATTGAATTTTATGATTTTCTACGATCATTTTCTGGAAAAACTTCCTTCATGAGAATTGTTAAGAACATCTAGATCTGTTCACTGTAAAATTTTCAAAAATTTCTGAGCATGATAGCCTAGCACGATTTACAACGTCATCTGCATGTGGATCGGATTTCATGTTGATTTCAGTCAACCTTTGTGTGTTCTTCGATTTTCATAAATTCGTGTGTTCGAGATATGAAAAAATTTTCTTCACGAAAGTTCTTCCTGAGATCAAGATCTTTCAATTGATACTAATTTCATCAAAATCGGAGATCATTTGAATTTTCAAAAGGAATTCTCACAATTTGATCAGAATCTGTGTTCAGATCTGATTTTCATTCCTTTGAAGTTCAAAAGATGTTTCTCCGAATTTGATGAAGTTAGGGTCCTTTTTTGCAAAAAATCAAAACTTCAAAGTTGTTCATTGGGGTCTCATTATGTCAACTGAACATTTTGAGGACCTAATTGCAATTTTTGGAGGGTTGATTTGCTTGAAAAATCTTCTCGGGCTAAAATTTCATTTGCAATTGAGTCCCTCGCGAAAATCGAATTTTATAAAAATTTGGAGGGCTTTTTAGCAAAAACTCAAAACACGAAAGTTGTTGTGCACAGGGAATCCTAACGGCACAAAAATTTTCGCGCGTTTTTGATAAGGTTTGTTATTTTTCCCGCCTTTAATTTGAAATTCATAACTGAACCGAGTCCAGCCTGTCACTGAAATTTAATTGAGCATTTTCGGGAAAATTGGCTAGGAATTAGGAAAAATGGTCTTCATGACTTTTGTTCCTCATGTCATAAGCTTTCTAATGACACCTGATTCGCTTCATTTGAACGTCATTAGGATAGTTAATCATGCTTGAACAGAATTGATCCGAATTAGATGTTAATTGAATAAGTGGTCTTTCTCATAAAGCCCACTTCCCCTTGCTTGATTGGTTTTGAAATAAGGCCCATGGGCCTAAACGCATGTTCATTTTATGATTACGCATGTTTATGTTAGATGAATGTTAGGCCCGATGCATGTTCGGCGGGTAGCCCATTCATGGTCATTAGAACCCGACTTTAGGGGTTAATTGATATGAGTTACCGTTTTGTGAATGCAAATGGTAGCTTATTATCATTAACCATTAATCAAACAATGTTAAGTGATTAGTGGGTGATGAATCGAAACGCATGAAAAACAAAGGCCGATCCCGAGGCCCGTGCTTAATTAGTGATTTGATTGCATCTTTGTTCTTTCATATGTCATTATGAATGAATGTATGGATGTAAACACCGACACCCGAGAGGCGGTCCATGGAAGAATAATCCAAAATGGTAGAAGACCAAGGTGATTGACCGATGTCCAATCCGGTCTCGATTTGTACTCATTTGATGATGATTCTAAACCGATGTCCAATCCGGTTTCAATTTGTACTTAATTCATTCATCCCCGACCATGTCTCGGGATTTCAATTCGTGTTGTAATAAACACCCGACGAGTTGCGGGTTCTTACTTTTTATTTTCTCGTACTTAGAATTAGCTCGTCCTTTCAATACTTCGAGTGTCTACTTTACGTAAAGTCTTTCAATACAATTGATTGTTTCTTTCTTTTTCTAGACTAAGATAGGATTAGTTTAGAATCTTAAATGAAAATGCAAAAACAAGATGCATGATCACCTAGTGGACTAAGACTTTGGCATGAAAATGGTAAAAAACAAATGCATGATGACTTAGATAACAACCATGTTAAGTTTAGCGGTACCGAAAGGGCGTTAATAGAAATATTAACGTAAGCTAGTCCCCGAACCTTTGATCTCTGGTTTTCGTAGAAACCGAAACGAAATTCCCGCGTTTCGGTTGGGTTTTCTAGCCGACCCCCGACCTAGGCTAGTGGCGACTCCTTAAAAAATAAAATCAATCCGCTGTCACGCGAGATATGGATTTAGGGAAAATCCACGTTCATGATTAATGGATCATATGGTTAAACAAGAGATTTACACTTCAGTAAAATCATTTTTTTAAGATGCCATATGAAACATCTCATGAACACTTATCTCTAAACCCGCCTCATCCGAGCATCGGACCCTCGAGGGGCAGGTCGCGACAGGCTTGGCGACTCCGCTGGGGACTAGGTTACAAACCTAAGTGGATTAAAGCCGTAATAAACCTAATTGGTTGTTATCTCACTTGTCTACATTTTGTAGCATCGACTGCATGTCAAAGTCGCGTGGAAAAATGAGGTTAGTCCATTAACCATGTGTTAAATGGTTTTATAGGTGGGAGCCATAAGGGGTGGAGTGAATGCAAACCCTTTGTTTTGTAGGTGGTGTTCGGATGAATGTCGAATGTATGAGATTATATTGAAGTGTTGTTTGCTTTAGATTTAAATGCATGTTTACTTGCTTTAGCACGACACAAATGCACCCACATCCCGCGGTCTAAAACCCCGGATCGCTTTAGGGTACCTCTAGGAGGTATTAAGAGTGGAATCCGCATGTGAATCCATGTGGTAATCCATTCTTCAATACCGCTCATCTTGATTAGTAAGAAGTGCACCGGCCGACGTTAGTAGCGGTGGGTAAACTCTTCTTATTTAATTAAGATGGGGACCTTAAACCTTTAGAATCCTACCCTTAGGTGTCAAAACTCACATGTCCTCATGCGATGTGTCGATGTGTTTGCCATTTTCTCTCCATGGTAAGGTTGATTGTATCGTTCTACAATTTCCATTATGTCATTTCAAATTCCACGTTATATTCTTTTCCATAATGCGTGGTGATTAATCTCGATGCCCCAAATTAGGGTTAGTCAAAATGGATATGTCGGAGATTCGAATCATCCCCGTTCCAAGAGCTCTCGTGACTATGTGGGAAAGCCTCGAGTCAAAGCATAAAGAATACGTGGAAAAGAGGATCGGATATCTTCCCGCGCTCCTATACATCGAGCCTCGTATCGCCATGATCAAAGCATTGTCTCATTTTTGGAACTCAAAGACATCTACTTTTGTGTTTGGTCGAAATGAGTTGACCCCTACAATTGAGGAGTACGATATTGCCATTGGTAGGGTCGGGTCTTTTGGTCTAGTTAGTCCTCCAATAGATATAGATCCTATAACTCTTTTGAGCCAATTCTTAGGAATCGATATTCTCCAAATCAAGGGCGTTCTTAGAGGAAATTCCAACGCACTCTCTTTCACATTCCTAGAACAACATTTTTCTAGCTTGTCAAAAGAATCGGGTAATCAAATTCCTCGAGTTTTTCTCTTAGCATTCTTTGGTTTTGTGGTTTTCCCATTCACCAAAAAGACCATGGATCCTTTGGTAGTTCATATTGTCAACCAAGTGTGTATGTTCAAAAGATTCTCAAATATGATCTTAGGCGAGACCTTCGTATCACTCAATAGGTTCAAACAAAACAAAAATGGTATCTTTAGAGCCCCAATAGGTTTACTCCAAATTTGGTTGGTCTCTCACCTCAAAGATTTTGGTTTGAGCTTAAAAATCATAGATGTGTCCAAAGATTGTCATCCTATCTCGCTCTTCCGAGAAAAGGAAAAAATCTTTCCCTTTTGGTCATTCTCAACTTGGTTTAATTTCTTCAAGAACCTTGTTCCAAATCAAATCCAATGGCATGTTCGTTGGCTTGGAAATCCCGAGGTGCGCCTTAATAACGGATCCGACAACCCAATCCCACTTTTGGGTCTTACGGGGTCTACGTCATATTACCCTTTTAGGGTGATCCGTCAATATCGCGCGCTTCAAAAGATTCCACCATTCCTCAAGCTGGGGTTATATCATTTTGACTATCGCAAAGATGTCATCCAAAAGGACCAAATGACCGATGTGAAGGAAATGGTCAAATCTATCATCGATATGTGGTACAAATGCCGCCCGGAGCCGATTATCATTACCGATGAGTCGGAATTGGAAGGAGAAATGAAGATACATCATGCGTTGCCGGAGTACATACACCGTCGACTTGAGCCCGAGCTTAAAGTGGATCTTCCTAATGTTCCCGAGAAGCCAACTCAACAACAAGCTATAGCTGCAAGAGCTCTTAAGGAAAAGAATGAAGCTTTAGCCGAGGTTGAACGTTTGACCCAAGAAAACAAACGAATTCGCCTCGCGCCTAAAGAGGATCCATTAGGAGTTTGGCTATATTCCATGAGGAAATCTCCTTTCATGTAATTTTCCTTTTATAGATTCGATGTATAGGGTTTCCTTTTTACTCATTTTAGTAATGATGTAATAGGATTCTCTTCTTGTCTTTAAGGGATTGTATTTCACAAATTTTGTTGTTAATAGTGAAATTTCCCTTTGTGTGTGTTTTATTTTCCGAGATTCCAATGGAATATAGATGGGGCATCTTGATTAATCATCGCGTGTTACCCCTTTAATTGTATAATTTCTTGTGAAGAAATTATGATAAGAGATTATTCACGTGATATTGGGATCATGAGAATATTTCTTATCTTTATTTCATCTAAAGAAAATATAAAATTGAAGGGTTTTATATTTTCATCTCGATTCATTTTCCGTATGCTAATTTGATTTCTGTTTTTTACAGAGAGAATATTAAAATACGGCTGAATCGCGTTTTATTATACGCACCCGTCGCCAAGCAAGGATGGAGAACGAAGACACTCGTGCTCGCGTTATTACCATCGAGAATCAAATGGCGCAAATGATGGCGCTCTTAACCGATCTTGCAAATCAAGTAAAGAACTTCACGCCTGTGGCTCCTGCTGCTGCGGCTTCTACTCCCAATGCGCCCACTAATGCGCCGGTGATAGACCCTGTTGATAAAGGCCCTGTTGAAGAGGTCCCCGTTAATGCCATTCCTACTGTCATCGATTTGGAAGCTCCACCTAAGGAGTCGCCTGTCGCTCATATGGATGAAGAGAGCGCGAGACGTCTTGCAAAATTGGAGGAACGCCTGTGCATGCTGCAAGGTTATCAACTTCAAGGCTTTGATAAGTTGTCACCTTTTACAAAGGTGAAAGTTCCTGATTTTTACAAGGAGCCCGAATTCTCAAGGAAGTACGATGGAACTGGGTGTCCTAAAACCCACTTGAAATATTATTTGAGCAAGATGGCTCGTTATTCCGATAACACCCCGCTTTTGATCAACAATTTTCAAGATAGCTTGGCAGACTCCGCCTTGACGTGGTTCATCGAATTGGATTTGGAGAAAATTTGCACCTGGGAAGATCTTGCAGATGAATTCCTTCAGCAATACAAGTTCAATACCGAAATTGCTCCAACCCGTGAAGAGCTGGTCCGGGTTGACAAAAGGAGGATTGAAACTTTTAGAGCATATGCCCAAAGGTGGAGAACTATGGCGTCTCAAGTCAAACCTCCGTTGTCCGAGAAAGAGATCATGCAGCTGTTTCTTCGAGCATTACCTCGAGAATACTTCGACAAGATGTTTAATAACACTTGCATTAATTTTCCCGCAATGGTTGAGTTGGGAGAGCGTATTGAAGGAATTATGCGGGAAGGTCGATTGTCCGAGACGACAACTCGCAGATTCACCTTAAAGAAGGATAAGGAGCCAACGGTGGAGGTTGCCTATATTCAAAATCCTAATGCTCAAAAGCCACTAAATGCACCAGTTCAAAGGTCCGTTGTGGAAACAGGGGGTTCTTCCCGGAATTTTGACCGAAAAGGGAAAGCTCCGCAAAGACAATTCACTCCGTTACCAAGACCTATGTCTCAATTACTACCGATGTTGATTGAACAAAGGCTCGTAGCAAAAGAAATTCCGAGAGACAACCCACCAAAGTTTGCTGGGTTTGATTTGGCAAAATCTTGTGTATATCACATGGGCGAGAAGGGCCATGATGTGAACAATTGTTACACTCTCAAGGTCAAAATTCAGAACCTGTTGGATAAGAAGATCTTGTCGTTTAAAGATGCCACTCCGAATGTTCAACAAAATCCGCTCCCTAATCATACCGAAGCTGTTAATGTGATATTTGGAGATGAGAACGAGAAACCTTTCTTGTTCGATGTGTCGAAGTTGGAAGAGCTATTGACTATAGCTAGAGATCAACCGAAAGAAGGGAATGTATCCCGGGAGGAGAAAATGTATTGCTTAGCCAAGATGGTTGCTTTAGGCATAATTCAGCCTCTTCAAGGAGAAGAACCCGAAAAGTCCATCGAGACTGCTGTAATTGATTTGTCGTCAGAAGAATTCTCATGCAAGTTCGTGGATGAAGCTCCATGCTCTAAGCCAAAAGATGATGGATACGAGCCAGATGTTGATGAACTTTGGCATGACACTTATTCCGATAGTGATTGGGAATGTGAAGGCAAGAATGCCTGTCGAGATCGTGAATTTGTGAAGAAAGCCATCGAAAATGGTGAAATTGTTGATACCCTCGGACAGCCGAGTGGTAAATATGACTTTATGGTCAAATATGCGCCATCTCCAAGTTTCTTCGTTGACCTAAAGGATATCGTTCCCGATGGATGGGGAAGCATGGATGATGAAGGCACATCCACTAATGAAGACAAGAAGCATGTTTCCGACATGGATTCTGATCTTAGTGTTAATAAGACTCATTGGGATCGCAAAATTGTAACAACCGTTCGTGAGTATGATGAAGTGGTTGATACTCTAAGGCAACCAAGTAGGAAGTATGACACTTTTGTCAAATGTTTGCCTCCGCCAAGTTTCTTCGTTGATTTGAAAGACATTGTTCCGACTGGATGGAGTGATGATGAAGATAATGAAGAAGTTCTTTCCGATACTGATTCGGAATTTGAATACCATACCTCCCATTGGGATCGGGAGTTCGTTAGGAAAGCGATTGAAAAGGGCGAAATTGTTGACACTCTCGGGCAGCCAAGTGGAAAATACGATTTCATGGTGAAATACTCTCCTCCTCCAAGCGCTTCTATCGACCCTAAGACTATCGTCCCGAGTGGATGGGGGTCCGAATTTGAAGATGATGGCATGGTAGCCATGATTGATCCTGTTGTAATTGAATTGAATGCAACTTGTGAAATCCAAGCGCATGTCGTGGAACCTGTGGTTATTGATCTAATGGCCGATGGCTTCGGAAATATAGAGATTTCTAATGAAGATATTGGGCCTGTTGTGATTGAGTTGCCACCGAAGAAGAATGAGAATTTGAAAGAAAGAATTCCTCCTGTTTATGACTCTAAGGCAGTTCCATGGAATTATGAGTCTAATGAGATAGATGCTGTTACTCGGTCAGGTCGATGTTTTCCATCTCGTGAAGGTGTCGAGAAAAAGGCTGTAACCGAAGAAGAGGCGGAACAGCTTCTCAAAACTCTCAAAACGAGCGAATCAGAGGTGATCGAGCAGTTAAGGAAAATGCCGGCTCAAATCTCGCTACTTGAACTATTCAAGTCTTCCGAGAAACATAGAAATGCTCTCTTAAAGGTTCTTAATGAAGTACATGTACCCGAAACAATTGGAGAGGTACAGTTGGAAGAGTTTGTAGGTGCTATCCTTCTTAAGGATCAAATTTCTTTCTCCGAAAAGGATTTGCCGCCGGAAGGGCGAGCACACTCTAAAGCATTATACATCTCTGTTCAGCACTTTGATACAAGGATATCAAGAGTTCTTATTGATAATGGTTCAGCTCTCAACATCTGTCCGTTATCAACTTTGCGCCGTCTAGGTGTGGGTATGGATAATGTTCGTCCTTCTAAGACTCCAGTCAGAGCCTTTGATGGCATGAAAAAGGAAGCTCTTGGAGAAATTGACTTGCAACTGATGATTGGTCCAGTTATGTTCGCTCAGAAGTTTCAAGTGCTCGATATCCCGAGCAACTTCAGTTTGTTGTTGGGACGACCTTGGATTCACGCGGCGGGTGTTATACCCTCAAGTCTACATCAGATGATCCGTTTTGTCGTCTGTGGCAAGATTATAACGGTACATTGCGAGAAGGATACCGAAACTTTCAATAATACTGCAATTCCTTACGTGGAGCCGGAAGTAAAAGGAGAATCAAGCTACTACTCATTTGAGTTAGTGTCAGTATCTCACGTGCCCGCGGGCACTGTTATGAGGAAGCCTCACTATTCAAAGGCGGCCCTTATGTCTAGCAAAATGTTGATCGAGTACGGATTCACCATTGGCAAAGGATTGGGAAAGCTGTCCCAAGGTATTCTCACACCTATTGAGGTGACTAAGAGAAAGAAGCGAGAAGGCTTAGGTTACCAAGGCGATCAACAAGATCAAGGTAATCAGAAAAACCCGAGCATCAAGGAAAAGAGTTACCGACGTTTACTCCCTCCTCCGTTGAAAGATTTCTTCCCTGGACCGTCAAAGTTCCTCCAAGATGAAGAAGCAGACATTTGTGATATCGTCGACTTATTTGAAGAGAATTTTGTGGGTGTCATTTCCGAGAGCTTCGAAGATGATCTACCTACCGATCCCGCTGTGTAAGGGATGTTTCCATTGTTTTACTTTGTTTTCAATTGTAATCCATTTAATTCTCCCCTGCGAGGGAATTCCATTTGTTCATTTGTTTTGTTCATTTCAAGTGTTGTAATAATTCGGATCTCGAGCTTCGGATCCAAAACATTATATAGCATTCATTTGCAATTCAATAAAAGCATATGCATGTTTTGTTAATAGACGTGCAAAAGTATACCAAACCAGCCCTATGATGATGCTTTGAGGCCTGGACTTTTGCACGATCTATAGTTTTCAAAATAATTTTGGAACAAGGATGTCCAATGATATGAGGACGAGTTCCCCTTTAAATTTTCGAAAATTCAGAATTCGAAAATTTGTTTTCATCACATCTTCATGCATTGCATTTCTTATCTTCATATACTAACCATTTTGCTTGTTGCATCTCAGGCATGACACTTTGCATAACCATAGTAGTCATATGCATGGCTTGGATTCATGTCCGAAAAACTCATATGAATCTGATCATTCTGATCCCGAAAATGAAGAAGATTCTCAGGTTATTAAAAGGGAATGGATCCGACATGAAGAATCCACACCTCCCACAGAAGAACGAACTGTCGTTATAAATTTGGGCGATTCAGAAAATCCCAAAGAAACAAAAATCGGGACAAGTCTCTCTCAGGCAGATGCTGATCGACTGATCGAACTATTGAAAGAGTATCAGGATGTTTTTGCTTGGTCCTATGCTGACATGCCGGGTCTGGACCCCAATATTGTAGAGCACACGTTGCCTCTTGATCCTACCATTCCACCTAAGAAGCAGAAGCTTAGGAGGACAAAGCCAGAATTATCCAAGAAGATTGAGGAAGAAGTCATGAAACTGTTAAAAGTGGATTTCATTGAAGTCACTCATTATGCTGATTGGATTGCTAATGTCGTCCCAGTCATGAAGAAGGATGGGCGAGTTCGGGTATGTGTCGATTACCGCGACTTGAACAAAGCAAGTCCCAAAGACGATTTCCCATTACCACATATTGATGTCCTGGTTGATAGCACCGCGGGATTTGAATTATTTTCTTTCATGGATGGTTTCTCTGGTTATAACCAAATCCGAATGAAGGAAGAAGATAAGACTAAAACATCATTCATCACCCCATGGGGGACATTCTGTTACAAAGTTATGCCCTTCGGCTTGAAGAATGCAGGGGCAACTTACCAAAGAGCCATGGTGACACTATTCCATGATATGATGCATAAAGAAATTGAAGTTTATGTCGATGACATGATCGCTAAATCACGACAAGGTGAAGACCACATTGAAGTCTTGAAGAAACTGTTTGATCGACTTAGAAAATTCAAGCTAAGGCTTAACCCCGCCAAGTGCATTTTTGGGGCAAAGTCTGGGAAGCTCCTTGGATTTATGGTTAGTAACAAGGGCATTGAGATTGATCCCTCGAAGGTGAAGGCCATTTGTGATTTGAAACCTCCTTCTACTGTTAAGGAAGTTCGAAGCTTGTTGGGAAGATTGAATTATGTTGCAAGATTCATTTCCCAGTTATCAGAAACAGCTAAACCATTCTTCAAGCTGTTGAAAAAGAATGCCAAAGTTGAATGGAATGAAGATTGTCAGAAATCCTTTCAACAATTGAAGCAATATCTTTCACAACCACCAGTTTTGGTACCGCCCACTCCGGGTATACCTTTGATCTTGTACCTTACTATTCACGATGAGTCTTTGGGAGCTATGTTAGCGCAGAAAAGACCAGAGGATGGAAAGGAACGCGCTATTTACTACCTCAGCAAAAAGTTTACTTCTGGTGAAGCTCGATACCCAGAAGTTGAGAAAACATGTGTAGCCTTAATTTGGGTATTACACAGATTACGGCAATACACTCTTCATCATCGTATCCTACTTGTGAATGAGAACGATCCTATCAAGTATCTGTTGGAAAAGCCTGCACTAGTTGGAAGGCTTGCCAAATGGCAAATATTACTCTCCGAGTTTGATATCCAGAGCATGTCTCAGAAGTCCGTCAAAGGTCGAGCCATAGCTGATATGTTGGCAGAAAATCCCTCAAAGTCAAATGATTGGGATGAAATTGATGAAAGAATCCATCTGGTGTCACAAGACAAGTGGGTCATGTATTTTGATGGAGCCGTTAATCTCTCCGGTTCAGGTACTGGAGCAGTCCTGATATCCCCATCGGGTCAGCATTATCCAGTAGCCGCAAAGTTGGTATTTCCTTGTACCAATAACATTTCAGAATATGAAGCTTGCATCCTCGGTCTTCAATTAGCCATCGATATGAAGATTAAGAGATTACAAGTTTATGGCGATTCCGCACTTATCATTCTCCAAACAGGAGGTGAATGGCAAACTCGTGATTCGAAATTGATTCCTTATCATGAGTATCTTAAAGATTTGGTGGAGGAGTTCGAAGATATCTCGTTCGATTATTTGCCAAGATCTCAGAATCAATTTGCTGATGCTTTGGCAACATTATCCTCAATGTTACAAATAACTGATGGATTGAACGTTGATCCTTTGCAAATCGACGTTTTAAAGAAGCCTGCATATTGCATGGTTATAGAAGAAGAACTTGATGGTCAACCATGGTATTATGACATCATGAATTACCTTCGAGAAGGAAAATTTCCTCAAGGAAGTCAAGCTATGGATCGGAAATACTTGACTAAATTAGCTTCCAAATTCTTTCTTAGTGGAGGTGCTTTGTACAAGAGATCTTTTGATTCGGTCCTGTTAAAGTGCGTAGACACCAAAGAGGCCAATTTATTAATGAAGGAGATACATGAAGGAGAATGTGGTCCTCATATGAATGGCCATCTTCTAGCAAGGAAGATCATGAGGCTAGGTTATTATTGGTTAACCATGGAAGCCGATTGCATTCAACATGTCAGATGTTGTTATCAATGTCAAATTTATGGGAACAAAATCAATGCTCCCCCAAATGAATTACATCAAATGTCCGAAGCATGGCCTTTCTCAATGTGGGGGATTGACATTATCGGACCAATCAATCCTAAGGCGTCAAATGGACACCGCTTCATTCTAGTGGCTATTGATTACTTCACCAAATGGATCGAAGCCAATTCTTATGCTCATGTCACCGCGAGAAGTGTGGCAAAATTTATTCGTCGAGACATTATTGCTCGATACGGGGTTCCCGAAGCAATTATCACGGATAATGGGTCAAACCTGAATAACAAAGTAGTGGATGAGCTACTCAGTAAGTTTCACATTCGCCACTTGAATTCTTCTCCTTACCGCCCACAAATGAATGGAGCTGTGGAGGCGGCAAATAAGAATATAAAGAAAATTCTGTCCAAGACGGCAGAAAATTACCGAGACTGGCATGATCGGTTGCCATATGCGTTAATGGCTTATCGAACTTCCATTCGCACCTCGACTGGGGCAACACCATTCTCATTGGTATATGGGATGGAGGCAGTTTTACCTGTGGAAGTGGAAATTCCTTCATTAAGGATACTTTCGCAAATAAAGCTTTCCGAAGCAGAATGGATTCAACAGAGATTTGAACAGCTTAATATGATTGATGAAAAAAGGGTAAAAGCCCTATGCCATGGACAAAGCTACCAAAAGCGAGTGGCCAAGTCATTCAACCGTAAGGTTCGACCCAGACATTTTGAGATCAATGATCTGGTTTTGAGGAAGGTCCTACCCATTATTCCAGATCGTGGAAAGTTTACTCCCAATTATGAAGGGCCGTATGTCATCAAGAAAGTGTTGCCTGGTGGAGCATTGATTCTTGTAGAAATGGATGGCCGAGAGTTGCCAAAACCTGTGAACGCTGATGCTGTCAAGAAATATTTTCCCTGAATAAAAGTTTCGAGTTGCTTTGGACTGAATCCAAGTCTCCTTAAGAACATTTGCATCATGCATTTCATGCATACATAGCATTTTTGCATGATTGTTCATTTTGTAGGTACTCAACTGTTCCCCAGGGAAGCTATTCCAAACCTCAAGGAATCAAGCCCGAGGAAGTTGCTACATCAAACCGATCTTCTCCCTAGAATTTAGGAAGTAGATCCCATGTGTGAAAACCTTTTTCTGTCCCAAAAGGTTTTTCAAGTTTGAAATAAAAATCCCCAGAGGAGTCAAAAATCAAATGTCTTGATTTATCAAAATTCCCCACAGACGGGAGATTTAACCAGATGATCCTTTGAAAAACAAAAAGAGGATTTCTTAAAAATGCCAAATGGAAATGCCTAGGATGATAAAAGGCAAACCTTTGATCAAACACGTCCCTATACTCATTTTGAGAGAATTGAGCGAAAAAGCCATGTCGTAGGACGTAGGATTCGTTCACATTGAATACATGGATTGAAATGATAAAAGGCATTTCATTTCTCTATCCTAAACACTCATGTTATCCTTTGCTAGCCACTTTGAGCCAAATAAGGAGAATTCTCAAAATACCCCTGTCAAGAACCACCCCACATTGGGGCAAAATAAGAAGTTATGGTTGATCATTTTTGGAGCAAAAAGATTAAGAAAGATTTTATTGCTTTCACTTGCATCAACCTTCTTGTGATAGTTTCAGATGGATCTTTATGGAAGCTCGAAGCATCCCAAAGTGAAGAAGAGCATTCTTTTCATCTACCCCAAACACAATTATCCTTTGCTTAGCCAAATTGAGCCTTAAGCATGTTCATTTCAAAGCCCAAAATGATGATTATCTCCCCACATTGGGGCAATGCATATGATTTACCAAGGAGATTGAGAAATTGGTGAATATGTATAAAATGTCTCGAGAGTCCAAAGAACTCAAAAGATAAACATTAGGGGGCATGAAAAAGCAGTGTGCCTGGTAAAAGCAAGGCCGATGCCCATGAAAAAACATGTCAAAAGCAAAAGCAAAAGCAAGAAAAAGCAACATGCTTATGCTTAAAACAAAATTCCATTTGCATAAGATGCTTAGAAAGAGCAAAGCTCTTATATTGCAAGAAAAATGGACTCTCGAGACAGTTTGGTTTTCAAGAATCAAATAATGTCAGATTTGAATGATTTGGTAATGATGCCAAGATAATCATCATTCTTTCAAACCCCTTCTATCAAATTTCAAGCCTTTTGAGCCTAACCCGAACCGACATTACAACCCTCTCCGAAGTCTCTTCCGATTGGGATGGTTTGAGTTAATGTGAAGATTTCATAAAGGAACTACCGCTAGAAGGAGTGGAAGTAATCCTATCTTGTCTTATCTTCAAGGTTCTTGACTTGTAAACCCGTTGAAGATATTGATCGTATATTTCTTATCTTGGCCTCAAAGCAAATACCCTTTGTGTAAGCCCATGACCAAACCTATATTACGGTCCTTTCGAAAGACCTTTCTGATCAACCAATTGTATTCAATGTGAATGTTTCCGAAAACCTTTGACATAGGTTCGTGAGGCATCACCAGTGAGAATTGAATAGCTTTCCCACATCGATGAATGGGAATCAAAGCCTTTATGAGAGCCAGTGTGAAAGACCTTTTTGATTAGGTTATTTCCAATTTGGCATTTTTACCTAACCTCTTTAAGTGGTTATTCAAAGATTATTTTGTTAAAATTTCCTCTTAAGGATTTTGATAATCTTTGCCTTTCACCAAGAGTTGAAAAATTCCGTTTGTTGTTAAACAATCTCGGAACCTTTTTTCAAAATATCTTTCCCCAGTGGATCGGTTTTTGGTCATCCTAAACCATACCTTCGGTTTTTGGTCAGCCTAAACCATACCCTCGGTTTTTGGTCATCCTAAACCATACCTTCGGTTTTTGGTCATCCTAAACCATACCTTCGGTTTTTGGTTAGCCTAAACCATAACTTTCATTTTCGGTTTTTGGTTAGCCTAAACCATAACTTTCATTTTCGGTTTTTGGTCAGCCTAAACCATACCCTCGGTTTTTGGTCATCCTAAACCATACCTTCGGTTTTTGGTTAGCCTAAACCATAACTTTCATTTTCGGTTTTTGGTTAGCCTAAACCATAACTTTCATTTTCGGTTTTTGGTCAGCCTAAACCATACCCTCGGTTTTTGGTCATCCTAAACCATACCTTCGGTTTTTGGTTAGCCTAAACCATAACTTTCATTTTCGGTTTTTGGTTAGCCTAAACCATAACTTTCATTTTCGGTTTTTGGTCAGCCTAAACCATACCCTCGGTTTTTGGTCATCCTAAACCATACCTTCGGTTTTTGGTTAGCCTAAACCATAACTTTCATTTTCGGTTTTTGGTTAGCCTAAACCATAACTTTCATTCCCGGTTTTTGGTCATCCTAAACCATACCCTCGGTTTTTGGTCATCCTAAACCATACCTTCGGTTTTTGGTCAGCCTAAACCATAACCCCTTGTCTTAGGTTCTAGGTCATCCTTAAACCTTGTCCTTAGGTTCTAGGTCATCCTTAAACCTTGTCTTAGGTTCCTGGTTATCCTTAAACCTTACCTCCTTAGGTTCTAGGTCATCCTTAAACCTTGTCCTTAGGTTCTAGGTCATCCTTAAACCTTGTCCTTTGGTTCTTGGTTTTCCTTAAACCATAGGTTTCCTACAAAACCATTTCTTTGTCTTTTCTCCCTTCATTCCACCCCACGAGAGAGAGAAGAACACATGAATGGTCTGACAATCCAACGGTAAGTGCTTCAGGTAAGACTCTGATCAAATGTCTGTCTTTATTTTCTTTTTCCCAAGCGGAATCGACTAAAAATTTGCAGGTGCCAATTGGTCTTTGAGCGAAACCTCTTCGAACTCCCACTCAAAGAGGGGCAGCTGTTGACACCTAATTTTTAGCCGGTGCGTCATTAAAAAATAGAAAATTCGAGATTATGGTTTCCGATCGCGACGGAGCCCGTTTCTTGAGCAAAAAGTGTCGTTTTTTAATTCTGTCTGTTGGTTTAGCTTTTATAAGTGATTTTCTATCCATTTCATACAAAAACCCGAAAAGTCAAATGGTTGACTTTGGCGTTGACTTTTTGGTCAACCCTTTGACCAAAAGTCAACCCCAGGTCAAATTAGGGCTTTTCATTTAAAAAGATTCCTTTCTAGTCCAATTTCACTTTAGAAGTGAAAATTTCAGAAAAATTCAAAGATTTGATCATAAAATCAAGCTCCTAGTGAAAAGTCAACTAGGGTTTGACTTTTGGTCAAACCTTTGACCAAAAAAATTGAAAAATTCAAAAATCCCCAAATCATCTTATTTTACTTTCAATTTACCTTTGGCATTAGAAATTTTACAAAAATCGATTTTGAATCAACTTTTTCCCAAATTGCGGAATTTGATTCAAATCGGCCAAAAATGAAATTACTTCATTTCTAGTCATTTTTTAGATTAGTTTTCTTCACGACATTTGATCTAGAGGTCATTTTATATCCAATTTTTGAACCAATTTTGTGATTCCAAGCCAAACACAAAAACCCCCAATTTTAGCCCTGATCAGTGATTTTGATCGATTCTTCATGATGTGCGCAATTGAGACACGAATGAGCCTAATTTCTTATATGAAACCCAAATTCAAAATCAATTTTGGAAGAATCACATGAATTTGGGTCAATTTGATCAATTTAGTGATCCAATGATTAGGAAGTCTAAGAGTGATTGGTCTAATTAATGCAATTCAACTTGACCCACTCTAGACTAATATTCAATTTGATGAATTGAGACTCAATTTGGTTAATTAGACTTCAATTAAACTTGTTAGTCTAGCTTGATCATGCGATTACTCAAAATTCAGTGCTAATTGACTCAAATCGGTTTAATTCAAATTGAACTAATCCGATCAAATTAGTCATTTTCCGGTCGAAAATTTTGATGATCAATAATCCGGTCGGACCAACCGAGGTCAGTCACATTCTCTTGAGTGCGAAAATGACAAAATTGACCTTAATTGAGAATTACAAAAAAATGACTAAGAGAAATGACCAAAATACCCTTCTTCAAGGATTAAACAAATTAATTAGGGGATTAGCAAATCAATCATGGCCATTCATCTAAAATTGATCATGACCATCCATGATGCCATGTCATCAATCCTTAGCTATTAAGGAATATTCTTAATCATTAAGGATCCATTTTGAGCCATTTGATTGATCTAAGGGCTAAAATTCAAAGTTGGGGAGAGTATATAGCATTTTTCCCTCCAAAAATTGGGGGGGATGCTCATTTTCAGATCTGGAATTTCTCTCTCCTCTCTCTCTCTCTCTCTCTCTCTCTCTCTCTCTCTCTCTCCCCTCTCCCACGATCAACTCTTCTCTCTCGAGCTCCCTCCCGGCGTGGCCAACTCCGGCGCCTTGCCGGTCTCTTCCCGGCGAGTCACCGCCCCTCCGGCGTCCCCCACGGCGGTCCGAGGCTGATCGCAAGATCAGCCTCCTTCGCCGGTGGCCGGAGCTTCCTTTTCCGGCGCAGTTCTTCATCCTCGGCAACAGTACCGGCAAAACTGCCGGTGTTGTGTCCAGCCGGTTCAACCGGCTGAACCGGCCCTCCGGCGGCCTCCTCCGGCGATTCCGAGCCTCCGACTACCTCCCTCGGCGTCCTCAAGTCGCTGTGGTGGCCGGCCTTGCACCGAACAGCCGCCGGATCACATCGTTTTCTTAGTTTTTTACTGATTCGTTTACTCGAGTAAAAACGAGTCGGTTCTAACATCATCTCTTGCAATCTATTGTCGTAGATCGGCCGAGCTTTCCGAGGTCTCTCCGTGCAATTCTAGATCAGAATACGGAGTCCGGATCGCTCGCTTGAGCGTTGGATCATCGCAAGACAAGGTAAGAACGCCTAAACACAACTCTGTAAATTCGTGTGCAGTAAATCCTGATTGCTTGAGATGCTGTTTTGAGCTAGTAAACGTCGAAATCTGATGAAGTGATAAACTAGAGAGTCGTAGAACTCGTTCTTAGCTTCGATTTGATATATAATATGCCTCGATCGGACTTGATTTGCTATGTCAAAACCTGTTTAGAAGTCACGATCAGAATCTGTAATTGTTGTGCAAAGTCTGTTCTGATGATTCCCTGACTGACGTTGTGCTGTTCATTGAATTTTATGATTTTCTACGATCATTTTCTGGAAAAACTTCCTTCATGAGAATTGTTAAGAACATCTAGATCTGTTCACTGTAAAATTTTCAAAAATTTCTGAGCATGATAGCCTAGCACGATTTACAACGTCATCTGCATATGGATCGGATTTCATGTTGATTTCAGTCGACCTTCGTGTGTTCTTCGATTTTCATAAATTCGTGTGTTCGAGATATGAAAAAATTTTCTTCACGAAAGTTCTTCCTGAGATCAAGATCTTTCAATTGATACTAATTTCATCAAAATCGGAGATCATTTGAATTTTCAAAAGGAATTCTCACAATTTGATCAGAATCTGTGTTCAGATCTGATTTTCATTCCTTTGAAGTTCAAAAGATGTTTCTCCGAATTTGATGAAGTTAGGGTCCTTTTTTGCAAAAACTCAAAACTTCAAAGTTGCTCATTGGGGTCTCATTATGTCAACTGAACATTTTGAGGACCTAATTGCAATTTTTGGAGGGTTGATTTGCTTGAAAAATCTTCTCGGGCTAAAATTTCATTTGCAATTGAGTCCCTCGCGAAAATCGAATTTTATAAAAATTTGGAGGGCTTTTTAGCAAAAACTCAAAACACGAAAGTTGTTGCACACAGGGAATCCTAACGGCACAAAAATTTTCGCGCGTTTTTGATAATGTTTGTTATTTTTCCCGCCTTTAATTTGAAATTCATAACTGAACCTAGTCCAGCCTGTCACTGAAATTTAATTGAGCATTTTCGGGAAAATTGGCTAGGAATTAGGAAAAATGGTCTTCATGACTTTTGTTCCTCATGTCATAAGCTTTCTAATGACACCTGATTCGCTTCATTTGAATGTCATTAGGATAGTTAATCATGCTTGAACAGAATTGATCCGAATTAGATGTTAATTGAATAAGTGGTCTTTCTCATAAAGCCCACTTCCCCTTGCTTGATTGGCTTCGAAACAAGGCCCATGGGCCTAAATGCATGTTCATTTATGATTACGCATGTCTATGTTAGATGAATGTTAGGCCCGATGCATGTTCGGCGGGTAGCCCATTCATGATCATTAGAACCCGACTTTAGGGGTTAATTGATATGAGTTACCGTTTTGTGAATGCAAATGGTAGCTTATTATCATTAACCATTAATCAAACAATGTTAAGTGATTAGTGGGTGATGAATCGAAACGCATGAAAAACAAAGGCCGATCCCGAGGCCCGTGCTTAATTAGTGATTTGATTGCATCTTTGTTCTTTCATATGTCATTATGAATGAATGTATGGATGTAAACACCGACACCCGAGAGGCGGTCCATGGAAGAATAATCCAAAATGGTAGAAGACCAAGGTGATTGACCGATGTCCAATCCGGTCTCGATTTGTACTCATTTGATGATGATTCTAAACCGATGTCCAATCCGGTTTCAATTTGTACTTAATTCATTCATCCCCGACCATGTCTCGGGATTTCAATTCGTGTTGTAATAAACACCCGACGAGTTGCGGGTTCTTACTTTTTATTTTCTCGTACTTAGAATTAGCTCGTCCTTTCAATACTTCGAGTGTCTACTTTATGTAAAGTCTTTCAATACAATTGATTGTTTCTTTCTTTTTCTAGACTAAGATAGGATTAGTTTAGAATCTTAAATGAAAATGCAAAAAACAAGATGCATGATCACCTAGTGGACTAAGACTTTGGCATGAAAATGATAAAAAACAAATGCATGATGACTTAGATAACAACCATGTTAAGTTTAGCGGTACCGAAAGGGCGTTAATAGAAATATTAACGTAAGCTAGTCCCCGAACCTTTGATCTCTGGTTTTCGTAGAAACCGAAACGAAATTCCCGCGTTTCGGTTGGGTTTTCTAGCCGACCCCCGACCTAGGCTAGTGGCGACTCCTTAAAAAATAAAATCAATCCGCTGTCACGCGAGATATGGATTTAGGGAAAATCCACGTTCATGATTAATGGATCATATGGTTAAACAAGAGATTTACACTTCAGTAAAATCATTTTTTTAAGATGCCATATGAAACATCTCATGAACACTTATCTCTAAACCCGCCTCATCCGAGCATCGGACCCTCGAGGGGCAGGTCGCGACAATGACGGATTCAAAAATACATATACCTTCAAGAAGGATGGCCGGACCATTACTCTGGGTCTTTCAGATTTGAGAAAAGAAGGGAAAAGTAATCTGCTTTCCAAATCAGAGTTCCAGGAGGAGGTGGTGAATGCCCCATAGCTTTTTGCAGTCGTAGTCGTGGAGCAGAATCTTGATAGTCCAGAAATTTCAACTTAAGTTTTGCCTATACTTGAGGAGTTTGCTGATGTCGTGTCGGAAGAATTGCCACCTGGATTGCCACCCATGAGGGACATACAGCATTATATAGATCTCGTTCCAGGAGCTGCTATTCCTAATAAGGCAGCTTACAGAATGAATCCTAAGGAGCATGAGGAGATGCAGAGGCAAGTGCAGGAACTATTAGAAAAAGGTGCAATTCGAGAGAGCATGAGCCCTTGTGCAGTGTCAGCTTTATTGGTTCCTAAGAAAGACGAGTCATGGAGAATGTACGTGGATAGCAGAGCTGTTAACAAGATCATGATCAGGTATCGCTTTCCTATCCCGAGATTTGATGATTTAATTGATTAACTGCATGGAGCGACTATCTTTTCGAAGATAGACTTGAGGAGTGAATATCATCAGATTAGGGTGCGTCCTGGAGATAAATGAAAGACCGTTTTTAAAACTCGAGATGATCTGTACGAGTGGATGGTGATGCTTTTCGGGTTATCTAACGCACCGAGCACCTTTATGAGACTGATGAATCAGGTGTTTCGTCTTTTTATTGGCTAGTTTGTCGTCGTATATTTCGATGATATATTGGTTTATAGTGCATCAACTGATCAACACTTGCAGCATTTGAGAAGGGTGTTCGAGACATTGAGGGAGCAGAAATTATATGCTAATACCAAGAAATGTCACTTCTTGACTGATCGTGTGACCTTTTTGGGATATATAGTAACTAAGGAGGGCATTCATATGGACCCAGCTAAGATTGATGCTATTACAAATTGGGAAATTCCGAAAAATATTCACGAGGTACGTAGCTTACATGGGCTTGCATCTTTTTATCGGAGATTTATTCGGGATTTCAGTACTATTATTGCACCTCTGATGGATTGTCTGAAAGGAAGTAAATTTGTGTGGACTAAGGAGGCAGAAGCTGCCTTCCAATTATTAAAGAAGAAGGTGACTGAAGCACCTATTCTCGTGCTTCCTGATTTTAATGAGATTTTTTAGGTGCATTGTGATGCTTCAAGTGTTGGTATTGGGGGTGTCCTAAGTCAAAAATGTAAACCTGTGACATTCTTTAGTGAGAAGTTGAACGAGACGAAAAGGAAATATTCAACTTATGATAATGAATTTTATGCTATTGTGAGGAGTTTGGAGCATTGGAGGTATTATCTTATCTCGAAAGAGTTTATCTTATTTTCTGATCATGAAGCCTTGAAATACATCAATGGGCAGCACAAATTGAATGCAAGGCATGCAAAGTGGATAGAGTTCCTTCAAGTTTTCAGTTTTTCCATCAAGCATAAGGCAGAAGTGCTAAATAGTGTGGCAGATGCATTGAGCATAAAACACTCTTTGCTGTCTACGATGCAAGTAAAGGTTTTAAGCTTTGATACTTTTAAAGAATTATATGTTGATGACCCTTATTTTGGGGATATCTGGAGGAAGAGCAAAACGGAGCCTTTTCAGCAATTTCAGATCGTGAAAGGTTACCTATTTAAAGGTAACAGATTGTGCATTCCTCAATATTCTTTGAAGGAATCTATTATTATTGAGGGACATGCAGGTGGTTTAGCTGGCACTTTGGCGTGGATAAGAAGAAGGCCTTATTGAGTGAACATTTTTATTGGCCTCGGATGGAACGTGACGTGATACGTTTTATAGAGAGGTGCAGGGTATGTCATGTGGCAAAGACCAAGAGTACTAATGCAGGATTGTATATGCCTCTACCTGTTCCAGTTGCACCGTGGGAGGATGTTAGTCTTGACTTTGTCTTGGGTTTGCCAAGAACGCAGCGGAGTAAGGATTCAATAATGGTGGTTGTCGATAGATTCTCGAAGAGGGCCTACTTTGTCCCGTGTAGCAAGTCCTATGATGCTTCACAGGTTGCTCGATTATTTCTGCAGGAGATTGTTAAGCTGCATGGAATTCCTAAGTCCATTACCTCAGATCGTGATATGAAATTTGTGAGTCACTTCTGGCGCACTCTTTGGAGGTACATGGGTACAAGTTTGAAGTTTAGTTCATCTCATCATCCTCAGACTGATGGTCAAACCGAAGTTGTCAATCGAAGCTTAGGGAATTTGCTGCGGAGTTTGATTGGAGATAATCCGTGACAAATGGGACTTGGCATTGCTTCAGGTAGAATTTGCATATAACAGATCAGAGAATCGAACTACAGGCAAGACTCCTTTTGAGGTGGTTTATGGGCGTAATCCAATTACTCCATTAGATCTCACACCGATACCAGTTATCAAGCAATTTAGTTCGAAAACTGAAGAACATGCAAAACATATCAAAGAGCTACATTCCCAGGTCCATAATCAGATCAACAGGCAGAGCATGAAATATAAGCAGCGCGTGGATATACGCAGGAAAAGAGTCGTCTTCAAGGAAGGTGATCTAGTTTGGATTCACCTCAGGAAAGAACAATTTTCAATGGGTAGGTTTGGCAAGCTTCAACCTAGAGCTGATGGACCCTTCAGAGTTTTGGAGCGAATTAGTAACAATGCTTACAAGATCGAATTACCGAGTAAGTATAATGTATTCGGAACTTTTAATGTAGCGGATTTGTCACCTTACTACCCTGAAGAGGAATAAGGTCCTGAGGAGATTGATGACGATAATGAAGGTAAAGCAGATTCGAGGACGAATCTTTCTCTAGCAGGGGAGGATGATGTACCTAGGGGACCGGCGGACCTGTTATGCGACTAGACGAACCTGCGGGCTTGAAGTCAATAATATCGGATTGAGCTCAAATTTGGTCGGTTGAAGCGATACGGCGTGCTGATCAATATTCACGGTCTTTAGCCGTGACTAACGATGGATTTTCGCGATTCGAGATTGTTTAGATGGATTTTTCTATTTTTTTAGTATTTTTTGGTTTAATTCAATAAATGGCAGTTTCGTAATTTTACGTTTTGATGTTTACTAATCCTAGTAGGGCTAGGTTTGGGGATATATAAGCTTGTTTTAGGGTTTCCTTTAAGCAGACTTTGGATATTTTTGATTTGATAATCATATTTGGAGGACGAATTGTTCTTCTGTCGAACTTTCTTATTCAGTCAAATTTTCTATCACGTTTCGGCATCAGCTTGACACAGAAGCTCCTCAAGAAAAAGATGTTAAAAATGCTAAAACACAAGATTACTCGGGGAGTCTTCCAAAAGGATTCTAACAGTGGAGAAGAAGACTGGTGACAATACCAAGATGAACACCGATTCTCGCCTTTACACACATTTTTTAGCCTAACGATCATTTCGTTCCTCAACCCGTAAACCAAGCCTATGTTACATCCCTCATGAAGTCTCTTCTGACTGGGGCACTTGAATTAACGCGGGATCTCAAATGTTTATAAACAACGCTTGAGGAGGTGCGAGCAAGACTATTTTTATCTCGTTTTGCAAGGTTCTTGACTTGTAAACCTAGAGATAATTGCAAAATATTTTCTTTCATGGCCTTGACTCGGACAGTCTCCTTTGTTAAGCTATTGACCAAGCCTACATTATGACCCTGAAGAAGACCTCTTAGATTGGCAGTGTCGTACCGCTTGCGAGGAAGCTCAGACCCTTGTTGATGTGATAGCGGTCAGATTGAGTATTTTCGATGTTCCTACATCAATGGACGGGACAAACAACCCTTTTCAATGAGAGCGAGTGAAAAGTCTTTTCTGACTGAGGGTCTCTCGTTCAGCATATCGAGAAGTCCACCTCTCGAATAAAAATTGTTTTGATTGACCCTCGGTAGATTTTTGGTGATGCAAACATGGTAAAATCATCATGCATGAACTTTCAAATGCGCATTCTGGAATAGCCCAACTTGCCTATCCTTGATGAATGCATGCATGTTTGTGTTAATCGTCTTTGACAGCTCAGAGTTTTAATCCCCAATGATAGAATACAAAAATCTGAGCACTGGAGAAGCCCTCATCATCATCCCAAGGGAGATACCCCGAAAAAGGTCAATTATTCAGCAGATGATGCATCAAACCTCTGGGTAAGAAATCCTAAGTATTTTATCAGGATTCTTTTCAAACTACCCAGAAGGTAAACGGGGTGTTCCTTTGAAAAAAGAAAAGCATCTTGACCAGCTGTTCAAGATATTTCATACAATATTCAAGAATAACCTCAGTTGTCTATTTCTCCAATGAATGCGTACGTGTTTGCGCAAAGAAAAACTGGCCTGACAGGAGACACACACTTAAGAGGCAGGAACGTGCCCAGGTGCTCATCGTTTGAGCTTTTTCAAGACCTGCTGGCGAGGACCCATCAGGCGAACCAACAAATCCTCGGGCGAGGACCCCCAGGTGCTCATCGTTTGAGCCTTTTCAAGACCTGCTGACGAGGACCTACCAGGCGAATCAACAAATCCTCACGTGAGGACCCCCAAGTGCTCATCGTTTGAGCCTTTTCAAGATCTGCTAGCGAGGACCCACCAGGCGAACCAACAAATCCTCAGGCGAGGACCCCCAGGTGCTTATCGTTTGAGCCTTTTCAAGACCTGCTGGCGAGGACCCATCAGGCGAATCAACAAATCCTCGGGCGAGGACCCCAAGTGCTCATCGTTTGAACCATTTCAAGACCTGCTGGTGAGGACCCACCAGGTGAACCAACAAATCCTCGAGCGAGGACCCCCAGGTGCTTATCGTTTGAGCCTTTTCAAGACCTGCTGGCGAGGACCCACCAGGCGAATCAACAAATCCTCGGGTGAGGACCCCCAAGTTCTTATCGTTTGAGCCTTTTCAAGACCTGCTGACGAGGACCCACCAGGCAAACCAACAAATCCTCGGGCGAGGACCCCCAGGTGCTCATCGTTTGAGCCTTTTCAAGACCTACTGGCGAGGACCCACCAGGCAAACCATCAAATCCTCGGGCAAGGACCCCCAGATGCTCATCATTTGAGCCTTTTCAAGACCTGTTGGCGAGGACCCACCAGGTAAACCGTCAAATCCTTGGGCAAGGACCCTCAGGTACTTTGGCAAAATAATCTCCAGTCAAAGCGACCGAAGATAGGTTCGGGTCTTTGGCAAAGCAAAATCCAGTCAGTCAAGGCGACCAAAGAAAGGTTCGGGTCCTAGACAAACAATTCTCAGTCAAAGCGACCGAAGAAAAGTTCGGGTCCTAGACAAAAGATATCCCTGTTAAGACGACCGAAGAAAGGTTCGGGTCCTAGACAAACCATTTCCCCCTGTCAAGGCGACCGAAGACAGGTTTGGGTCCTTGATACACAATATCAACTATCTAGAATTACTCTACCCATCGGCAAGGTAAGTGGCCCCAGGTATGTTTTTATTTGCTTTAGCATGCATCACCTTATCACATTATAAAAATGAGACTCACGGTCTCGCCAAAAATAGCATTCATTGAGCTTGCATGGGCCAAATTTAGGTGTCATTTTATCTTTGAATGTAACCTCTGCGAGCTCATCTCTACAAGCTCACCTTCAAAGAGGGGCAACTGTTGACACCTATTTTTAATTGCCCAAAATTAATTGCACAAAATTTAGGAGTTAATTTTCTTTAATTCCTAAAACAAAAAAAGGTATTTCCATTTAAATGCATTGCATATAGAAACTAGACACATTTGCATTAATAGGTTCTATTAGAACTTTAAAAAAAAAAAAGAAGAATTTCGCGTTGGGCCGGGTCGGGGCTGGGCCGACCCGGCCCACCTTTTTCTTTTCTTTCCCCTTGCGCACGGGCCCCCGGCCCTTTTTTCTTTTTTTTCTTCTTTTTTCTCCCCCTGCGCGGCCCAGCCCGCTTCTCTTTTCTTTCCCTTTCCTCCCCGCGCGGCTGTGCCTGGCCTGGCCCAGCCCTTCTCTTCCTTCCCCCCTGCTGCCCTGTCCCTTTTGCCTCCCCTATTCTCCTTTGTCTCTGATGCCGGCGTGATGAACGCCGGAGCAGCTCCGCGCCGTCACCATCAGGACAGAGAAAGGCCAGGCGGGCACGCCACCAGGACTGGCCATTAAGGCCAGTCCCGTCTTTCACGTTTTCCCAGGTCTCCCTTATCTCTTTCTCCCTCTCCTCCCCCTGTTCCTCTGTCCTTCCTCAGTCGCAGCAGTGACGCCCCCCTCTGCACCGGCCTATGGCCGCGGTTCGCGGAGCCTAGGCTGGTGCAGGCCGTCGTCACGCCGACGTAGAAGCCGAGCAGTGACCCGAGGCCACTATAACGAGCACAGAGAGAGGCGGAGAAGGGGGCCTGGTTCGGTTTAAAAAAAAACACGCAGGGAGAGCACGAGAGGGGGAGCCGGGAGAGAAAGGGAGCTTCCGGCGGCCACCGTACCTCAGCCATCCATCCCCGCCGCCGAGCCGACGGCGGCGACACAAAGAGAGAGAGAGAGAGAGAGGCCCCGGTCGGCTACAAAGAGAGAAAATAGAGACAGGGAGGGAGAGCAAAGAGTGAGAGAGAACGGAGAGAGAGGATTCCGAGGCCCCGCCGGAGCAAAGAAGGGACCAGCGTTGCCACCGTCGCCCGCCAGACCAGCCAAAAGCCCCTCGATACGCCGCTGACAGGTGAGCTTCCCCCGATCCCTGTTTTGCTTTGTTTTCCGGCACGGTTGGGCCGGGACTCGCTCCGGTTGAGTCGCGCGATTCCCGGCCCATGTAGACGCCGGTCCTGGTCCCTAGTCGCCATCAAGCGTGAGCTGTGGCCGTCGGAGTCTACCGCGTCGCTAGAGGAGGTTGGAATCCTCCGTTTTTCCCCGCGACCTCCAGATGTTCGATGAAGTGCCCCAGAGAGGCCGATTTTGGTTTGGTCGCCGGCCGGCGAAACGGAGGCCGGACGTTGACCTAGGCGGTCGGAGACGTCGGTGGTGGCCCCAGGGGGCGTCCTAGGGGGCGGCGTTGGCCTGGGTCAGCCGGCGGACGGCCGATTTTGGCCTCGCCAGCGCCCTCTCCCCTCGGGTCTGCGAATCGGGTCGGATTCGACCCAAATTAGCAAATCCGACCCGGGTCAACACCCGGGTCGGATCCGTTGACTCGAGTCGATTATGACCGACCCGGATCAATCGACCCGACCCGGGCCAACGACCGGGTCGGGTCCGTTGACTCAGGTCGGTTTCGTCCGACCCGGATCAGTCGATTCGACCCGAGTCAACGACCGGGTCGAGTCCATTGACCCGGGTCGGACCAGTTCGACCCGGATCCAACCCGACCCAACCCGACCGGTTTTATTATATTATCTTATTATTTTATTTTTATTTAAAAAAATATTAAAAAATTTTAAAAAATTTTAAAATTTTTTTTAACAAAGGGGGTTTTTCTTTTCTTTTTCTATATTTTTTTTTAAAAATAAATATATATATATAAATTTTCAAAAAAAATATTTTATTTTTCTTTTTTTATTTTTTTAATCTCGAAATTTATTTAAAAAATAAATAAATAAATAAAAATTCAAAAAAATTAATTAAAAAAATTTTAATTTTTTTGACTTATTTGAGTGTTTTAATCCTTTTTCATATTATTATGCATGCTGTTATAATTACATAATTACCATATTTAAATTAGATAAGCCTGAGATTGTGCGGTAGTATTTTGCATGTTATTTTTATTATCGTTGTATTATTATGCATGTTTTTAATACATTTGCATGAACTGTTGTGTTTTTGAATGTCATCTGATTTAGCTAAGATTAGAACCTTAGGTTGCATATCTGTTTTGACTGCTAATCGCTTTTGATTATGCACTCGCTTAACCACCGCACATGTTAGGAGAAAGGTCCTAAAATCAATCCAAATTGCCTGATAAATGTTTCAAAAAAAATGAACAGGGTAAAAAGGTACTGAAAGGGCATTAGTTATTCAACTAGTGTAACCAAGTCCCCGAATTCAGCTAATCTCTGGTTCGTAGGAATAGGGTGATTCTCCCGTCACCTTATTTGGGTTTCTAATCGACCCATCCCAAATCGATTAGTGGCGACTCCTTGGTATAAACCGCTTGCATATTAAATATTTTAAGCCTAAGTCGCGATATGATATGGGCTTGGGAGAGCCTGAGTTAAGTCCTAAACGTAGACTTCGGACGTACCAGGCGAGCCCCCCTTTTTTTGTGGCATGTTCATTCGAACAAAGAGCGGGAGGTCGGTCGCGACATCGATGTTGAGAGTCTAGGTTCGGCCAAATCCATCAAGCTAAGGGATGAACGGGGCATTGTGTAAAATTTAATGAAACAATTGTCGAGTATTTTAAAAGGTTAAATTATTAGATGAACCGTAATTTGAGATTTAAATGTTTTAACAAATAGAAGAAGGTAATGGAATGAACGGAAATGATCGTAGGAGATGGAAATAACATTAGAAGCTCTCGAAGTTATCACTAGAAAGTCTTATTTTTGTGCGCCTCAAAAATGTGAGCAACGAACCCCAGTAGGATCATAAAGACTTTTATCCGGAGCACCCGGTGTCCGCATGCAGAGTTCATCAAGTTCTGCACAGAACACGTACAACCCAGTTAAAGATCATAAAAACCTTTAGTCATAGCACACAGTGTCAAATCAAAAGCAACATCTACCACGATAACGCGACCGACCTAAACATTCGTGTTTATTCTGGAGGGCTGAACGAAGGCGTCGGGCAAGATGGCCTCATTGGCTGGTCACCATGGCAGCATTCAAAGGTGACGGCGGTCTTCATACACTTGATGCACTCCAGTATGTTACCGGCTCTGGTGCTGCTGTGACAGCTCTCCGGTATGTTGCCGACTTGGCTGCTGCAACAGCACTGTCTCGAAATCCGTGAGTGCCAGACAAAGGCGTTGGGCAAGATGGCCTCATCGGCTGGTCACCTGGCAGCACTCGAAGGTGACGGTGGTCTTCATGTACCGAGAGCACTTGGCGCGCTTGATGCACTCCGGTATGTTGCCGAAAACGTTGGGGATATAGAAATGGTGGCAGTGTGGCTTTTTGACGACCTCATCGTAGTAACTTTTGAAGACGGCTTGGAAAGCCGGTGCCTGAGTCACCCACTTCTGGTGCTGCGACAGCACTGTCTCGAAATCCATGAGACGAGTGCTGATGATCACGCTCGACCCTTTTGCTATGACAGCGAACCCACTGAACTGCTTGTAGCTGGTGTAGAGCTCGAGCAGCTCCTGCGCCAGGGAATCGTAGACGTCTGAACTGGCCTTCATCTTCAAGGACAGGCAGCTCTCGAGGCGGGTCCGGAATTTCTCTCTCTTGGTGCTGATGTTGAGGGCCTTGTAGGGGCCAAGATAGCCGTTGATCTCGCTCAGGTAGTTTTCAATTTTTTGAACAGTCTGGAAGTCTTCAGCTGAGCCGTACAAGAATATGAGCTCCTCCCTTTCAAACTGGCCAACAATTAAGACACAGACCATGTCGAAAGAACAAGATCATAAGTCGATTAAGTCAGAAATTTTTAATCTATCTTGCGAATGATTCCTGTGTGAATTCGTTAAATGTGACGTTAGATGTATCTAAACATTTAGATTGGTTGAATTTTTAATCTATCTTGCAAATGATTCCTCTGTGAATTTGATGCATGTGACATTAGATGTGTCTACATTTATAAATCGGGTGAATTTTACGTGATGTCTGCAATAATAGACGCTTGTTCTACTTGCTTTTGCCAATAGTGTGCGAGTTTGTACTTGGTCGAGCATGTTAAAGACTAAACCATTAAATAATCTTTTCGGATGAAATTATAATTGAGGCTGTGTCTTCTTTTTTCCCTACTTGGAAGAAGATCTCCAACTAGAGTTTGATTGTTTGGTTACGCAACATCGCCTAAATGTAAACCAAACCAAAATATATGCGAGTGATATGTACAAATTTGTAACGCACCAACCAGAAGCGTGGGAGGAGGAAGATCCGACCAACTAAAGATGGATGATGAAAATATGGCCAATATAATCAAAATCATAGTGCATATGTAATTTACGCTTTGTCCGACATCAGGGAAGACCATGGTGTTCACCACGAGCTTTAGCCAGTTGATCCCTTGCCTGTTCCAGAGTTCCTTGCCCTTTGACTCCGTGAACGGGCATGCTTCCGGTCCCCAAAGGCGTATCATTGCCATAGCATCCATGTTCACCACCTTCCCCTGTTGGTTCAGCACGACAACCTTAAGTCTGCTGCGTAAATTGTCCCTTCTTCCAGATGAACTTTGCTGCTGGCTCGCTGACCATGGAGTTGCTTGTGTACCAACGCATCTCAGATCTCTTGTCCAGGAACTTCTGCATCGCCTCATTAAGTTCCTCCACGATGGGAACCCACATAATTTTGTAGTTACTACATTGGAAGGTGTACTCACTGCAGATGCCGGTAAGGGTTTCTCGATCTTCAACCGACAAGTTCAAGTCCGAAATAAGCAGCTTCACGATCTTATCCTTGAACTTCCCCCCTTTACCTATAACATGTAGTGATCAAACCATGCTGTTATTTTTCCATTTTGCATGCCAACAAAAGAACTATTTAAGAATTTCAAATTCAGTTAATTACTAGTAAGTTGATACGCATTCCCTTCTCGGGACATTGATATACAGTAATAATCAGTAATCAAAGGTCACTGAACATTATTGGGTATGAGAAGCTAACCGTTGTCCTCTTGCAACATTGATAAACTGTCGACATATCATTCTTAGTGCAAAACAATGCGGCCATAAGTTCCACAATATCAATACAATGTTTGGTAATTTTCTTAATCTTCTCATATGAAATTTGCTCCGCTACATAATGTGAATCACTAAGCTTAAGTATATATGGATCTGACCAAACAATCTGGCTGCACAAAAGGGAATCTGGAGGAGGTGCATGAACGCTTCATCCCATGATGAAGACAAATAATGATCTCACCGTGCTTCCCTCTGGGATTTTCCACTTCTTTTTTGAAGGATTCATATTTCGCCATGACTGACAATATTAAAGTTGAATATTTTCACATCATAAATCGTCCTTTGTTTGGCATAAACGACATATCACTGTAAATAAACATAATTAATGTATAAACGGGAAGATGGTAAGAATATCTTACAGCACACTTCCCTATTTCATTTTTATTTGCTTATTTGTTATTATTTTTTCCTCTTTTTAATTCATTTTTCCCCTTTCATCATTCTTTAATAAAATTTTATTAAATAGTAAACTATACTAATATACCTAAAACACTAAAACGCGTAAAATTTGTAATAAATATAAATACTAAATATATTTATATTATTGATAGAAATATTCGAACATATAAAAAGGAATAAATAAAAAAAAAGAACTTTTTTTTTAATTTTTTATGTTAACATTAAAATATTATTCATTTTCAACAATATTTTATTTTCATTTATTTAAGAAGTTTGTTAATTGAGAAAAATAATTTTTATATTATGGATAATAGAAATCTTATCTACTTTTATCCCACTTCCCAATGGGATAATTTTATCTGAGTTATGTCCCTTATATATCTAACTTTATCTTATCTTGTGCGGGTACCAAACACAAGATATGATAAATTTTATCATATCCTAAAATTTATCCTGACTATGAAACATAGCTTGGCATAAAATACGTCAAGAAGAAAGCCAATAATAGATTCCCATTTTTTAAACTCAATCGCGAAAGTTGATTTGATTCATTGGTCATGTAACAGCCCGAATTTTGATGTAATTCCGGGATCAATAAAACTGATATTAATTCGCATTTCATTTTAGAAAGTCTCGCCCAGAGCTGATCACTCTCGGGATACTAACCAATGGGGCATGGCTAACTAGAAATCGGTACGTGGACCGAGGACCCTATCGTGAAACGGACATCGATCACGAGAGACGTTGAGGGAATATTTTGGGCCAATGTGGGCCGATCGTAGAAAAGGGTAATGGATTGGGTTTGGCCAAGGCCAACGATGTATAATAGGGACGCAGGTGATTCTGCAAGACCGAAAGTACACGTGGCCAACCAGTCCTGAACCTAGACCGAACGATCATGATCTCTGGAACTAGTGATAATTTCTCATTCTCTCAATGATCGAGACCATTACGACACGGATAACCCTAGGTCGATACGCGTAACTTCTAAACAGCTGCCCGTTAGTGAGAGGCCCTGAAATTGAAAGTTTAGCGAGTTATTCACGAAATTGGGCCCGGATTTCGATGTTGATTTTCGAAGGCTTAAGGGACTATTTTTGGAAATCTGACGTCATATTACGCTGGCCACACACGTTTGGAGTTAGTACGTGTAAAAATTAGAATTTTGGTCCAGGGGTGAAAAATGACGATTTTGCCCCTCGGGATGCCAGCGTCGCTTTTCGAGGTCAAACGAGGTTATTTTTCGAAGCCGACGCCATTTTTGAGTGGCCACGCATACCGGGAGTCGTTACGGACAAAAATTGGAATTTCGACAAAAATTGAAAAAATAATATTATTTTATTCCCGGAACTTCGCAGTCGATTTTCGAGGGTTTAGAAAGTGAATTTCGAGATTCCGATCGCCATTCCGTCGACACCCGGCTGCTCAGCACCTCCATACGTCGACGTTACACGCCGTCCGTACAGTGATCGTATGGTTACTGTTCACCGTCCGTACGGTCACTATTCACGCGCGGACTGTACGGACCGTCGCCGCCGTGACCGGCACCTCGCCGGTGACCTCCCCGGGCCTGTCCGTACAGTTCCGTACGAAAAACACTATTCACCGTCCGTACGGGTGGTACTGTTCACCGTCCGTACGGTGGTACTGTTCACCCGTCCGTACCGTCGCCGGGAATTCGCCGTCGGTTCACTGTTCACCAGTGATCGGCCGCCATTCCCCGTCGTCGTGACCCTTGATTAGGTGAGTAAAATTCCTAAACCCGGATTAGCACTAATTGTGCGTTTTTTCTAGACTGGTTTAGGTGTTATCGGCACATTTTGGACCGGCTTAGATAGTATCAGTGTGTATTTGAGACTGGGATGAGAATTGACTGGTAGAAACTACTATTGAGAAATTGTGGTCAATCATTGAAGATTTATTGGGGAGAGAAATTGGATTAATTGTTCAATTTAGATGTCCATTGGGAAAATTACCGAGTATGATTGGGATGACTGGTTGTCCATAATTGTGCTTGATTGTGATTGAATTTCCTTGGTGCTCATGGTGCATTGCATTGCATAACATGGACACGCATTATGTATGCCTAGAGTGTGGCATGTTGTGAAATTGTGCGAAAATGCGTGTCTGCCATGAGTGCGTGATCACCTAAATTACCCTGAAGCGTCATACGCTGGGTTCAGATAATAATGAGTCGTGTGATCACCCAAGGACCTTCGGGTCGATTCCGTCCTCATGCACTTTGAAGCAGGACGATGCCCGGTACGTCCGGAAGGCGACTATCCTCATGCACTTTGCAGCAGGCCCTGGTTCGCAAGGAGAACAGTGTTGCGCCTCATGCACTTTGAAGCAGGCTAGAGACACTGCGCCAGATCGGTTGCTGCGCCTCATGCACTTTGAAGCAGGCTAGACGCACCGGGCCGTGAAAAATTAATGACTCGAGTCTTAATAATAAATGAATTGGGCAAGTGTGCCAGTGTGGGCCGGTGGGCCAAAGAATGTGCATGGCTTATCAATAACATTTGCATGCACAACCAGGCATTGATTAGCATGCGAGTAGGTGAGACTCGGGGTATGAGCATATGATTGGCATACGTGTGATTATGCGTGTCACGTATGTGTCGTGACTATTATATGTTGATCTGTCTAACCTGCAGGGTCAGAAAATGATTTGATTATTATTGTATTGTGTTTTAAATATTTATTTTCCGGTCAGGAGATTGCATGTTAGCCTAGCCTAGGTTTAGGGGTTAGACTCACTGAGATTTATCTCACTGTTGTGTAAACCGAAACATTTCAGACCCCCGGCCGTGAGGATGGAGAGACCACCGCCTCTTTTTGGGATCCCTTTACAGATCGAGCAGTTTACCAGTACCTACCCCTCAGGAAATGGGGAGGCTTTTGTGAGATATCGATCGGAAGTGACTATAGATATAGGAGAGTATTATCATCAGAAGCAGGAGTACGTGGCATGGTGCCACCGGGATGCCGCTGAAAATGTGGGAGAGCCCCTCAGGACCTTCGATATCCCGATCGATAGTATTGGGTTGTTGCAGCCGATTATAGCGGGTGGTGAGGTGATCAATCCAGAGGCCACACCCGAGTGGATGAGGGAGGAGGAGGAGATGGACGAGGAGCCCGAGGTAATAGTAGAGGACCCGGAACCGATGGAGGAGGACCAGAATGGCGAACCAGAGGCCATGGAGCAGGACGGAGAGGAGGACGGAGAGGTGGCAGAACTGGGATCGGATGAGGAGGGATTCGAGCTATACCTTGACCCAGAGTTGGAGATGGACTCCGAGGACGAGCGAGCTCAAGCTATGGATTCGGAGGAGTCAGGGTCTAGCGAGGACGCATCCGAGGAGTTATCAGATGACCCCACCGAGTCGTCCGATCCTGACTGGGAACCTTAGGGCCGCCCAGTGTCCTTAGTTAGCAATGAGGGCCATTACTTTTTGGACTGTCGCCCTCTTCCCTAGTTTAGTCTGACCTCCCTAGCCACTTATCCCTTTTTGACCAGGTGGCTGCTGACCAGTTGTATCTTTTGTTGTTCTTGTAAATGTTGTGAAAATGGTTTTAATAGTAATATCAATGTGTAATTATTTTCTGTAAAAGTGTTTGATGTATGGCTATCCTTGGTTCTATAAGAAGTTGTCTGGGTTTGTTTATTTTATACTTCCGCTTGTGCTTGATCTCTGTATGGGTGTGGGTCGGCGACGCTTCCTGGGACGTCGCAACCATAATCGACCGTGACGGGATGTTGCGTTCCCATGGGATACGGGGCGTGACAGGTCATGTGGACGATGTGATCGGTCAATTACCCAACAAGAGATATATAATTGACAAGGGCTTGGCTTTATGAGGCAAGTTACATAATTTCTCATTTTACAAATTCGAGAACGTTATCATTCTAATTTTATAGGGAAAATGATATAAGTGGTTCCTGAACTTTGGTCCAATGTGCAATGTGATCCTGAACTTTCAATTTCTCTAATATAGTTCTCAAACTTTACCCCGATGGGTAATGTGATCTCTAAACTTTTGGTACATGTTCAATTTAGTCCGTAAACTATATGAACATGTTCAATATTGTTCTTCCAGTAATTCAAGTTTATGAACAATATTGAACAAATTCATAAAGTGTAGGGACTAAATCGAACATATACCAAAAGTTCAATGACTACATTGAACAAATTAAAAGTTTAGTGACCACATTGCACATTGAAATAAAGTTCAAGGACCACATTAAATAAATTGAAAGTTCAAGGACTACATTACTCATCGGGCCAAAGTTTATGAACCATTTATGTTATTTTCCCTATTTTACATTTAGGGAAAAGCCACCAAAAACCTAAAATTATACAAATTAGGACACATTTGCCCTAAATTTTTTTCTGCAACTCCAAAAATCTCAAACTTTTACTTATATGACATAATTACCCTCCATTAAAGTTCTGACAATGAGAATAATTAAAAATCTACCTACATTGTCACGCCTCGGACCTTACAAGCGCGTGATCATCCCTCGAAGGTCAATCATTGAATGCGACGTCCCAGGCACGTCGCCGACCCAACCCAAACATCAGAGATTTGGCACGCGCGGAAACAAATAGAAACAATCCAGACAATTAATAATGACAAGGGGATAGCACGAAACAATAAACGCATAACATCTTTAGGCAGTCACTATTACAAAACGATAGCCCAGGCTACCAATTTCAAAATCACAATTTTCAAAAGGGGGTGGTGGTCGACAAGCTTATCTCCTCTACAAAAAGGTATTCAAAATACAGGGTAATTTGATCTATCCTTCAATCCCTGTAATACTCTGGTAGCATCTCCGAATCGATCACGGTCGCGGATATGAAAGTAGTTATATAATAACCATGAGAACGAATCTCAATAAGTAACATCCTAAACCCCACATAGGCCAATGCATACCCAGACAAGTTTTAACATACAATCAGACCGATAACATAATTGTAATTCACATTAATGGACTTACCTTGCCATCCAATCACATGCTCACTCTGCACATTAGTCAATCATGATAATGAAATATTATCCCGATAATACAATGCAATCATTCAAGTGCCATCCACACTCGCACCCAACCAATCCAACCATCTCACGAATCGCGCCACTACGCCTCAGGTCCATTTTCACACATTCAACTAGCCAATTCAATCACACATTCAACCAACCAATTCAATCACACATCCACACAGCTAATTCAATTACACTCAATTCGCATGAGGGGTCGAACATCTTTCTCACGACCCGCGCCACTACGCCTCAGGTCCATTCTCACTGCCCGCGCCACTGCGCCTCAGGTCCAATCTCACAGTCCGCGCCACTGCACCTCAGGCTCAGCCCTTAGATCAAGCCGGGCTCCATCTCGTGTTACGCCCCGAACCCCATCGAGCTCGTGACATCCCCTGCTGCGATTGAATTAGTGCAACGTCCCAGGAACGTCGCCGACCCAACCCAAACATCAAAAGCACATGTGGAAGAAAATATAAAAACCCCGGACAGAAAGATGACGACGACAGGGTAGAACACCATAAGAATCAAACAACAACATCTTCATATAGTATCAAATATACAAACATCGCATTACAGACAGAAATACAGATGAACATCCTCCGCTACCGTTTAAACAAAAGTTCAGGGGTCTGGTTACCCTAACTTTATTATCGGTCTACCCAATCTACACAACCCCTAAAATGGCCTAGGGAAAAACCTAAGAGTCGCCCTTCTCCATTCTGCCCCTAATTCATCTAGCTCAATCCTCCGGAAATCTCTTGGGCATCGTTTGCGAATCCACCGGGCACCATGAGCAGCTCTTCGCACTTCAAAAAGAGGAGGCGGTTCCCTAGGTTTAAGGCTGGGGGTCTGAAAGTGGCGGTTATATAACCGTGAGACGAATCTCAATAAGTGTACAACCCCAAACCTCACGTAAGCACTCACGTACCGCTAGACGAAAACACGCATAACACACAATCTATCAACCAAACTAACAATCACACGCGACCCTACCTGGAATTCCTCATGCATATCCCTGCATGTCCCTGCACGTTAGTCAGCCACACAGCCAGTATACCACAGAAATACATCGCAGTCGTGCACGTGTCCCGATTATAGAGCAAAACCCACTTGGGCACGTCCCATACCATGCCTAGCAGTTTTTACCCCATAATCGAGCATCACACCACGCGATACAAATACACTCGCACACCAACTCACACCACACGTCACTTTCTCAAACCTCGCGCCTCAAGCCAATTCCCGTTTATTCTCAACTCTTCCACCATTACCGTGCCCTCATAAAACGCATTAGGCCAACGGTCTTCTGACCTCGTCAGGCATCGACATCCCGTCGGGCCGAGCATCGTCACCTCGTCAAGGATGACATTGTCCAGCGTAAACGAACACGCCTTAGGACGGAATCCTACACACACTTTCCTTCTACCGCGTCCGCGTAAAATGCATCAGGCCAATGGTCTTCTGACCACGTTAGGCATCGTCACCCCATCGAGCCGAGCATCGTCACCTCGTTAGGGATGGCATCGTCCCGTGTAAACGTACATGCCTCAGGACGGATCCTTTCCAACCAATTCCACATTTCCATATCCTCGTTCCACTCAAACCACGCTTACACACGGCCAACAATCGCACGGCCAAACATACACACCTCGCACACATACATAGCCATGCACCAATTCACATCTCACATACACTTCACAAACCCACGTTTTCGTCACACGAACGCCACATGACCAAACACAATCCCACGCCACACATGCCTTACGCCAACACACATTACCATCACACAATCATTTCACACGGCCACACATGCTTGGCACGCGATCACACACAATTTCTCACTCATAAAAATAAACATCCATAGCATCACGGTAAATCTGGGCAGTTTACACAGTGACCGAAAATCCCATCAAAATAAATAGTAAACGAGCTCCAAAAATTATAATTTTGGATATGTCATAAAAAACATCTTGATCAACATTTCTTATGAAGAACACGAAATCCGGTTCAATCTACAACCATGCCTTTTTGTCCCTCGAAGTCAGACCAAAATCTGTTCGATTTAACAGACTGTTTTGTCCTCAAAATACATTTCTTTCAACATCCAAATCACCTTAAAAAGATTTGAAATTTTTATATGTTATAGCCACAAATGTCCCCAATAATTTTTGTGAAGGAAGTATTTTGCAAATAGGCCTGAAAAAATTTATAAAAATTTGAACAGACCCGAAGGTCGGGTGAACAGTAAATCGGGCAGTTTTATTTCGGTCCAAAGATGAACTTCCGAATGGCATCAAATGATTTCCAAAAATTTCCAAATTAAAATATGTTATACTTAAAGGTGTTGGGAACAAATTTCATGAAGAAAACTTCCTCAAATTCGGCCCCCAAAATTCTCCACAAAAATAGCAAATTGGGCGGGTACAGTAGTCACAAATCCGAAAATCACACCAAATCACACGAATTCAAACCGTGATCGTTCCGTATCATCACGGCCTATCCGAACCTCCCAAACCTCATATTTTCAGTCTCCAAATCAGTCCACAACCACCCGAACAACTAGCCACTATTTTAGTCCAAAACAATCACGAAAATCACCTAAACCGAACCTTAAATGAGCCTAGCAATACTCGAGATCCTAGGTTTCGATTGGAAAAGTCACTTATCTAAGAAAGGCGAGACGAACGGGCTGGATGGGTGGCTGAAATGGGCGGAACAACAGCAGCAGCAGCAACGGTGATGGGAGGAAATGAAGATGAAGAGAGTGAGAGAGAGAGAGAGAGAGAGAGAGAGAGAGAGAGAGAGAGAGACTGATTGTGGGAAATGGTGGGGGAACCGACGATGAGGGCTGGAAATGAGGAGAGAGAGAGAAAGTTGACTAATTGGACCAACATTTCCAAAATGCCCAAAATGCCCTTGAATACTTGGCCCACATTAATCCTTATCCAATAATTCAAGGGTAAAATGGTAATTCAATAATTTCAATTTCTTTTTCATTTATTTTAGCTCTCAATTATTGTCCAAAATTGTCCAAAATTCAGAATTCCCAATACAGGGTCCAGGGGCAAAATAGTAATTTTTCAGTCCCAGGGCAAAATTTCAATTTTCACACATACGGGTTCCATATATGTGTGGCCAACATAATATGGCATCGGATTCATGAAAATAGCCTCTTAAGCCCTTGAAAATCGACTACAAAGTCCTGGAGATTAAAATAATATTATTTTTCACTTCCGAGCCAAAACTCCAATTTTTGACCGTAACAACTCTAAATGTGCATGGCCACCCCAAAATGTCATCGACCTCGAAAAATAACCTCATACAGGCTCAAAATCAACGTCGGGGTCCCGAGGGTTAAAATCGTAATTTTTTCGGTCCCGAACCGAAATTCATTTTTTTGCAGAAATGGGTGGCCCCAAGGTTGGCCAAGCCAAAAACGTCATTGGGCGCTCAAAATTGTCACTTTCAAAATTCTCGATTCCTAGGCTCGAATTCCAAGAAATGACTAAAATCGAACAATCGCGACTTTAGCTTATCTCTAGCTAACGGGTGGCTCATTGGGATTATGCGCTCTCGACCCATGACCGACACCAAGTCAAATCACGTTTAAGTTTACTCTATCCGGGACGACCTCGGTTGTCATATAATTGCGAGGGTCTGTCGCTAGTTCCCTTCAGACACGATCAATCAAATAGACCGGTCTCGGTTGGCTTAAAACATTCCCTTGTCAATCCATATGGTCGAAGATCGAACCCAGGTCGAGTTCTTTGGTTATGCAAACTCAATCCCGTAATAGCCCTACCCCTAAGGTTAGCATCCCGTGAATATGCTGTTCCGGATGAGATCTTACTATAGTGCATTGATCAATTTCATTTCTTAAATCCCGGGAAAAGGATCAAAAATTTAGACTGTTACATCCTACGTAACCTTCTAATGACTCGCGTAACCTACGCCTCAGGTCTAGTCATGCCTTTCTTGCCACACCCGCGTAACCTACGCCTCAGGTTGACAGCCCTCCAATCAATCCGGCCTTTTCTCATGCACATGCACCACAACACAATTCGTCAATCAACACATCGTACAATTCAAACTCAATCATGCTCACCATATTATATTCCACCAATGTCGCACTGACATGCCACCACACTTAATTCAACTCATACTCTTCACCTCGACCCACTGACCCGACATTCAAGTCAACACATTCAATTAATCCAATTCAATCACAAGCGCCACGACAATTTAGTCATGTTGTTCATTTCAATCACTCACTAAATTAGTCACACAATCACCACCACAATAATCCACAAATTGGGCGTAATCAAATTAACTATTCCACTCCTAATTTAATTCCTAAGCCGGTACTAAATTACACCCTAGACAAGTCTAAACATACCCATTATACTAATTAGGGCTTGGGAAGTCACTTACGAGATTTTGGCTTTGGAAAAGTCGGCTCGAGCCTGAAATGGCCCGGGTGAATAGTGCCAAACTAGGCATGGGCGTGGGCCAACGGGTGCGCTTGCCGGCCAACGCGGGCACAATGGCCGATCAACGTGCCTAGCGCGTGGGCGCGGCGGACGTGCGGCGTGCCCGGGGGCGCACGGGCGAGCGAAATGAGCAACGTGCCCGGACGACGAGCCGGCTGAATGGGCAACGCGCCTGGGCGACGAGCAAGGCGATGGGCACAACGGGCGAGCGAGCACGCGGCCTGGTCGCGTAGGCAACGGGCCGGCCACGTCCGGGGCAAGCCCGGGCACGGCTGGGCTAGCCGGCTGAGCTGGCTAGCTGGCCGGGGGCGGCGGCGAGCTGAAAAGGGGGAAAAGGGTGAGCCGGAGGGTGAGGGTGAGGGAGAGAGAGAGATCGGGACTAAGGGAGAGGGGCGAACCGGCGGCGACGGAGCGGTACGGTGCGGCGATGGCAGCAAGCAGCTGCGACGGCGACGCGGCGACGAACAGCGGAAAGCTAAGGGGAAGAAGAAGGTGGCTGAGGCGAGTGGCGCGGTTGGAGGGGTCCAGCGACGGCGACGGCGACGTTCCGACGTCGAGGTTCCGACGTCGAGGAGGTGCTGGGGGAGCGGACTGGATGGCTGGGCAGCGGCTGGGACCCGTCAGGCACTGCGGCGAGCTTGAGCAGGGGCTGCTTGCTCACGGCGACGTCAGGGAAGCAGTGACGACGGCGGCGACTGTCAGGGCAGTGAGGTGGACTGGAGATAGCAACTGGGGCAACGACGAGCGGTGGCGGCGGCGGCGGCTGGTAGGGGTGGCGTCGGACGGAGCAGCGACCAGACGCGACTCGTCGGGGGAGGAAGAAAAAATCGAAAAAGAAGAAGAAAAGCCGGGAAGAGAGAAAAGAGAAGGGGAAGAAGAAGAAAGAGGAGAGAGAGAGTGGTTGGGTGTCAGGGGGAAACGTGCGCGCGTGCATGCATGATGGACGCGTGCATGCGGGGGAAGGGAGAGAGAGAGAGAGAGAGAGAGAGAGAGAGAGAGAGAGAGAAGGAGAGAGAGAGAAGGAAGGAGAGAGGGGGGCAGACGCACGGGGAAGAAGGAAGAGAAAACGTGCGAGCAAGGGGGTTTCGGCACGGCAAAAGGAGAGAGAGAGAGTCCACGCATTCGAGTGCGATCCGACGGTTAGATTTCAAATCTGAAAATGATCCTACGGTCCAAATAATTCTAGAATATAATAAAGGACAATGGTCACTAAAATTAAATCAAACTAATCCGAAGGAGGTCTACTAGTTCAATTTCGTACCCGGTCGAAATTTTACTCTTCCATTGTTCTTGGCAATTTCGGGGTTGGCCACAATAATATCGACACCGTCCAATTTATTTCGTCCCGGAACTCCGAAAAATTTGACACTAAAGTTTAGGCTCTAAACAACGGTCAAATTCGATCGAGTGCATTTCTAGTGAAATCTATAATTTAAAATTTTAAAATAACCGAGAGTGGTCAGTTCCCGGGCAAGATTTTACTATAAGCACACTGACAAATTACACGTTTTATAAATCCCAAAAATAGGCCGAAATTCGGAATGTCACAATTCTCCCTTACAAAAATTTTGTCCTCGAAATTTACAATCCAACCCAACTATTCAAACAAATGGGGGTATTGATATCGCATCAACTCCTCACTTTCCCACGTCGCACCTTCGATCCCATGATGCTCCCAAATCACCTTAACCATTGGAATTGTCTTGTTCCACAACATTCTCTCCATTCTGTCCTCGATCCGAACTAGCTTTTCCACATACGACACTCTGTTGTCCACGTCTATTTCCTCGTAATTCAGTACGTTGGTCGAGTCTGGCTCATACTTCCTTAGCATAGACACGTGGAACACATTGTAAACATGAGATAAATTTGGCAGTAGCGCGAGACGATAGGCCAAAGTGCCGATTCTCTCTAAGACCTCGAATGGACCTACGTACCTCGGGCTCGATTTTCATTTCTTGGAAAACCGTGACAATCCTCTCATCGGCGATACTTTGAGGAAAATGTGGTCCCCCACTTGAAACTCCAAAGGCCCACGTCTCCGGTCCGCATAATTCTTTTGGCGGCCCTGAGCATTCTTAAGCTTGTCCCGAATAACTTTGACCGTCTCAACTGACTGCTGAACCAGCTCTGGACCCGTGATGCTCCTCTCACCCACTTCGTCCCAACACACTGGTGTTCTACAAGCTCTGCTATACAATGCTTCAAATGATGCCATTCCGATACTTTGTTGATAGCTATTATTGTAAGCAAATTCGACCAAATGCAGCTGCTCTTCCCAACCACTTAAAATCCAATATACACGCTTGCAGCATGTCCTCCAAGGTCTGAATCGTCCCTTCAGACAGGCCATCCGTCTGGAGATGGTTGGCCGTGCTAAACTGCAACCTCGTTCCCAATGCCGCATGAAGACTTTTTTAAAAGGCGGCAGTAAACTTAGGATCACGGTCCGAAGTGATTGTTACTAGCACTCCGTGCAGACGGACTATTTGTCGCATGTAAATCTCGGCGTACCTTTCCAAGGCGAAGTCCTTTCGCACTAGCAGAAAATGTGCTAACTTTGTCAATCGGTCGACTACCACCCAAATCGAATCATGACCCCTTTGACTTCTCGGTAATTCCATTACAAAGTCTATCATGATGTGTTCCCATTTCCACTCGGGAATTTTCAATGGCTGCAACATTCCACCCGGCTTGCAATGTTGTGCCATCACTTGCTGACATGTTAAACACTTGGCCACGTGCTTGGCTACGTCCACCTTCATGCCGTTCCACCAATAGTGTTGTCGCAAGTTCTGATATATTTTCGTACTACCCGGGTGAATATTGTAATTTCTACGGTGTGCTTCAGACAAAATCTCTTCCTTTAATTCTGTATCACTAGGTATACATAACCGACCGCAAAACTTTAGGATCCCATCCTCGGATACCTGAAAATCTGATTTCCTTTTTGTGACCTCCATACCTAAAATCTTCTGAATCTACGGATCTGTCGATTGTAAAGCCTTAATCTTAGTCTATATTTCCGGGTCAATCCTCAATGCTACAAGAAGACTTGAGACCTGACTCACTTCAAACTTAAATTCCGAATCCCAAACTCCCTCCAATAGAGTCCATTCCTTGACCATCATATGTGCGATGCTCGACTTCCGGCTCAAAGCATCCGCTACTTTGTTAGCTTTTTCGAGATGATACATAATCTCACAGTCATAGTCCTTAAGGAGTTCCATCCAGCGGCGTTATCTCACGTTCAACTCCTTTTGGGAGAATAAGTATCTTAAATTTTGATGATCCGTATAAATCTGAAATTTCTCCCTACACAAGTAATGTCTCCAAATCTTAAGGGCAAAAACAATCGCAGCCAATTCCAAGTCGTGAGTCGGATAATTCAGCTCGTGCGATCTCAATTGTCGCGAGACGTAAGCTATTACTCTTCTGTGTTGCATTAGCACACATCCCAATCCTCTTAGCGACGCATCACTATAAATCTCATATCCTCCCGGACTTGACAGGATCGTCAACACTGGCGCGGTCGTCAACCTCTGCTTTAATTCTTGGAAGGTCCTTTCGCACTTATCCGTCCATTCAAATCTTGTTTCTTTCTTTAGTAACCGCGTCAATGGCGTTGCTAATGCTAAAAACCCTTCTACGAACCATCTGTAATAACCTACTAGACCCAGGAAGCTCCGAACCTCCGTTACTGTTGTTGGCCTTGGCTAATTCGTGACGGCCTCAATCTTTGTCGGGTCCACTGCGATCCCTTCACCAAATACCACATGTCCTAAGAACGCTACTCGGTAAAGCTAGAATTCACACTTACTGAACTTGGCGTAGAGTGCATATTCCTTTTTAAAGCCCGTAGAACCTTTTTCCAAAAGTAACTCATACTCGGTGGAACTCTTTGAGTATACCAAGATATTTTCTGTGAATACAATTACAAACTGATCTAGAAATTCCTTAAATACCCGATTCATTAAATCCATAAATGCAGCAGGGGTATTAGTCAATTCAAATGGCATCACAGTAAACTCAGAGTATCCATACCTCATCCTAAATGCCGTCTTCGGCACATCCTCCTCCTTGACCCTCAATTGGTGATAGCCAGTCCTCAGATCAATCTTACAAAATATTGATGCCCCTTGTAACTGATCGAACATGTCATCCATCCTTGGCAACGGGTGTTTATCCTTAATAGTCACTTGATTCAACTGTCTGTAGTCAATACCTAACCTTAACAATCCGTCCTCCTTCCTCACGAATAAAATTGGCGCTCCCCATGGAGACCTACTTAGACGAATAAAACCTTCATTCAATAACTCCCGCATTTGGACTTTCGATTCCTTCAATTCCGCCAGTGACATCTTGTAGAGTGCTCCCAAGGTCGATTTTTTCCCTGGGGCCAACTCAACCACAACCTCAACTCTCCTATCAGGTGGCAATCCTGGCAATTTCTGAGGAAAGACATCGGAAAAATTACACACCTTGGCTAAGTCCTTTAGCCTTGATTCCTCAACCAACTAATCAACCACAAATTAATTATCTTTTTACACCTCCAAGACAAAAGCTCAATCCATTGAAATTTCAATTTGACAGTCTCTTAAAAACAACTCATATCGGTTCTTTACAAAATCTGTAATCCCTAAGCAACACTCATCCATCCCAACTCGTCCAAGAATATCGTCAGTAATTTAGGAATCCTTAAGTCGATTGCGCCTACCCACTATAAGCAATTATACGTCGTACATGACCATTAGAGTTACAACTTCAAAATCATCGCCTATTGTACCCAATATCAACACGTAACGCCTTTAGACTTTCGCGGCACATCCTTTGATTCCTTCCCCACCACAACGTACATATTTTCCTTACATCAATAGTCAATTCTGATTATTCTGCGGGGCAGCTCCCGCTTAATATCCTACTTGCGATTGCTACGATTACATTAGTGGTCTAACCTGTTGGTTCAACAATTTCTTACTTAGTGACCTTACTGTCCACATCCACAACATGCTCCACTTCTACCTTGGCAATGGCCATTCCTATGCCTCTTTCCGCAAGACCGACATGCGGCGTTGGAGTAGTAGTTCGGCTTTTCAAAGTTCTTTCTTACTAAAGGGATAAATCTTTATTTCTCTGTCATAGGCTTCTTTCCAAAGTTCCTATTGTCCCTAGCCAGCGTGTACCGCGATCCATATATGGTAACCCTCTCATTCATATCCCTTTCAACCGTTTGAGCCTCGTCATACAGCTCATTGTAATCCTTTAAGTTCATTAGCATCAACTGACTGCGAAGATTCGGTTTCAGTCCGTCTTGGAACCTCTTTGTCCTATCCACACTATCATTGACTATCCTTGGTACGTATTTAGACAACCTCACAAACTCGACCCCGTACTGATCAACTGACATTCAATTTTAGCGAAGCTGAAGAAACTCTGTCTTTTTCTGTTCTCGTGCACTCTCTGAAAGTACCTCCCATTGAAGGCCTCGATAACGACACCCTAGCTTGGAATTATGCCCTCTGAAATATCCTACTTCGGGGGCCCTCTTACTAATCCTTTGCATTTCCTTAGAGTTGATATATAGCCAAGGTCACTTTCTCCTCATCAGTATACCCGAATACCTCAAAAGCCTTTTTCTAAGTCCTCTGTCCAAAGTAATGTAGCCTCAAGGTCACCTCTTCCCATCGAACCTTGCAAGTTTAAATTTCAAAAATTTTCCAACTAACTGACGCATCTGTCTGACTGCATTAGCTACCCTTGACCTTGATTCCCAACATTTCCATTATACCTATGATTCTTGTTATTTCCATTGACGACGATAATAGTGGTCTCAACATCAGTAGCAACAATAGCATTTTGCTCCTCAGTTTGCCTTCCCATTAAAATTCTAACTTCCTCGAGTGCCCTCAAAATCTCGTCCCATCTGGGATCCCTCACAATTCCAACTTGCAGACCAACACAACATCGACATCGACCTCGACCTGAACCTCGACCTTGACCTCGACTGCTCAAACACACATGGTCACACCACTCACTTACCTACTATGATTCCCCTCGGAAATTAAAGACCTAGGACAACTATACCAGTCTAAAGCCCTAGGTAATGAATCACCACAATTCACTTAGCAGATAGCCAATCATCCATGACACCGAATCACGACCACAATTCACAAAGCAGGCAGCAAGTCACCAACATCACTCGATCACAACTAACAGGTTTCGTGCACTTACCTCAAGTCCTAACGCACCTGCACATTATATATTATTGCATAAAGTTACTCAGCAATCACAATCGCACAGTCTGGGGTACGCATGGCACACAAGTCTCCCTAATTAGCTACCCCAAAGTCGTCGCTCCTTATCACTCTAAGCTTCGACCATCTTAGTTCGAGCTGACCTTGCTCTGATACCAAATCAACGGGCATGTCACGCCTCGGACTCTACAAGCACGCGATCATCCCTCGATGGTCGATCATTGAATGCGACGTCCCAGGCACGTTGCCGACCCAACCAAACATTAGAGATTTGGCACGCACGGAAACAAATAGAAACAACCCAGACAATTAATAATGACAAGGGGATAGCACGAAACAATAAACGTATAACATCTTTAGGCAGTCACTATTACAAAACGATAGCCCAGGCTACCAATTTCAAAGCCATAATTTTCAAAAGGGGGCGGTGGTCGACAAGCTTATCTCCTCTACAAAAAGGTACTCAAAATACAGGGTAATTTGATCTATCCTTTAATCCCTGTAATACTCTGGGAGCATCTCCAAATTGATCACGGTCGTGGATCTAAAAGTGGTTATATAATAACCGTGAGAACGAGTCTCAATAAGCAACACCCTAAACCCCACATAGGCCAATACGTACCCAGACAAGTTTTAACATGCAATCAGACCGATAACATAATTGTAATTCACATCAATGGACATACCTTGCCATCCAATCACATGTTCACTCTGCACATTAGTCAATCATGATAATGAAATATTATCCCGATAATACAACGCAATCATTCAAGCGCCATCCACACTCGTACCCAACCAATCCAACCATCTCACGAACCGCGCCTTTGCGCCTCAGGTCCATTCTCACACATTCAACTAGCCAATTCAATCACACATTCAACCAACCAATTCAATCACACATCCACCCAGCCAATTCAATTACACTCAATTCGCATGCGTGGTCAAACATCTTTCTCACAACCCGCGCCACTGCGCCTCAGGTCCATTCTCACTATCCGCGCCACTGCGCCTCAGGCCCAATCTCACAGCCTGCGCCACTACGCCTCAAGCTCAGCCCTCAGATCAAGCCGAGCTCCGTCCCGCATAACCACGCCTCATGATATTTTCCCCTTCCAATGACCCGCGTAACCTGCGCCTTAGGTCTAGTCATGCCTTTCTTGCCACACCTGCGTAACCTACGCCTCAGGTTGGCAGCCCTCCGATCAATCCGGCCTTTTCTCATGCACATGCACCACAACACAATTCGCCAATCAACACATCGTACAATTCAAACTCAATCATGCTCAGCACATTATATTCCACCAATGTCACACTGACATGCCACTACACTCAATTCAACTCATACTCTTCACCTCGACCCACTGACCCGACATTCAAGTCAACACATTCAATTAATCCAATTCAATCACAAGCGCCACGACAATTTAGTCATGTTGTTCATTCCAATCACTCACTAAATTAGTCACACAATCACCACCACAATAATCCACAAATTGAGCGCAATCAAATTAACTATTCCACTCCTAATTTAATTCCTAAGCCTATACTAAATTACACTCTAGACAAGTCTAAACATACCCATTATACTAGGTAGGGCTTAAGAAGTCATTTACTAGATTTTGGCCCGGAAAAAGTCGGCTCGGGCCTAAAATGGCCCGGGTGAATAGTGCCGAACTAGGCGCGGGTGTGGGCCAACGGGCGCGCTGGCTGGCCAACGCGGGTACAATGACCGATCGGCGTGCCTGGCGCGCAGGCGCGGCAGACGTGCGGCGTGCCTGGGGGTGTACGGGCGAGCGGAATGGGCAACGTGCCCGGGCGACGGGCCGACTGAATGGGCAACGCGCCTGGGCGATGGGCAAGGCGATGGGCACAACGGGCGAGCGGGCACGCAGCCTGATCGCGTGGGCAACGGGCCAGCCACGACCTGGGCAAGCCTGGGCACGGCTAGGCTAGCCGTCTGGGCTGGCTGGCCGGGGCGGCGACGGCGATGCGCGAGCGGCAAGCTGAAAAGAGGGGAAAAGGGTGAGCCAGGGGGTGAGGGTGAGGGTGAGGGAGAGAGAGAGATCAAGGCTGAGGGAGAGGGGCAAACCGGCGGCGACAGAGCGGCACGGCGCGGCGACGGCGATGGCAGTAGGTAGCTGCGACGGCGATGCGGCGGCGAACAATGAAAAGCTAAGGGGAAGAAGAAGGTGGCTAAAGCGGGTGGCGCGGTTGGGGGGCGTCCATCGACGGCGACTGCGACGTTCCGACGTCGAGGAGGTGCTGGGGGAGGGACTAGACGGCTGGGCAGCGGCTCGGACCCGTCAGGCACGGCGACGAGCTCGAGCAGCGGTTGCTTGCTCGCGGCGACGTCGGAGAAGCAGTGACGGCGGCGGCAACTGTCGAGACGGTGAGGCGGACTGGAGACAGCAGCTGGGGCAACGACGAATGGCGGCGGCGGCGGCGGTGGCTGGTGGGGGTAGCGTTGGATGGAGCAGCAACCAGACGCGACTCGTCGGGGGAGGAAGAAAAAACCGAAGAAGAAGAAGAGAAGCCGGGAAGAGAGAGAAGAGAAGGGGAAGAAAAAGGAAGAGGAGAGAGAGAGTGGTTGGGTGTCAAGGGGAAACGTGCGTGTGTGCATGCATGATGGACGTGTGCATACGGGGGAGGGGAGAGAAAGGGAGAGAGAGAGAGAGAGAGAGAGAGAGAGAGAGAGAGAGAGAGAAGAAGAAGAGAGAGAGAAGAAGAGAGAGAAGGAAAGAGAGAGGGGGGCAGACGCACGGGGAAGAGGGAAGTAAAAACGTGCGGGCAAGGGGGTTTCGACACGGCAGAAGGAGAGAGAGAGAGAGTCCACGCATTCGAGTGTGATTCGACGGTCAGATTTCAAATCTGAAAATGATCCTACGGTCTAAATAATTCTAGAATATAATAAAGGACAATGGCCACTAAAATAAAATCAAACTAATCCGAAGAAGGTGTACTAGTCCAATTTTGTACCAGGTCGAAATTTCACTCTTTCACTATTCTTGGCAACTTCGGGGCTGGCCACAATAATATCGACACCCTCCAATTTATTTCGTCTCGGAACTCCGAAAAATTTGACACCAAAGTTTATGTTCTAAATAACGGTCAAATTCGATCGAGTGCGTTTCTCGCGAAATCGCTAATTTAAAAATTTAAAATAACCGAGAGTGATCAGTTCTCGGGCGAGATTTTACTATAAGCACCCTGACGAATTACATGTTTTATAAATCCCAAAAATGGGCCGAAATTAGAAATGTCACATATATGGACACTAGAAAGCAAACAATATTGACATGACGTCTACGTGACTTAAATAAAATAAAAACGGCATTGTTTTGACTGACAAATTATCTAACGGAATCTTGACGGAGGATAAATGTATCAAATTGATACAAGTTTGGGATTTGTTACATCACAAGAAAATTTTAAGATAAATGTGTCATAATGAGTAAAGTTTGGAGCTTTTTTGTGACTTTTTTCCTTATATTCATGCTGTCTATTCAATATACACCAGATACTCAATCAATTGTATGTAAATCCCAACATACCGCCCATTACATAATTCAAACCGGGAGATAGTGATTAGTGACATACAACTTTCAACTTTGATAAATTTATTTTTCGGTTCAGGTTGGAAAGGACAAGCCATTTAGATATCATGACCAATCATTGTCATATTGTCACTCATGATTTAAGTTTTTCCAAAGACAACAGGCCTCATTCTTAGACTTTCTGAGACCCTCCAGATACTAGGGGTGTCAATAAAGCCCGGCCCGACCCATACCAAATCGGGCCGACCCGGCCTGGCCCGGAAATGTAGGGCTTTTTCGGGGCGGGTCTTCTTTGGGTTAGGTAAGAGCTTTAAATTTGATATATTAATCCTGTTTCGGGCCGGACCGGTCCAGATCAGGCTTTTTTTACAGCCGACCCATGACTTAAAAAAACCCTAGTTGCCTATCATCTCCGTCGTCTTCAAGCTCCCGATCATCCGCTCTTCGGAAAAGTGAAGCGAAGCATATCGCGTCACCCGGCTCCAGCAGTAGGCGCACGCACCAGAGGTAGAGCAGATAGTGATTCATCGATCCGTCGTCGGAGTAGATAGTGATTCGGAAGCTATTTGTCGCGCGATTCATCATCGAGAGCCCTCGCTCACGCATGAATTTCTTTTGTTGTTTCGCAGTCGAAGAAAAAGGTCAGGGAGCCCAAGGAGGAGAACGTCACGCTCGGGTCGGCGGTGTGCGAGGGCGAGTTCGTCTTCGGAGTCACCCACATCTTCGCCTTCTTCAACGACACCTTCATCATAAGCATCCGGCTCGACCGGTTTTCAATCCGCTCTTCTTCGCTTTAATTTTTAGCCTCTTTAGCCTGACGACCCGTGTTTCGCTTTCACTTGCAGCATGTGACCGACCTTTCCAAGAGGGAAACCCTTCTTCGTATCACTAGTATGTCTCGTGCTTCCTTCATTTTACCTTAAGATGTGTATACGAGTTGGAATGTTCTGCGAGTTATTGCTGTTGTGTGATATACAACTTTGTCATTGTGAATCTCTGACCACTAGTCAGTGGTTGTTTGAGATTTTGGGCCTGGTCCTTGCTTGCCTTTGCGCTTCGTGGGTACGAGGGGATTTTGCTGGTTGTTTGAGATTTTGGGTCTGGATTTTTTAAGGGTGGGGGGGTTTTGGTTTCCTTGAAGAGTGGGAAAGTGTTGAGGTGTGAGTACCCATGACGGATTCGGGCTTGCGAAGCGACTTTGGAATGTTTCTTGTCTGTCCTATTGAGAAATGTTATTCGTGATCGAGTTGTGTTCGAATGTTGGGGGCTGGAGTTTGATTAGGATTGCGAATGTTGTTCTTGCGTTATATCGCATCGGCTCTTCTTTATTAGATAAGGTTGTTCTTCTTGCTCTTATTATGTCTATTGAACTTAGCTGGGATTCTTTGCCTTTGTGATTCACCGCGAGATTTGGTGGTCAAATGATTGCCTCATAAGCTTGTTTAATTATTGCTATACTCTGCATTATCACCTCACCATCATGATCTTTTGTTAACGGCAAAAGAACACTACAAGTGCCATAACTTGTGTACGGCGCTCACTTTAGTGCCATAACTTTTTTTGGATCACTTTAGTGCTAAAATTTTTGAAAAACGATCACTTAAGTGCTAAAATTTTTGAAAAACGATCACTTAAGTGTCAACTCCGGTGCCGTACACAATTTTTGGCCGGAAATCTGACGTGGCATTTTTTTTATTAATTTCTGAAGCTGATGTGGCTCGCCGGAGTCTCGCCGGAGATTAGCACTTAAGTGATCGTTTTTCAAAAATTTTAGCACTTAAATGATCATTTTTCAAAAATTTTAGCACTTAAGTGATCGTTTTTCAAAAAATTTAGCACTAAAGTGATCCAAAAAAAAATTATGACACTTAAGTGATCGTTTTTCCTCCGATTTGGCACCAAAGTGATCCGAAAAGAAGTTATGGCACCAAAGTGAGCGCCATACACAAGTTATGGCACTTATAATGTCCTTTTGCCTTTTGTTAACTTGTTTACTATATGCTATTGTTTTCCATATTTGGGTTAGCATGTGCTTTTCCGACGTTGTGTGACAATCTTGTGGCAATTAATTTTGATCTATTAGACCTGGTGGACTAATCAGTATTTTGCAAGGAGCATGTTCTCAATATCTTGTCTGAGGTAGAAGTTCCTTAAAAATCTAAGACACATATGCAGATGATCTCCATGTTTTGCTGAACAATTCATTAGGTTTTTCGCAATGTTGACACCTAAATTTTGACAATCCAGTCAGTCGTTCGTTGCATAAAAATTAGGGATCGATCCCAGTCCCTAGACAAAAAAATTAGCATATAGATTAGAAGCATTTGAATTTGTATTTAGGCTCATATAGTTGCATTTGTATTGGATCGGCGGTGGTTGGACTTGAGTGAACGGCTCTGAACTTAATGAAATTGAACTAAGCCCTCGTTCAAGAAAATTCTTGGCCTAACCCATAAGTATTATAAGAGCCGAAATTCTCCCATTGGATAATTGAACAATTAATCTTGATTATTATTCAAATTTTAGAAGATAATTATTCGATTTGGTTGGATATTATCAAGATTCTAAGAGATAATAAAATTTTCAGAGGTTTTGGTCTTTGAAATTTTTATATATTCTCTTACCTTTACCAAAAAAAAAATAAAATAAAATTTTCAGATCAGTAAAGTATATCTCTTAGAATTTAAAGTTGCGAGTTTTAATCTAAACCTAGCACTATATAAAGGAACACCCATTCACGTTCCGAGGGGGGCTCTGATTTTTTCCGAAACACAACTTTTGAGAGTACGAGAGACACACGTGAGCGAGAGCAAGGAGCAAGAGAGAGAGTCGATTGCGCACGCGTCTACCTCACCGTCGTGCCGCCTTACTACCGCGGCGTGCCACCACCTCCCTCGCGGCCCAACCTTCGACAGTGAAAGGTCTACCCCCGTCCTATGTTGCTTCCTCCACGAATCAACTGAGCCAGCCCACGACGATCGCTACTGCCCCTGCTATTGCTACTTTCTTCGACGACGCTACCACAGATGCCCCGACGTTCCTGATATCACACGCACAAGGAGCTGCTTCTTCTCATGAGGGCCTGCGCTTCCACATCCACGTGACATCATCAGAAGAGTCCAAGCGGTGGTCAAGGTGTTTTAGTGAAAGTGTGAGTAGCTAAAGACAATATGAAGTAAAAGTATTCAACAAAGAAAGAGGAAAGGAAAGATCCCATGTTGGGGAATATCACGAGGACTTTCATCCGCAAATTTTCATTCACGCTCGTGAAGTAGTTCTCCTCTCGACGAAGCTTGTCCTCTCGATCCTCCAGGCATTCTTGACGTGCCCAAAACCTTGCTGCGATAATCCCCACGCCACGAATAGAATCACCAACGAGAGCCAGACCCATTGGTCCTTCCTTGACTGAGAGGCCATCACCGAGCACCAGCAGCGGTTCTTGCTCATCACCGCCGCGGTCTAACCACCGTTGGTCATCCCGATCCGCAATCCCAATCTACGAGTTCAAATTTGGAAATATCCCAAAGTTAAGTAAAAACGTTATCCGATACTTTCGGAATATTTGGTTTCCTAGTTTCTCGATATTTCAAATGTTTTGGTGAATATTCTATGGATTGCTAGAAAATTTTTAGGATATTGTTTCCTTTATCCGCAATGTTCTAGGATGTCCAAAATTTGGAATTTTTCCTAATTTGGTAACGTATCTGGATGACTATCCGACCTTATCCTTAAGGTACGATACGCGGTGATACAGAAAATCGTTATCTTATCTATAATCACTTAGATACGATAATAGATTTTATTTGCTTTCCAATTTTCCGTCGATATCTATAACCCTATAGATATGACCGTTAGTTTGATTTTTTTTTGCCTAATTTGAATTTGATAAGAACTTGCGGATTGCGTGGATTGTTTGAACGTGGTTGTTATCTTTGTTTAATTGTTTTCCTTTTAAATAAAGAAAATCAAAAAATATGTTAGTTAGGATTTAAATTAGAAATTTTGCATGCTTAGGGAATCTCAAATATATCCAAAAGAATAAAATAATTATTTGATTGAAATTGGGATTTAGGGTAGCATATTTCCTAGTTTAAATTAGAGATTGTTTTAATCTTAGTGGATTATTTAATTTCGAATTTTAACAAAAATCCCAAAAAAGAATCACTTTAGGATAGATCAAATCATTTTCTCTAGGATAGATTGCATGTTAATTTGAGTAATTTTTAATTCCGAATTTCATTTGAAAATACCAAAAATAAATCATTTGTCCGTCATTAGAATTAGGTCATGTCGTCGCATGACATATAGTTTGCATGTTCGGCTGCATTAATCGCATGTTAATTTTTGCACGTCATTACATATAAGTTAGTTTTCATTTAAATAAGTGAAAATCCTAAAAAATATTGAGTGAATTGCTTGTTAATTAGAAATCATATTAGGATTGTTGATATGATTTTCTAGCTAACAATGTAGATGCTTACGTTGCTTCGAGGTAAGTAATTCTCCCAATCCTGCAATTTATTTAATGTTTTGATTATTGGCTGTTACTTTGGTGATTTGCACACCCGCATGATCACCTCACGTGCTAGTGACTAAGTTAAAATGGATCTAGACTGCATGCCAAAACATTTTTTGAAAAGAAAAGGTACCGAGAGGGCGTTAGACTAGATCTAGCGTAATTAAGTCCCCGAGCTTAGAATCTCTGATTTGTAGAAATAAACATATCTCCCTATGTTTTATTTAGATTTCTACTCGACCTACCACAAATAGATTAGTGGCGACTCCGAGCATGAAAACTTTTGCATATTAAAAACTTAAACCGTAAGTTGTGAATTGGTAGGGCTTGGGAGGCCCGAGTAAAGCTTAGTCTTAATAATCCATTAGCCTGAGAAATTTTAGGTCGCGACACACAAATCACATCGGAATTAGTTCTCTTCTAAACAGAAACACAGAGTTTGTTTTTGATCTCCATGTTTTTCTGATTTCTAGATTACATGATGCCAGGATCCCAATAATCAAGCTTTGAAGAACATGCTTGTAATTTGCTGTGTCTTTTGTATCAGATAGCATATATACCTGTGTTAAATGAATTGTTATGATTGTCAAATTCTGTGGTTTCTGTTTTTTCTTTTTTGTCTTGAGCTGTTGCCGTTTGAATGAATATATAGTTGTTTGATTGGGGATTTTTTGTTTCTGGTTGCTAACTTTATTGCAACTTAAGGAGCTGGTTAGGCCTTCTCTACCTTTCATGCTAATTGTAGCAATAATTTGCAGGTTTAAACGAGTTCTACTAGTGTCACAGAAAGAAGGACAAGATCTATAGTGTGGGAACACTTTGAACGGGTTCCTGATCAAGATAAGACTGAATGTTTATACTGTGGAGCCCAAATTCGTTGTGCTAGTAATCACGGGACTAGTTCGATGCATCATCATCACGGGCCCAAATTTTTGTAGGATGAGAAGCTGACAATTGGGTAGTGTCTTAATGTTTATTCATCCTCTAGCACAAAACACTTGTTTTCAAATATTCATCTTGTGCTCATTTATGAAGTTACAATGGCCTTGTTTCTATAAGAACATGGAAATACCTACTCTAATCTTGTACAAACTCCAAAACCTGGCTGATACCAGGATTGTGTCTTCCAAGGGGTGACCTCATGAAAATATTTACTCTTTGACTGGAATTATTGGATGTCTTAATCTGTCCTTTCTTGATTTGGGAAGCACTCGTGTATTATCATTAAAGTATGATGGTTCTATTTCATTGATTGAGCTTGCTGGCATAATTCATTAGATTGGCTTCCTTTTCTCCCTATGGAGCGCTCCTCTGGTTGATATTAGTTACTTGTCAATTCAGGCGGATAATGACAAGGATGGGCGTCTAACATTGACGGAGATGATTGACAACCCCTATGTACTTTACAGTTGGTACATTAGTCGACACGGCTACAAAAAATAAAAATGATACAAATGACAGAATAGTGTAGTATAGAGCTAAGAGAATGAATGGCTATTCGGGGTTCACACCCACTTAGTACTGGTTTATACGTTTACCCACGCAAACGAAAAAAAAAAACCGAAAACCTGGCCCGACCCGGATTTTCACCGTGGGTTCTATGCGTTTTGGGCCAGGCCAGGTCAGAGAGAGCATGTACCCCTTGTGATTCGGGTCGGGTCAGGTATAATAGAAACCCGACCCGACCCGACCCATTGACACCCCTACTAGATACGAGTTGCTTTATATGCTGCTGTATGAGAGAGAAATTACGAATTCGATGCCGCTTCTTAGATCCACTAGTCGCGAACGATGCTAAGTTAGGATCTTCTTTGCAGTATTGAAATCCTAACATTTTATGGTAAATGTGCGACCTTCGAGAGGGAGAGCAGACAATTTAAAACATTACATGTTTGTTGAGCATATTGTAAGCTCATCTAGTTTAAATCAGGGTATTTTCTGGTCAAATTTCGAGTTTTCACCGTCTAATTTCTTAGACATTCTAGTTATCCTATGTCGTCCATTAGTGCAAAGCTTGTTATTTTTCTCGTGTATACTTGAAGTCCAGCCAATTGGTCTCAATCTGTTTGCCCTTGCAAAGCATGACATCAGTAGTGAAAAAAAAAACTGTCCATCTATGAATCCAAAAATGAGTAAGGAAAAAGGCAAAAATCACCAAAGATTGCAAACTATGCTAACTGAGACACATTTACTTTCAACTTTTTTATAACACCAAAAATTTCAAACTTGTGCCTATATGGACACTAGAAAATAAATAACATTGAAATTGTGACATTCCGAATTTTGATCCATTTTTGAGATTTAAAGAGCGTGTATTTCGTCAGTGTGCTTATAGTAAAATCTCGCCTAGAACAGATCACTCTTGGGTTATTTTTAAATTAGAGATTTCGCTAGAATTGCATTCGATCGAATTTGGCTATTGTTTAGAGCTCGAACTTTGGTGTCAAATTTCTCGAAATTTCATGACGAATTTAATTAGACGGTGTCAATATTATTGTGGCTAGCGTCGATATTGCCCGGAATTGGTGAAAAGTGAAAATTGGACCGGGTGCAGATTTGGATTAGTAGATCTCTCTTGTAATATGTTTTATTTAGTGTCTTTTGGCCTAATCCTAATTTATAATTAGGATTTTTCGTGGACCGTTGGATCGATTTCGAGTTCGAACGTAGGCCATCGGATCACACTCATTGCGTTGACTTTTCTCTCTCTCTCTCTCACTCTCTCTCTCTCTCTCTCTCTCTCCTCTGCCGTGCACGTCCCCTCCCCCATCTCCCTATGCAGACCACTCTCTCTCTCCTCCTTTTTGTTTTCCTCTTCTTCTTCTTCTTCTTTCTTCTTTTCTTCTTCCTCCTTTCCTTTGCCGTTGCCCTACTCCCCTTTTGCCGTCATCATTCGTCCCAGCCACAGCTCGCTGGTCGTCCGCCTTGCGCCGCCATACGCCCGATCGCCAAGGTAGCCGTTCATCCAGCCGTTCCCCCTAGGCCGACTGCCCTTCCCCTTCATTCCCTCCCCTTCATGAGCGGGCAGCAAACTCGCTGCCGCGGCTTGGCACTGCTGAGCCGCCAGCAGGCCCGTTTAGCCTTACCTAGCCACCTGCAACACCGCCGTGCCGCCCTTGATCGCCGCTGGCTCGCCATTACCACCCTAGCTCCCCCTCTCGCCCATCCCCCGACCTAGCTGCCCGTCCCAACCACCGTTGCTATCGCTGTCACTCGTTGCCATGCATCCCAGCTCGCCAGTTACTCTCCTGCTCGCCTGACCGAGCTAGTCGCCGCCATCGCTATCACTTATAGCCACCGTGTTACCTAACTAGCTGGCCAGCTCGCTCACTAGCCAGCCCGGCCGTTCGCCGAGTTCGCCGATCGCCTACCTGGGCATGGCCGAGCCCGTCGCCTAAGCGCTTGGCCACCGTCTCAGCAGTGGTTGAGCAGCCTAGCCGCTCGCCTGTCGTTGCCCAGCCATCGCCCGTCTGCCTAGACTGCTCGCTCGGCTGTGGCCCAGAGTCCCAAGTGTGGCCGAGGGCTGTACCGAGTCGTGGCCGGCCACGGTGCCCGTTGTGCCCGTGCCACGCCGAGCCCGTCACTGTTCCATTGGGTCATTTTGGCCCCTTGCCAATTTTCCCTGGGCCAAACTTAGGTAAGTGACTCCCTAAACCCTATTTAATATAATGGATATTATTATACTTATTTAGGGATTGCTTAGTGTCGGTTTGATGGCTAAGTTAATGCCCGATTTGAGGATAGCGTGTGGCTAGTTCTTAGACTAAAATATGATGACTTTTGGGGTCAATTGGTGACTACTCATGGCTGGTTTGTTGTGGTACTTGTGAGTGAAATTCTATGCTTGAGAGTGGTCGATTCATGTTGGTTTGTGGGTTGAATGTAGCCGGCTTGAATGACGGAATTGTGAGCTATTGTAGTGAGTTTATGACTTGAAATTAGGCACTTGAAACGTGTTAGATTGGTTTGGTGAATTGTGTTGTGGCGTGTGTGCATGAGGAATGTCCTGAGGCGTGATTACACAGGAATAAGCCCGGATTGATCGGAAGGCTGCCAACTTGAGGCGTGGTTACGCGGGTGTGGCTAGAAATGCAAGAAATGACCTGAGGTGTGGTTACGCGGGTCGAGAGAAATGTCCTGAGGCGTGGTTACGAGGGATTGAGCTTGGATTGATCGAAGGGCTGCCAACTTGAGGCGTGGTTACCCGGATCAAGAGAAATGTCATGAGGCGTGGTTACGCAAGACTGAGCCCGAATAGATCGGAGGGCTAGATCTGAGCCGTGTTGACACGGATCGTGGATAGTTAGTTGGATACACATGCTAAATGTGTTTGGTTGAATTGGGTGAATGTACGTGGTTATAGTGCTTAAGTGTTTATGTTATGTTCTTGACTTATTATTGCATTATGGTGATTTAACTAATATGTAGAGTTGGCACTTGATTTAAGGCAAGGTAAGTATGTTTGTATGGATTTGAATGTGTTGGCTGTTAGATCGCATGTTAGACTCGTCTAGGTATACATTGGCCTAAGTGGGGTATAGGTTATCTGCTTATTAAGATTTATTCTCATTACTGTAGAGCAAACTATTTCAGATCCCTGACCCCGACCTTGATCATGCCACTGCCTCGGCATTTTTGGGTCCTTATGCATACTGTGCATGAAGAGACCGAGTACCCAGTAGGTCTAAATCAGACATACATTAAGCACCTTACTACAGTCTGGGGAGACGCGGGCTTAGAGGACTTGCAGTGCCACACTTACCTAGCCTGGTTTTATCGAGATGGATTGGAGTTAATTGGCCCAATCCAGGGTTTCAAGGGCTAGTAGCACGGCAACGAGGATGCCGTAGATTGAGAGCTCAAGGACGTGTATGCTCCCGATTGTGAGGTTTTGGATGCCGAAGATCCCTCGGAGAACCCTGGTCCCAAACTCGAGCCTGTACTAGAACCTGTAGCGCCTGTGGACCTCGAGCTCGAGGAGGAATTTGAAGAATTAGAGCCCGAGCCCGAGCCTGAGCCCGAGGAGGAGCCTATGAAGTTCGAGCACGAGGATGAATCGATCGAGATCAACTCTAACACAAAGTCTGAGTCTTCAGGGTCCGATTCAGATTGGGCACCGTAGAAGTGTTGGGGTGCTGAACGTAGAAGCCCTTTTGGTAGAGCCCTCTTTTTTTGTGTATTCCGTAGTCTACCCTACCACCTATTCCTTTTTTATGATGAAGGTGGATGTTAACCCTAGGAGCTTAATGTGTGAATTTTCGGCCTCTTGCTAATGATATGGGTTTATTGATTTGTGCAAGTACTACCCTTTCGTCATTGTTTATTGTCTGGGTTGTTTGATTTTCGCTTCCGCTTGCGTTTGTCTTCGCGTGTGTCGTTTGGGTCAACGACGCATCCTGGGACGTCGCGTTCAATATGACCGTCGAAGTGGTGTCACAAGCTCACTGAGGTTCAGGGCGTGACATTTCCAGTTGATTTAGTATCAGAGTAAGGTCAGCTCGATCCAAGTTGGTTAAAACCTAGAGTGATAAGGAGCGATGACTTTGGGGTAGCTAGCTAGGGAGACTCGTGTATCATGCATACCCCAGACTGTATGATTGTGGTTGCTGAGTGATCTTAAGTATTAATGTGTGAAGTGCAGGTGCGTCAGAACTAGAGGTAAGTGTATGAACCCTATTGGTTGTGATTAAGTATTGTTTATGATTGGCTGCCTGCTTAGTGAATTATTGTTGTGATTTACTGTCTAGGGCTTTAGACTAGTATAGTTGGTCTAGGTCTCTAATTCTTGTATGGAATTATAGCAGGTAGACGAGTGTGCAAACCCAGTGAGAATGAGCAGTTGAGGTCGAGGTCGAGATTGCGTGACCCAGCAAGTTGGAGTTATGGAGGATCCCCAAGTGGATGGAATTTTGAGGGCACTACAAGAAGTCGGGATTTTAATGGGTAGACAGACTAAAGAGCGGAATGCTACTGTCGCTGCTGCTGCTGAGGTCGCTGTTGCCACCGCCAACGAAGCCAATGGAAATAATGGGAAAAACGGAAATGGTGGGCATCCTGCTTAGGGCTAAGTAAATGCAAATAGGCCGATGTCTAAGCTAGTTGAATAGTTTTTGAAGCTGAAGCCTCCTAGGTTCGATGGTAGAGGTAATACTAAGGCTACACCTCGATGGGTGGAAGAGCTAGAGAAAGCTTTCGAAGCGCTAGGATGCAATGAAGGAGAAAAGGTAACCTTGACAATCTACTAGCTTCAAGAAAATGCAAGCGATTGGTGAAAAACCACCAGAGGTCAAGTGTTCCTTGTTGGTATTGTCCCGACTTGGACTGTTTTTACCGAGACTTTCAATGGCAAGTATTTCTCGAAAGTGCCCGAGAGCAGAAGTTGGCTGAATTCATGAGACTTCGCCAGGGTCAGATATCGGTGAATCAGTATAAAGCCGGGTTTGCAAGGCTCTCCAAGTTTGCCCCAAGATTGGTGGAGGACCCAGTGGACAAAGCCAGGAGGTTCCGAGATGGACTGAAGCCGGATCTCCGTAGTCAGATGATCTCATTGAACTTGAGGGGCTATCATGAGATTTATTACCGGGCTCAGGCAACTGAGTGAGATTTGATAGATCGGGCTGCCGCCTCTGGATCGCGGTAGGCCCCGATTTGGGATAACCGTCATTTTAGGAAGAGACCCATGGCGGGAAATAATCATTTTTTCCCTCATGTTTAGAGAAATATCGAGAAGTTGAATCGCTTTCAGAACGCCCCGTGTCCGTTATGTGGAGGGAGACATGGGAATGGACCTTGTCCAAATAGGAGCGGGGCATGTTTTAAATGTGGCGGAAGGGACCATCAGATGAGGAACTATCCCAACGACAGGCAGGCTAGGTCACCTGCATTACTGCCACCGTCACTCCGGAATGGAAATCAGTTCGGAGCTATCCAGCCAGCTAATCAGAATAGGCCACCGGCCCAAGGGCAAGTATATGTAATGACGAGGAGGGAAGCTGAGGATGCACTTGGCGTGGTCACATGTACAATCTCTCTCTGTGATCATGCTGCATATGCTTTATTTGATTCGGGGGCGTCGCATTCGTTTATATTTGAGCAGTTCATTAAATTGTCTGGAATTGAGCCGAAATAGCTTGAAGTTATATTGTGTAGACTACTTCGTTGAATGATAAAGTGTTGATTGCGTTTGGATGCCCTAATTGTAAGATAGTGATTGGTGATAGGGAAGAAATGATAGATTTGGCGGTTTTAACTATGAATGACTTTGATGTGATTGTTGGTATGGACTAATTAGTTAAACAGAAAGCTATAATGGAGTGTAGTAATAGAGTGATCCAATTTAATCCAGTTGGACATTCTAGATTTGAGTTTGTGGAAAATCGAAGGGGAACCTCGATCCCTTAGATCTCATCACTTAAGGTGACTAAGCTGTTAGATGAAGGGTGCCAAGGATTTCTGGCGACTGTAGTTGGTTTAACGGTCAGAGAGCTGAGGCTAGAAGACATAGCCGTAGTGTGCAATTTCCTTGATGTCTTTCATCAGGAATTACCGGGATTACCACTTGATAGAGAAGTAGAGTTTGTGGTTAAGTTGGACCAAGGAACAGAACCGATCTCGAAAGCACCCTATAGGATGTTGTTGTTAGAGTTGAAGGAATTGAAAGTTCAGATGCAAGAATTACTAGATAAGGGCTTTATCCACCTAAGTGCGTCTCCATAGGGAGCGCCAGTGTTATTCGTGAGAAAGAAGGATCGGTCTTTGAGATTGTGTATTAACTACAGATAGTTAAATTAGGTGACCATTAAGAATAAGTACCCACTATCAAGGATAGACGACCTGTTTGATTAGCTACAAGGAGCATCAATATTTTCTTAGATCGACTTGAGGACAGGTTACCACCAACTGAGGATTAAAAAAGAGGATATACCAAAAACGGCATTTAGGACGAGGTATGAGCACTATGAGTTTATAGTAATGCCATTCAGATTGACTAACGCCCCTGCTACCTTTATGGATTTAATGAATAGAGTATTCAAAGAATTTCTAGATCAGTTCATAATCGTGTTCATAAACAATATCTTGGTATATTCGAAGAGTTCCGCCGAACATGAGTTGCATTTAGAAAAGGTTCTACAGACTTTAAAGGAACACGCACTCTACGCTAAGTTTAGTAAGTGCGAATTCTAGCTTCATCGAGTGGCGTACTTAGGACATGTGGTGTCCGGGGAAGGAATTGCATTGGATCTGACAAAGATTGAAGCCGTCACGAATTGACCAAGACCGACGACAGAAACCGAGGTTCGGAGCTTTTTGGATCTAGCAGGTTATTACATACGCTTCGTGAAAAGATTTTCGGCATTAGTAACACCGTTGACGCGGTTACTAAAGAAGGAGACGAGGTTTGAATGAACGGATAAGTGTGAAAGGAGTTTCCAAGAGTTAAAGCAAAGGTTGACGACCACGCCAGTGTTGACAATCCTGTCAGAATCGGGAGGATATGAGATTTACAATGACGCATCACTAAGTGTATTGGGATGTGTACTAATGCAGCACGGAAGAGTAGTGACTTACGCATCGCAACAATTGAGACCGCACGAGCTGAATTATCTAACTCACGACTTGGAATTGGTCGTGATTATCTTCGCTCTTAAGATTTGGAGACATTACTTGTATGGGGAGAAATTTCATATTTATACGGATCATCAAAGTTTAAGGTACTTGTTCTCCTAAAAAGAATTGAACATGAGACGGCATCGTTAGATGGAACTCCTTAAGGACTATGACTGCGAGATTCTGTATCACCCTGAAAAAGCTAATAAAGTAGCGGATGCATTGAGTCGGAAATCGAGCATCGCGCATATGATGGTCAAGGAATGGACTCTATTGGAGGAAGTTCGGGATTCGGAGTTTAAGTTTGAAGTGAGTCATGTCTCAAGTCTGCTTGCCGCATTGAAGATTGAATTGAAAATCCAGACTAAGATTAAGGCTTTACAATCGTTGGACCTGGAGATTCAGAAAATTCTGAAAATGGATGTCACAAAAAGGAAATCGAACTTTCAGGTACCCGAGGATGGGATTCTGAAGTTCCATGGACGGTTGTGTATGCCCAGTGATGCAGGACTGAAGGAGTAGATTTTGTCAGAAGCTCACCGTAGCAATTACAGTATTCACCCGGATAGTACGAAGATGTACCAGAACTTGCGACAGCATTATTGGTGGAACGGCGTGAAAGTGGATGTAACCAAGCACGTAGCTAAGTGCTTAACATGCCAACAAGTGAAGGCGCAACATTGCAAACCGGGTGGAATGTTGCAACAATTGAAAATTCCTGAGTGGAAGTGAGAACACATCACTATGGACTTTGTAATGGGATTACCGAGGAGTCAGAAGGGGTCATGATTCAATTTGGGTAATAGTCGACCGATTGACAAAATTAGCACATTTTCTGCTGGTGCAAAAGGACTTCGCCTTGGAAAGGTATGCCGAGATATACGTGCGACAAATAGTCCGTCTTCACGGAGTGCCAGTGACGATTACTTCAGACCATGACCCTAAGTTTACTGCCGCTTTTTAGAAAAGTCTTCATACGACACTAGGAACGAAGTTACAGTTTAGCACGGCCTATCATCTCCAAATGGATGGCTAGTCTGAAAGGATGATTCGGACTTTGGAAGATATGTTGCGGGCATATATATTGGATTTTAACGGTAGTTGGGAGGAACAGTTGTATCTGGTTGAGTTTGCCTACAACAATAGCTATCAACAGAGCATCGAAATGGCGCCATTTGAAGCGCTGTATATTAGAGCTTGCAGAACACCGGTTTATTGGGATGAAGTTGGTGAAAGGAGCATCACGAGTCCATAGTTAGTTCAGCAGTCAGTCGAAATAGTCAAGGTGATTCAGGATAGGCTTAAGATCGCTCAGAGCCACTAAAAGAATTATGCAGACCGGAGACATAGGCCTTTGAAATTTTAAGTAGAGGACCACGTTTTCCTCAAAGTATCACCGATGAGAGGATTGTCATGGTTTGGCAAGAAAGGGAAATTGAGCCCGAGGTACGTGGGTTCATTTGAGGTCTTAGAGAGAATTTACACCTTGGCCTATCGTCTCGCACTACCGCCGAATTTGTCCCAAGTTTACAATGTATTCCACGTGTCTATGTTATGGAAATACGAACCGGATTTTGACCCATATGCTAAATTATGAAGAAATAGACGTGGACGATAGAGCATCGTACATGAAAAAGCCAGTAAGGATCGAGGACAGAATAGAATGAGTATTGTGGAATAAGACAATTTCGATGGTCAAGGTAATTTGGGAGCATCATGAAACCAAAGGTGCGACATGGGAAAGAGAAGAGCTGATGCGATACCAATACCCCCATTTGTGCGAATAATTGGGTTAGGCTGTAAATTTCGAGGACGAAATTTTTGTAAAGGGGCAAGAGTTGTGACATTCCGAATTTTGACCCATTTTTGAGATTTATAAAGCGTGTATTTTGTTAGTGTTCTTATAGTAAAATATCTCCCAGAACTGATCACTCTTAAGTTATTTTTAAATTAGAGATTTTGCAAGAATTGTACTCGATCGAATTTGGCCGTTATTTAGAGCCTGAACTTTGGTATCGAATTTCTCGAAATTTCGTGATGAATTTAATTTGACGGTGTCGATATTATTGTGGCCAGCATCGATATTGCTCGGAATTGGTGAAAGTGAAAATTGGACCGGGTGTGGATTTGAACTAGTAGACCTCCCTTGTAGTGTGTTTTATTCAGTGTCTTTTGTCCTAATCTTAATTTATAATTAGGATTTTTTGTGGACCGTTGGATCGATTTCGAGTTTAAATGTGGGCCGTCAGATCACACTCATTGCGTTAACTTTCTCTCTCTCTCTCTCTCTCCTCTGCCGCGCGTCCCCCACCCCATCTCCCCATGCAGACCACTCTTTCTCTCCTCCTTTTTCTTTTCCTCCTCCTCTTCTTCTTCTTCTTCTTCTTCCTCCTTTCCTTCGTCGCTGCCCTGCTCCCTTTCTGCCGTCGCCGTTCGTCCCGGCCACAGCTCACCAGCTATCCGCCTTGCATTGCCACATGCCCAGCTGCTAGGACCGCCGCCCGTCTAGCCGTTCCCCTTGGGCCGACTGCCCTTCCCCTTCATTTCTTCCCCTTCGCGAGCGGGCAGCAAGCTTGCCGCTGCGTTCGCCGCGACTCAACGCTACCGAGCCGCCAGCCGACCCGTCCGGCCTTGCCCAGCCACCTACGACACCGCCGTGCCGCCATCGGCTCGCCACCACCACCCCAGCTCCCCCTCTCGCCCATCCCCTGACCCAGCTACCCGTCCCTACCACCGTCGCTGCCGCTGTCGCTCATCGCCGTGTAGCCCAGCTCGTCAACCGCTCTCCTGCTTACCTGGTCGAGCCCATCGCCGCCACCGTTGCTTGCCGTCGCCGCCATGCCGCCTAGCTAGCTGGCCCGGCTCGCTCACCAGCCAGCCCGGCAGCTCGCGTAGCTCTCCTGGCCGCTCACCGACTGCTTGATCGGGTCATGGCCAAGATCATCGCCCGAGTGCCTGGCCATCGTCAGTGCCATGGCTGAGCAGCCCAGCCGCTTGCCCGTCGTTGCCCAGCTGTTCGCCTGTCGTTGCCTAGCCGTCGCCCGTTCGCCTAGGCCGCTCGCCCAACCGTGGCCGAGAGTCCCGGGCGTGGCCGAGGGCTATGTTGAGTCATGGCCGACCACAGTGCCCATTGCTCCCATGCCGCGTCAAGCCCGTCACTATTGCACCATGCCATTTTGGCCCCTTACCAATTTTCCCCAGGTCAAACTTAGATAAGTGACTCCCTAAACCTTACTTAGTATAATGGGTATTATTAGACTTGTTTAGGATTGCTTAGTGTTAGTTTGATGGCTAAGTTAGGGCTTGATTTAAGGATAGCGTGTGGCTATTTCTTAGACTAAATTGTGGTGACTTTTGGGGTCAATTGGTGACTGTTCATGGCTGGTTTGTTGTGGTATTTGTGAGTGAAATTCTATGCTCGAGAGTGGTCAATTCGTGTTGGTTTGTAGGCTGAATGTGGCCGGCTTGAATGACAGAATTTGTGAGCTATTGTAGTGAGTTTATGACTTGAAATTGGGCACTTGAAACGTGTTAGATTGGTATTGGCGAATTGTATTATGGCGTGTGTGCATGAGGAATGTCCTGAGGCGTGATTGCGTGGGACTAAGCCCAAATTGATCGGAGGGCTGCCAACCTGAGGTGTGGTTACGCGGGTGTGGCTAGAAAGGTAAGAAATGACCTGAGGCGTGGTTACGCGGGTCGAGAGAAATATCCTGAGGTGTGGTTATGCGGGACTATGCCCGAATTGATCGGAGGGCTGCCAACTTGAAGCGTGGTTACGCAGGTTGAGAGAAATGTCATGATGCATGGTTACGCAGGACTAAGCCCGGATAGATCGGAGGGCTAGACCTAAGGCGTGTTGACGCGAGTCGTGGATAGTTGGTTGGACACGCATGCGAAATGTATTTGGTTGAATTGGGTGAATATACGTGGTTATGGTGCTTGAGTGTTTACGTTATGTTCTTGAGATATTATTGTATTATGGTGATTTAACTAATATGCAGAGTTGGCACTTGATTTAAGGCGAGGTAAGTATGTTTGTGTGGATTCGAATGTGTTGGCTGTTAGATCGCATGTTAGACTCGTCTGGGTACGCATTGGCCTAGGTGGGGTCTCATTGCTGTAGTGCAAACCATTTCAGATCCCCGACCCCGACGTTGATCATGCCTCTGCCTCGGCGTTTTGGGATCCCTATGCACACTGTGCATGAGGAGACTGAGTACCCAATAAGTCCAAATCAGACGTACATTAGGCACCTTACTACAGTCTGGGGAGACGTGAGCTTAGAGGACTTGCAGCGCCACACTTACCTGGCTTGGTTTTATCGGGATGGATTGGAGTTAATTGGCCCAATCCGGGGTTTTGAGGGCTAGCAGCACGGCAATGAGGATTCCGTAGATTGGGAGTCCGGGGATGTGTATGCTCCCGATGGTAAGGTTTTAGATGCCGAAGATCCCCCGAAGAACCCTTGTCTAGAACCCGAGCCCATACCAGAACCCATAGCGCCTGCGGACCTCGAGCTCGAGGAGGAATTTGAAGAACTAGAGCCCGAGCCCGAGCCCGAGGAGGAGCCTATGGAGTCCAAGCACGAGGATGAGCCGATCGAGATCAACTTTGACACGAAGTCCAAGTCTTCAGGGTCTAATTCGGATTGGGCACCGTAGGAGTGTTGGGGTGCTGGGCGTAGAATCCCTTTTGGTAGAGCCTCCCTTTTTTGTGTATTCAGTAGTCTATTCTACCACATGTCCCTTTTTTATGATGAAGGTGGATGCTAATCCTAGGAGCCTAATGTGTGAAATTTTAGGCTCTTGCTAATGATATGGGTTTATTGATTTGTGCAAGTACTATCCTTTTGTCATTGTTTATTGTCTGAATTGTTTGATTTCCACTTCCACTTGCATATGTCTTCGCGTGTGTCATTTGGATTGGCGATGCGTCTTGGGACGTCACATTCAATACCACCGTCGAAGGGGTGTCACGAGCTCGCTGAGGTTCGGGGCGTGACAGACATGGTGCCCACGTTACTTGAGTAAAAAAAAACGATATTATTTTGATTGAAAAATTATCCGATAGAATCTTCATGGAAGGTAAATGTGTCACGTAGGTACAAATTTGGAGTTTTTTATGTCACAAGAAAAAGTTTATGATAATAGTTTGGGATTTTTATGTTATAAAAAAAGTTCAGATACGGACTTAGATATGTGTAGTCGATAATCTTTTCAAATATACCTGATGATTATCACGTATTAGCAAGTAGAAGTGATCAAAATAAGATTATTTTGTAGCCTAATGGTATGAATTAATATTCACAAATGTGAGATTACGAATTCGAAGTTCATTAGATTCACGAGTCGCGAATGGTACCGAGTCACGATCTCCTTTGCAGTATCAAAATTCGAACATTTGATAGCAAGTGGAGCCTTCAAGAGGGAGAGCAGACGATGCAAAATATTATATGGTTGTTGAGAAAACTGTGAACTTATCTATTCTATATTACTGCATTTTCAGGTCACTTTCGAGTTTCTCACTATCTAATTTCACAAACGTGTCTAATTCTCCTATGGTCGTCCATTAATTCAAAGATTGTTATTTTTCTCGTATGTACATGAAGTCCAGCCGATTGGACTTGATATGGGTGACATCATTGTGCCCTCGCAAAGCATGACATCGTTGTTTTAAACGTCATTCCTATGTAAAATCACCTGCAGATGCGACAGATCTCAATCAAAGTTTTTTGGGAAAATGACACAAACAATCCCTAAATTTTTGTTCAATGTGAAATTTGATCTTTAAACTTTTGATTTGTTTAATATAATCCCTTAACTTTAGCCTAATGTTCAATGTGGTCCTTGAACTTTTAATTTGTTCAATGTGGTTCTTGAACATTTGGTACTTGTTCAAGTTAGTCCCTAAACTATATAAAAATGTTCAATGTAGTCCCTGAACTTGAATTAATGGAAGGACTATATTGAATATTTTCATATAGTCCAAGTACTAAATTGAACATGTACCAAAAGTTCAGGGACTGTATTGAACAAATTAAAATTTCAGGAACCATATTGAACATTCAGCTAAAGATCAGGAACTATATTGAACAAATTAAAAGTTCAATGATCAAATTGCATATTAAATTAAAATTTATGGACTATTTGTGTCATTATCTCATATTTTTTAAAATACGTTGGTAAACATGTGATAATTGTCTAGTTGCTGATTTTGATTAGAAGACTGACATGCTATCATCTCTTTTCACGAGGTCGAGTGTGCTATGTGGCAAATTCATCGCGCTCCAAGTTTCAACTAGTGGAATTTGATAATTTGAAATAGGGTTCCGACCATGGAGATAAAACTTATGGAGGAAAAGAAATCTCTACCCATGGACATGTTAATTTATCAAATGATTTATCATCTTTTGAGATAATTTTAATTAGCTTTCGCCCGCATACAAGTAAGGCTAAAGCCAGACTGCCTCTTTGGGACTTAACTCCGGGGACTACCTTAGGACGACTTAACAAGACCAACAAAGTAGAATACTCGAGATAATTTGTGAAATCACGTATCACTATCTCGTCCCCCTTGGAAAATACATAGCCAAATATATATATATATATATATATATATATATATATATCCCTAATTTGAGGATGATAACTATTCACTCGCTCACATCAATGATATACGACGAGACTTCTATAAATCTTGTTTTACGCTAGCGATGTGTATTTATTATTCTTGTTCGTCCAGTTTCTTGACGAAATCAACATTCATATTTTCTCTCAAGATAAAAATTTAAATGAAGTAATTCATTGTTCAGATCATGTCTAAGGGATCCCAAATTTTAATTCATCTTGGGTTGACGTACAGGTCTTTCTGATCTCAATTTCTCAAACGTTGCCCTATTCACGGATGCGAATATAAATTTATTTCGCGACCCCTCAATGAAAAGAAAAAGGAACGATTCAACGTAATTGGATGGAAAATTTGGGTTGACGATGAAAGTCATGTTGATCCTCAAGTCTTTCTATGTACTTGGACTTTCTGAACTCCCCGTCCTCGATCGATTCCTCAATCTGTTCCTATGTTAATTCCTAAATGCAGGATGTCAGCCATCTGTTGGATCATGTGAGTTTAGGGTGGAGAGACATTGCCTTCAATCAAGTATTTGCTAAACTCGGTACATTTCATCCAAGCGGAGAAGCTGGAACGGATTTGGCTTGGCTGTGGGTGACTTTCAGGAAAATTACAGTCAGGATCTCCATGCATGAGATGTTTGATCTAATTTTATTTTACTGATGATGGTTGGAATATGTCGACGTGGAGAGTCTAGGTTTGGCCCATCGATATATGTTATGATATCAAGTTATGGGATGAACTGGAGATAGTGCAAAACTCTGTGAAACAACTATCATATATTTTAAAAGGTTAAACTATTAGATGGAAGAATAATTTGAGACTTACACATTTTTACAAATAGAAGAAGGAAATGGAATGCATAGAAATTAATCATACGACATGGAAATAACATGAAAAGCTCTCGTTGCAATCACAATCTTAAAATCTTTTATTCATAATGCGCGGTGTCCGCGTGCAGAGTACAGCAAGTTCTGCGCAGTGCACGTACAGCCCTGTTACATGCTCCAACCACACATAATCAAAAGCAACATCAAGCCAACAAGGAAAGAAATAAGGTGAAAACGTGACCCAGCTAAACAGTCCGTGTTTATACTGGAGCGCCAACAGAAGGTGTTGGGCTCGATGCCTCATTTGCTGGTCAATGCGCACCATGGCAGCACTCGAAGGTGAGGGCGGTCTTCATGAACCGAGAGCACACGGTGCACTTGATGCACTCCGGTATGTTGCCAACCATGTTGGGGATATAGAAATGGTGGCAGCGCGAGTTCACAATGACCTGCTTGTAGTGCTCTTGGAAGACGGCCTCAAAAGCCTGTTTCTAAGTCACCCTCTCGATCCACGTCTGGTGCGGCGACAGCACCGTTACGAAATCTGTGAGACGAGCATTGACGACCACGCTCGACCCTCTCGCGACGATCGCGAACCCACCTTGCTTCTTGTAGCTGGTGTAGAGCTGGAGCAGCTCCTGCGTCTGGGAATCATAGATGTCCGAAGTCACCTGCATCTTTGAGGAAATGCAATTCTCGAGGCGGGTCAGGAATTGCTCTCTTCGTGCTGATTCTGATGGCTGTGTGGGAGACTGAATAGTTGATCTTCTCCAGGTATTCTTCAATCTCATGGACAGTCTTGGCGTCTTCAGCTGAGTCGTACAAGAATAGGAGGTCCTTCCTTTCAAACTGGCCAACAATCAAACCAGAGGACATGTCAAAAGATCATGAATAAAAATACTTTTAAGTTAGGAAACTTTTAATCTATCTTGCGAATGATTATTGTGCGAATTCAGTACATGTGACGTTAGATGTATCTAAATTTTTAGATGGAGTGAATTTCACGTGAACTGTAACAGTGGAAGCTCATCCTACTTGCTTTTGTACATAATATGCAAGTTTGTGCTTGGCCGAGCATGTTAAAAAGACTAAAACATCGAATAATCTTTTCAGAAGAAATTATAATTGAGGCTGGGTCGGACTTTGATTGTTCAGTTGTGTTTTGGATATAACCTAAATATAAATCAACTAAAAATAGATGTGAGTGATATGTCCAGATTTGTAATGCACCAATCAGAAGCCTAGTAGGAGAAAGGTTCTTCTAATTGGAAATGGACGATGAAAATATTGCCCCGATAAGTGAATTCCATACAGCAGTAGTTACTTACGCATTGTTCAATAAAAGGGTAGCCTGTCTCGTTCACTACGAGCTCGAACCAGTTGATCCCTTGCGTGCTCCAGAGCTCGCAGCCCTTCGACTCTGTGAACGGGAAGGCTTTCCATCCCCAAAGGTGTATTGTCGACATCGCATCCATGTTCACCACCTTCCCCTGTTGGTTCAGCACGACAACCTTCGTCTGCTGCCTAAATTGCCACTTCTTCTGGATGAACTTTGCTGCCGTCTTGCTGACCATGGAGGTGCATGTGTACCGCTGCATCCGAGATCTCATGTCCAGGAACTGCTTCTGCTTCGCCTCATTATGTGCCTCCACGATAGGAACCCACATAATTTCGTAATTATTGCTTTTGAAGTTGTTCGCATGGTAGATGCCGGTAAGGGTGGCCAGATCGTCGTTCGACAAGTTCGAGTTTGAAATAAGCAGCATCACGCTCTTGTTCTTCAATTCCTCCACCTTTACCTATAACATCTAGTGATCAAACCACTGTCACGCCTCGAGCTCCCGTTGAGCCCGCGACATCCCGCCTCCGGTCGATCAGTTGCGACGTCCCAGGTTATCTCCGACCTCAACTAAACATCAGAGATTTAATTGCGCACACGGAAACCACAAAACACCCAAACAAAAATTTAACTGGGGAAACATTGGGAGAATATATACATTTCCATTACTCGATCAAACTTGTACCACCATATTTACAAAATACAAACCTTAGTTTACCAGTGCACACATTACTAACCCTTCAAGAGTAAGAACAAAAATCGATGACCTGCCATCCAACCCGTAACAACCTTTAACACCCCTTGCTTGGCGTCCACTCAGAATCTAACTCCACATCATCCCGTCTCCCATTTGAAACTCAGCTGTTTCATACTCTGTATACACTGGAACTCCAAAACGTACTGGGGGTGGTGGCGGTGGCGGTGGAGGATTCATGGATCCTGTCGGGGCTCTGAAATTTGTTGGTTTACACAATCATAAGAATATATCTCAGCAAGTACACTCCTAAACCCAACCTAGGCTATCACATACCTCCAAATAATCACGCAATCACACACATTCACGTACACCAATATCACCAAACAGGCACATCAATTAAGACTGTCAGGCTCAATAATGCACATATTCGCACTCAGTCGTGATCACGTCGTATGCAACACGCGTATGTGCCAATTCTCATCCCACTCTTCCTTCCATTCTCATTTTTCGCTTTCTCAAACCTCGCCAGTGGCCCACGTTGAAGTACGCGCCTCAGGCACATTGCTATCATTCATCACATCACTTTCGGCCTGCGTACTCGTTCATGCCTCAGGCCCCGATCGCGACCTGAGCATCACACGCCCCAGGCCCGATCCTAACTCAGCCCGCGCCAAATGCGACAGGCCTACATGATTGAAACCCAACTCAGCCTACGCCAAATGCGACAGGCCTATATGATTGGAACCCAACTCAGCCCACGCCAAATGCGACAGGCCTACATGATTGGAACCCGAGCTTATAATGCCTCAATCCAATCCCGATCTCACCCGAGCTGATCGTGCCTCGGACCGATTCTCATACATGCTTTTTCAAGCCTCAGCCTGTGCCAAATGCAACAGACCTACGTGATCGCTGCCCGAGTTTACGATACTCGGCCCGATCCCATTCTCGTTCTATCACACCTTTCACATACTTTCCCACAATCACTCGTTACACCACACTTCTCCTTACTCATGCACATACTCGATATACATTTACCACACGCGACTAGCCCATCACATGCGATCCGTGCACACATCGAATCACACGCAGACAGAGCTCACTCAACAATTCACATGGGCAATATCAACAATTAATTTAATCAACTCACGTGTACACTCGACAAGTATAATCAATCACTCAATTGCACAACAACACTCTCAATTAAATCACCACAATTTATAAATAAATCAAACACGCCTCAAATACGGCAATTGCCATTTTTCTCCAACCAAATGGCGTCGGATTAATTCCGATCCTTCATGGGACTTTCTCGTCATTAAATACCGGTTCTAAAAATCCAACTTGTGTCCCAATCGGCCCATCACGACCCCATGAACAGTAAATCACAGCCATTGTTATTTTCTAATTTCCAATAATTAATTCCCGAATTAAATCCTAAGACCCGCCATAAAATTTCCACTACCAATTCATACAATTCCGCACCTAACTTTATACAGATTTCGCCCAAAATCGTCCGTCGATACCCAAAGTCCTAAATTGGGTTTAGAGCTCGACTTACCCGCGTTCTAGTGGCGTCAGATTAATTGTGATCCTTCATGGGACTTTCTCGCCATTAAATACCGGCTCTAAAAATTCAACTTGCGTCCCAAACCGAGCATCACAGCCTCGTGAACAGTGAATCACAGCTCGTGAACAGTGATTCATAGCTTGAAATTCCCTCAAATCGTCCTCCAAAAATTCCAAATTAATTCCTTAAGGCCCGCCATACATTCCCGGTCTAAAGCCCCAACATTTCGTACCCGCACAAGTCCAATTTCACCCAAAATCAAATTATTCGGTGATACCCAAAACCCTAAATTAGGATTAGAGTGTGACTTACCGCGTTCTAGGCTAAAACGGCTAGAACGGAAAGCGGCGGTGCTCTACGGCGAAGGCGAGCAACTCACGGTGGCTTTCGGCTTGCACGGTGGCGGTCCGGCGGCGGCGTGGTCTTGCACGGCCGGAATGTGTCAAGGGGAGAGAGAGAAAGAGAGGAGAAAGAGAGAGAGACAGTGAGGTAGGAGGGTGGCGCGGTGATGGCAAGGTGGCGGCGAGCGGCGGCGCCGGCGGTGGAGCTCACGGCCAAAGGGACTCACGGCCAAGAAGAAGAAAAAAAGAAAATGAAAGTGGGAGGGGTTGATCGTGGAATGAAGAAGAGAGGGGAGAAGGAAGACAAGTTGGACTCCATTTATTTATAATGACCAAAGGGAGAATGACCAAAATGCCATTTACCTTAAAACTTGTCCTTTAATAACCTTTAGGGGGTATTTTAGTCACTTTCTTCGTTTCTTGATCAAATGGAGTTTTTCCGAAGGATTTGAGTGCACCAAAAATTTACACGTGTCACGTGCAACGCCGTCCTAGCGTTCCAGCGTGACTTCCTAATTTTCCGATGTCCAATTTGGACAAAAATTCAATAATTAAATTCTATTAAACGCATCTCGAGCGTTTCTCGAGCTAACGGGCGGCTTGCTGGGGAAATTCGTGAAATCGACTCATGACTAATACTAAATCGAGTTACGTGCAAGTCCGTTCGGTGCGTGACGACCTCAATTGTCATTAAAATCGCGAAGATCAATCACTTGATCCGAGGGGTACGATCGTTCGGTCTAATTTCAGAATCATTCGTCAAATCGTTTCGTGGTCCAACGGAATCACCCGCGATCCACTACTAGGACAGTGGCGAACTGACCCCTAACTATCCTTAGATCGGCCAACAGTGGTTCAAAATATCACTTCCGCGATTTAATGGTCGAAATCCATTCACGATTGAATTTTCTTTAGTCGTGCGAATTTGATTCCCTTATTAGCCTTTCCCTAATGGTTAGCATTCCCAGGAATGATCAGTTCCGGGCGAGAAATTTACTACGAGCACATTTCATAAAACTCAGTTATTCAATAAATTCCAATTTGTGGAAATTTTGGAATGTCACAATCTTTCCCCCTTATAAAATTTCGTCCTCGAAATTTACAATCTCACTAAAACTCAAAATTACAATCCTTACTGCTACTTAAACAACTTGGGGTATTGACATTGCATCATTTCTTCGCTTTCCCAAGTTGCGCCTTCAGTCCCGTGGTGCTCCCAAATAACCTTAACCATTGGGATTGTCTTATTTCTCAGAACCCGTTCCTTCCAATCTTCAATCCTGATCGGTCTCTCAACGTACGATACCTTATCATCCACCTCTATCTCCTCATAATTTAATACATGCGTCGGGTCCGGTTCATACTTCCTCAATATCGATACGTGGAACACATTATGTACCTGCGACATATTTGGCGGTAACGCGAGGCGATACGCCAAATCTCCAATCTTTTCTAACACTTCGAAGGGTCCCACATACTTCGGACTCAATTTTCCCTTCTTACCAAACCGGGATAATCCTCGCATAGGCGAAACTTTAAGGAACACGTGATCCCCTACCTGGAATTCCAGAGGTCTTCGCCTTCTGTCTGCATAACTCTTTTGACGGCTCTGCGCTGTCCTTAGCCTTTCACGAATGATCTTAACTGCCTCGGTCGACTGCTCAACCAACTCCAGCCCTGTTATAGCTCGTTCTCCCACTTCGTCCCAACACACGGGCGTTCTACAAGTACGGCCATATAGCACTTCAAATGGCGCCATTTCAATGCTCTGCTGGAAACTATTATTATAAGCGAACTCCACTAAAGGCAGTTGCTCTTCCCACTTTCCTTGAATATCCAGCATACACGCCCTGAGCATTTCTTCTAGCATCTGAATCGTCCTCTCAGACTGGCCATTTGTCTGAGGATGATAAGCGGTACTGAACTGTAGCTTAGATCCCAACATCGTGTACAGACTTTTCCAAAAATTGGCGGTAAACCTAGGATCACAATCCGAAGTTATACACACTGGTACCCCATGCAGGCGAACTATCTGCTGCACATACGACTCTGCATACCGTTTTAATGCGAAATCCTTTCGCACTGCCAAAAAGTGTGCCGACTTAGTTAATCTGTCGACAATCACCCAAATGGTGTCATGACCTCTTTGACTTCTCGGCAATCCTGACACAAAATCCATGGTTATATGCTCCCACTTCCACTCTGGGATTTCCAACTGTCGCAATAATCCTCCAGGCTTACAATGTTGCGCTTTCACCTGCTGACACATCAGGCACTTAGCCACGTATTTAGCAATATCCGATTTCATACCATTCCACCAATAATACTGCCTCAAATTCCTGTACATTTTAGTACTGCCTGGGTGAATACTGTACTGGCTACGATGCGCTTCAGCTAAAATTTCTTCCTTAACTCTCGCATCGTCTGGCACACATAACCTCCCACGAAATTTCAATACACCGTCCTCAGATACCTGAAAATCCGGCTTCCTCTTAATAACGTCCATCTCAATAACCTTCTGTATCTCTGGGTCCGTAGATTGCAAAGCTTTAACTCTAGCCTAAATTTCCGGCTTAATCCTTAATGTGGCTAACAAGCTTGAGACTTGACTCACTTCCAATTTGAACTCTGAATCTCGCACTTTCTCCAATAGAGTCTATTCTTTGACCATCAAATACGCGATGCTTGATTTCCGACTCAACGCATCCGCTACTCGGTTTGCCTTTCCAAGGTGATATAGAATATCACAATCATAATCTTTTAACAATTCCATCCAGCGTCTTTGCCTCATATTCAACTCTTTCTGCAAGAATAAATACTTGAGGCTCTGATGGTCAATATAGATCTGAAATCTTTCCCCGCATAAATAATGTCGCCAAATCTTCAGGGCAAACACTATTGCAGCTAACTCCAAGTCATGCGTCAGATAATTCAGTTCGTGTGGCCTCAACTATCTGGATGCATAGGCTACCACTTGCCCATATTGCATCAACACACATCTTAATCCCTTCAACGACGCATCACTGTATATTTCATATCCTCCCGGTCCTGATGGAATCGTCAACACTGGTGCCGTTGTCAACCTGTGTTTCAACTCCTGAAAACTCCCTTTGCACTGGTCTGTCCATTCAAATCTCGTCTCCTTTTTCAATAATTGTGTCAACGGCATTGCTATCGACAAAAATCCTTTCACAAAGCGACGGTAATATCCAGCCAATCCATTCCTACTATCACATCAAAATCATACATGTCCAGAACCGCTAGATCGATCAATTCCTCCCTATTCCCAATCACAATCTTACAGTTTGGACAACCCAACGAAATCAACATTCTATCATTCAAGGGAGTCGTCACACATAGCATAACATCAAGCAATTGCAGTTCTATTCCAACTAACTCCGCAAACTATTTTGATATAAAAGAATGCGATGCTCCAAGATCAAATAAAGCATACGCAACATGGTTGCACAGAGAAATCGTACCTGTGACAACCCCTGGTGCGTTCTCAGCCTCTCGTCTGGCCATCGCATACACTCGTCCTTGCGCTGGAGGCTTATTCTGATTCAGATTCGCTGTCTGGGCTACTCCAGTCGGATTTTCATTCTGAGGTAGCGGCAAAGCAGGCGGTCTATTTTGCCTGGAATTGGGGCAATTCTTTATGTGATGCCCAAATTTTCCGCATCCAAAGTAAGCTCCGCTCCTAGTCGGACACGGCCCATTTCCATGTCGACCTCCTCAAATCCTATACGGACCATTACCAATCTGGACAGGCTTTCCAATATTCCTTTTTACGGGTGGAGTAAAACGCCTATTATCCACCATCGGCCTCTTCCCAGGATTACGATTATTCCAACCTTGGCCAAATCTCGATCCAGATGTGGCGGCTCTATCCATCTGATCCCGCTCTAGGATCTGAGCTCTATCAAATATCTGCTCATACGTACTCAAATTTACCAATAACAACTGGCTACGGACGTCAGCTCTCGATCCATCCAGAAATCTCCGTGCCTTATCCTCTGGATGTTCCACCATTCTCGGTGCAAACTTAGACAATCTCGTAAATTCCGCCTCATATTGATCTACCGTCATCTGACCTTGGCGGAGTCTCATAAATTCCACGAGTTTTCTTTCTCTCGCACTAGCTGAAAAGTATTTCTCATAAAATCTCTCAGTGAAAACAGCCCAAGTCCTGGTTGTACCCTCAGGAAAAATCCTATTCCCGGTGACCTTCCACCAATCATTTGCGTTATCGTGCAGCTGATAGACTGCCAAGGTCACCTTCTCATGATCATTACACTCCAGCACCTCAAAGGCCTTCTCCAGTTCCTCTACCCACCGAGGTGCAGCCTCAGGGTCACCTTTCCCAGAAAACTTAGGGGGTTTCAGCTTAATAAACTGCTCTATTAGTTGGTGCATGGGTCTATTTGCAACCACCTGCCCTTGATCCCGATTCTCATTAGCAACAGCAATGGGCTCGGTAACTTGAGCAATCGGCCTAGCTCGCTCCTGAGTCTGCCGATCTAATATATCACCGATCTGCTCTAGGGTTCTCATGACAGCTTCCATTCTAGGATCCTCAGCAGGTCTAACTCCCACTCCAGGGTTCGCTGCTACTCCAGCATCTACCCCTAAGTTATCTTTTACTCCAGCACCCATTCCAAGATCCTCCACAGCTCTAGCTCGTACACGTCCTCTACCCCTAGATCCTCTACCAGCGCCCCTTCTTGGCACTCTTCCTACTCCTCTTCCTTCGCTGCTCATCGTCACGATTCTACCACTCTACTACCTGCTATAATTCCATTTAGGAATTAACAGTCTAAACCAACTAGCTCAATCCAATTCTAAGCAGCAAATTAACACATCCGTTTACTCAACAAGCAATTCCCCACTACAAATCACGAAATCACCATCATTAGAGTCTAAACACTTACCTCAAGTCCAGATGCACCTGCAATTCTATTACCATACAAACTTGACTTACACAAACAATCACAACAAATAATCTGGAGGCACGTATAGCTCATTCTACTCTACACCCTACTAAGATCTCCCCAATTACTACCCCAAGGTTTTCGCTCCTTATCACTCCAAATTTCGACCAATTCTAGATCGAGCTGACCTTGCTCTGATACCATTCCAAATTGGGATGTCACGCCCCGAGCTCCCGTCGAGCCCCCGACATCCAGCCTTCGGTTGATCAGTTGCGACGTCCTAGGTTGTCGCCGACCTCAACTAAACATCAGAGATTTAATTGCGCACACGGAAACCATAAAACACCCAGACAAAAATTTAACTGGGGAAACATTGGGAGAATATATACATTTCCATTACTCGATCAAACTTGTACCACCATATTTACAAAATACAAACCTTAGTTTACCAGTGCACACATTACTAACCCTTCAAGAGTAAGAACAAAAAACGATGACCTGCCATCCAACCCGTAACAACCTTTAACACCCCTTGCTTGGCGTCCACTCAGAATCTAACTCCACATCATCCTGTCTCCCATTTGAAATTCAGCTGTCTCATACTCTGTATGCACTGGAACTCCAAAACGTACTGGGGTGGTGGCGGTGGAGGATTCATGGATCCTATCGGGGCTCTGAAATTTGTTCGTTTACACAACCATGAGAATATATCTCAGCAAGTAAACCCCTAAACCCAACCTAGGCTATCACGTATCTCCAAATAATTACGCAATCACACACATTCACGTACACCAATATCACCAAATAGGCACATCAATTAAGACTGTCAGGCTCAATAATGCACATATTTGCACTCAGTCGTGATCACGTCGTATGCAACACGCGTATGTGCCAATTCTCATCCCACTCTTCCTTCCATTCTCATTTTTCGCTTTCTCAAACCTCGCCAGTGGCCCGCGTTGAAGTACACGCCTCAGGCACATTGCTATAATTCATCACATCACTTCCGGCCTGCGTACTCGTTCATGCCTCAGGCCCCGATCGCGACCTGAGCATCACACGCCCCAGGCCCGATCCTAACTCAGCCCGCGCCAAATGCGACAGGCCTACATGATTGAAACCCAACTCAGCCTACGCCAAATGCGAGAGGCCTACATGATTGGAACCCAACTCAGCCCATGCCAAATGCGACAGGCCTACATGATTGGAACCCGAGCTTATAATGCCTCAATCCAATCCCGATCTCACCCGAGCTGATCGTGCCTCGGACCGATTCTCATACATGCTTTTTCAAGCCTCAGCCTGTGCCAAATGCAACAGACCTACGTGATCGCTGCCCGAGTTTACGATACTCGGCCCGATCCCATTCTGGTTCTATCACACCTTTCACATACTTTCCCACAATCACTCCTCACGCCACACTTCTCCTTACTCATGCACATGCTCAATATGCATTTACCACACGCGACTAGCCCATCACACGCGATTCGTGCACACATCGAATCACACGCAGACAGAGCTCACTCAACAATTCACATGGGCAATATCAATAATTAATTTAATCAACTCACGTGTGCACTCGACAAGTATAATCAGTCACTCAATTGCACAACAACACTCTCAATTAAATCATCACAATTTATAAATAAATCAAACACGTCTCAAATACGGTAATTTCCATTTTTCTCCAACCAAATGGCGTCGGATTAATTCCGATCCTTCATGGGACTTTCTCGCCATTAAATACCGGTTCTAAAAATCCAACTTGGGTCTCGATTGGCCCATCACAGCCCCGTGAACAGTAAATCACAGCCACTGTTATTTCTAATTTCCAATAATTAATGCCCGAATTAAATCCTAAGGCCCGCCATAAAATTTCCACTATCAATTCATACAATTCCGCACCTAACTTTATACAGATTTCGCCCAAAATCGTCCGTCGATACCCGAAGTCCTAAATTGGATTTAGAGCTCGACTTACCCGCGCTCTAGTGGCGTCGGATTAATTCTGATCCTTCATGGGACTTTCTCGCCATTAAATACCGGCTCTAAAAATCCAACTTGCATCCCGAACCGAGCATCACAGCCTCGTGAACAGTGATTCATAGCTTGAAATTCCCTCAAATCGTCCTCCAAAATTCCAAATTAATTCCTTAAGGCCCGCCATACATTCCCGGTCTAAAGTCCCAACATTTCGTACCCGCACAAGTCCAATTTCACCCAAAATCAAATTATTCAGTGATACCCAAAACCCTAAATCGGGATTAGAGTGTGACTTACCGCGTTCTAGGCTAAAACGGCTAGAACGGAAAGCGGCGGCGCTTTACGGCGAAGGCGAGCAACTCACGGTGGCTTTCGGCTTGCACGGCGGCGGTCCGGCGGCGGTGTGGTCTTGCACGGCCGGAATGTGTCACGGGGAGAGAGAGAAAGAGAGGGGAAAGAGAGAGAGAGACGGTGAGGTAGGAGGGTGGCGCGGCGACGGCAAGGTGGCGGCGAGCGGCAGCGCCGGCGGTGGAGCTCACGGCTAAGAAGGAGAAAAAAAGAAAATGAAAGGGGGAGGGGTTGATCGTGGAATGAAGAAGAGAGGGGAGAAGGAAGACAAGTTGGACTCCATTTATTTATAATGACCAAAGGGAGAATGACCAAAATGCCCTTTACCTTAAAACTTGTCCTTTAATAACCTTTAGGGGGTATTTTAGTCACTTTCTTCGTTTCTTGATCAAATGGAGTTTTTTCGAAGGATTTGAGTGCACCAAAAATTTACACGTGCCACGTGCAACGTCGTCCTAGCGTTCCGGCGTGACTTCCTAATTTTCCGATGTCCAATTTGGACAAAAATTCAATAATTAAATTCTATTAAACGCATCTCGAGCGTTTCTCGAGCTAACGGAGGCTTGCTGGGGAAATTCGTGAAATCGACTCATGACTGATACTAAATCGAGTCACGTGCAAGTCCGTTCGGTGTGTGACGATCTCGATTGTCATTAAAATCTCAAAGATCAATCACTTGATCCGAGGGGTACGATCGTTCGATCTAATTTCGGAATCATTCGTCAAATCGTTTCGTGGTCCAACGGAATCACCCGCGATCCACTACTAGGAAAGTGGCGAACTGACCCCTAACTATCCTTAGATCGGCTAATAGTGGTTCAAAATATCACTTCCGCGATTTAATGGTCGAAATCCATTCACGATCGAATTTTCTTTAGTCGCGCGAATTTGATTCCCCTATTAGCCTTTCCCTAATGGTTAGCATTCCCAGGAATGATCAGTTCCGGGCGAGAAATTTACTAAGAGCACATTTCATAAAACTCAGTTATTCAATAAATTTCAATTGGTGGAAATTTCGGAATGTCACAACCACGCTGCTGTTTTTGTATTTTTTTATGCCAACAAACGAACTTTCTAAGAATTCAAATGTAGTTAATTGCTTGCAAGTTGGCATGCAATCCCTTCTCGTGACATTGATATACAATAATAACCGGTAATCAAAGTCCATGAAGATTATTATACTGAGAAGCTAACCTTTGTCCTCTCGGAACATTGATAAACTGTCAATGAATCGTTCTTGGTGCAAAACAGTGCGGCCATAAGCTCCACAATATCAGTAAAAGAATTGGAAACTTCCTCAATTTTCTCATATAAAAGTTCCTCCTCTGCATAAAGTGAATCACTTTATTTTAGGTACTTTTGTTCCAGATATGGATGCGACAAAAATTATCTGAGTGTATACAAAAAAGAATCTGGAGGAGAGGCATGAACGCTTCATTCTATCTATGAGTGAACAATATTTTGTTTGAAAACAGCCATGATCTCACTCTTTTGCTTGAAATCTTGCACTTGTTTCTTGAAGGATTCAGATATTTTCTTGACCTGCTCCAATAAGGCCGACAGATGTTGCTCTAGGAACTGTTAGAAATTAAATCAAATTTGTTAGTACTTGTTTCCTTTTTGAGTCTGTTCGTATTTTCATATTTTGATTTTTCATATATATGATGAGATATTAAGAGATAAGATAAGACATTGTGAGATATTGTTTCTAATTATATTTTAGGAAAGTTTCCTAAGTCAAGTAGGTTTCCTAATTAGAATAGGTTTCCTATTTCGAATCAAACTATAACCTATATATAGTCTATTTCTCTTGTAATTGAGACATGCAATAGAAAGAAGCAAATTGCGATTGTTTTACCTTCAAAAATTCCTTCCATCAAATTAATATTGTTACCGCGCCTCTGACGCTTAACAAATTGGTATCAGAGCTTACGGTTCGTGATCATGGCCTCAACAAACAATCAGCTTCCTCTTCAATACCCTCGTCTTACCAAAGAAAATTATGGTAACTGGGCTATTAGAATGAAAGCTCTACTCGGCGCCTATGGTGTGTGGGAATTTGTTAACACTGGCTATGATGAGGCAGAGGATGAAGCCACGTTGAATCAGAACCAGAGGAATGCCTTGGAGAAGGTTCGAACGAAAGATCAATATGCCTCGTCGATCATCTATCAAGCGTTAGATGATTCTATATTTGAAAAAGTTTCGAACGCCACTACTGCTAAAGAGGCATGGGAGATTCTTCAAAACACACATCAAGGAGTTCAGAAAGTTCAGAAGATTCGCCTTCAAACCTTGATAGGCGAATTCGAGGTAATTTATATGAAAGAATCTGAATCGATTGCTGATTATTTCACAAGAATTTTGGCAATTGTTAATCAGATGAAAAGAAACGGAGAAGACGTTTCCGATGTTCGCGTTGTCAGGAAAATACTTCGGTCCTTAGACAAGAAGTATGATCATATTGAGGTTGCAATTGAAGAATCCAAAGACTTGGATGCCATGACAGTTGATGAAATTATGGGTTCATTACAAGCCCATGAAGAAAGATTGAGAAAGAAAAAGATTGAGCTGGTGGAGGAAGTTCTCCAAACGCAATTGACCATTCGAGATGAGAAGGAGCAAAGAAGAGATCTCGTACAAAATCGCGGGACAAATCAAGATCGTGATCGAGGTCGTAGCCGAGATCACTTTCGAGGAAGAGGTCGCGGACAAAGCAGAGGATATCCTGCTTGAAGTGATGGAGGATACCAGTACCAAAAAAGTGTTCGTGGAAGAGGAAAGAACTCGACAAGCCAATGGTATGATAAATCTAAAATCCGATGTTATCATTGCAATAAACTTGGCTATTACGCCTCTAACTGCTGGAACAAAGAAAGTAGCAGAGCAGATGAAAAGGCGAACTTGGTAAATAATGCTGATCAAGTTCTCTTATTGGCATTTAAAGAAGATGAAGAAGGTCAAAGCAATACGTGGTATTTGGATACTGGCGCAAGTAATCACATGTGTGGGAGAAAGAAAATGTTTGCCGAGTTAGATGAGACAATTAAAGGGAATGTCTCATTCGGTGATAATTCTAAAATTCTTGTTGAAGGGAAAGGTACAATTTTGATTCGCTTAAAGAATGGTGCACGTTAGTTTATTACTAATGTTTATTATGTTCCAAAAATGTCAAGCAATATCTTGAGTTTGGGATAACTTCTGGAGAAAGGTTATACTGTTCATATGAGAAATCTTAATCTTATGTTGAGAGATCGAAATAATAAACTGATTGCAAATGTGAAGATGTCGAAGAACAGGATATTTATTCTTAATATAAAGAGTGAGATGTCTCGATGTCTAAAGGCATGCAAAGATGATCCTTCATGGTTGTAACATTTGAGGTTCGGCCATCTCAATTTTGGCGGACTCAATTTGCTTTCTCGCAAGAAGATGGTTTATGGCTTACCACATATTGATCATCCCGATTAATTATGTGAAGGGTGTGTTATCGGCAAGCATTCCAGAACTAGCTTTCCGAAGGAGGCGACTTATCGAGCGAAGAAGCCGCTTGAGTTGATTCATTTTGATTTGTGTAGCCTGATCAATCCTCACTCATATGACAATCATCGATATTTTGTTACTTTTATTGATGATTTTACTCGGAAAATTTGGATGTATTTTTTGAAAGAAAAGACAGAAGTGTTTGATATTTTCAAATAATTCAAGAACCTGGCTGAAAAGAAAAGCGGCTATTTTATCAAGGCTTTGAGGACTGATCGTGGTGGAGAATTCACCTCAGCTATATTCAACAAACTCTGTGAAAATCATGGTATTCGGCGTTTCTTGACGGCCCCATATTCTCCTCAACAAAACGATGTGGCTGAACGGAAAAATAGAACCATTCTTGATATGGTTCGAAGCATGTTGAAGAGCAAAAATTTGTCCAAGGAACTTTGGGCAGAAGCTGTTTCGTGTGCCATCTATCTTCAAAATAGATGTCCAACATATGGACTTGAAGTCATAACTCCACAAGAGGCTTGGAACGGGAGAACGCCAAGTGTTTCGCACTTGAGAGTTTTTGGGAGCATTGCCTATGCTCATGTCCCGGATCAAAAAAGATCGAAACTTGAAGACAAGAGCAAAAAGCTCATCTTTATCGGGTATGACTCATCATCCAAAGCCTATCAATTATTTGACCCTAACACTTTGAAAGTATATGTAAGTAGAGATGTCAAGTTCGATAAAGATGGAATGTGGGAAGAAAATCCAAAAGAAGAAGCGAATGTTCGTGGTGATTCCAATCAAACGGAGTTGAAAAATCAACATTCACCTTCTTCTCCAACATCTTATTCAAGTTCATCAACACCATCCTCTTCAAATAGTGTCGATGAACCGCTAGTGCCAAGATCAAGAAGATTGTCTGAAATTTACGAAACTACCGAAGAGCTTTATCTTATATGTCTTCTTGCAGATTATGAACCACTTGCTTATGATGATGCTGCCAAAGAAGAAAAGTGGAAGAAAGCCATGAACGAAGAAATTAAAGCCATCGAGAAAAATCAAACATGGGAGCTTGCTAATCTTCCAAAGGACAAGAAATCAATTGGTGTTAAATGGGTGTACAAGGCCAAGAAGAATGAGAAAGGTGAAGTGACAAGGTACAAAGCTAGATTAGTCGTGAAGGGGTACAAGCAAAAAGCCAGAATCGACTATGATGAAGTTTTTGCCCCTGTCATTCGTATGGAAACGATTAGATTGATTATTTCCATTGCTGCTCAAAATAATTGGCGGATTTATCAAATGGATGTCAAATTAGCATTCTTGAATGGCATTATTGAAGAAGAAATTTATGTTGAACAACCCGAGGGGTTTGTTGCGAAAGGTCATTAAGACAAAGTGCTAAGATTGAAAAAAGCTCTATATGTGCTTAAACAAGCACCGAGAGCATGAAATTCCAAAATTGATGCATATTTCAAGGCGAATGGATTCTCTCAATGTCCAAACGAGCATGCACTCTATTTGAAGCAAAAAAAAGGTGATATTCTACTCGCTTGTTTATATGTTGATGATCTTATTTTTACAGGAAATAATTCGACGATGATTGATGCTTTTAAGGCATCGATGGTGAAAGAATTTGAGATGACCGATAATGATCTCATGAATTATTTTCTTGGTATCGAAGTGAAGCAAAGTGCCGATGGGATTTTTATTTCTCAAAAAGGATATGCAGAAAATATCCTTGAAAAATTCAACATGAAAAACTGTATGTCGATCAATACACCAATGGAGTGTGGAACCAAGCTTTCGAAGTTTGATTATGGTGCCGATGTTGATTCGACATATTATAGAAGCTTGATTGGAAGTTTGAGATACTTGACATGCACAAGACCAGATATTATGTATAGTGTTGGAATAATGAGTTGATACATGGAGAAGTCGAAATCATCTCGTCTTAAAGCTGCAAAGAGAATACTTCGGTATATCAAAGGTACTATTTCTCATGATTTACACTATTATTGCTCTGAATCTTTCAAACTTAGAGCTTATTCGGATAGTGATTATGATGGAGATATTGACGATTGAAAAAGCACCACCGGATTTGTATTTTTCTTGTGCGATACTGCTTTCACGTGGTCATCAAAGAAGCAATCGAGTATTACTCTGTCGACATGTGAAGCTGAATATGTAGCTATATCTTCATGTGTTTGTCATGCAATATGGTTGAGAAGACTACTCAAAGATATTTTTATGGAGCAGAAGAAAGCAACGGAGATTTTTGTTGATAATGATTTTGCTATTGCTTTGGTGAAAAATCCAATTTTTCATGAATGAAGTAAACATATCGATGTTTGATATCACTTCATCAGAGAACAGGTTAAAGAGAATGAAGTTGAAGTATTGCATGTGAAGACCGGAGATCAAGTAGCAGATATTTTTACTAAACCTCTTAAGATCAATGTTTTTCAAAAGTTCAAGAGCCTAATTGGAATGATCGATGGAAGAGAATTTGGTTTAAGGGGGAGTGTTAGAAATTAAACCAAATTTATTAGTACTTGTTTCCTTTTTGAGTCTGTTCGTATTTTCATATTTTGATTTTTCGTATATATGGTGAGATATTAAGAAATAAGATAAGATATTGTAAGATATTATTTCTAGTTATATTTTAGGAAAGTTTCCTAAGTCAAGTAGGTTTCCTAATTAGAATAGGTTTCCTAAAAAGAAGTTTACTATTTCGAATTAAACTATGGCCTATATATAGTCTATTTCTCTTGTAATTGAGACATGCAGTAGAAAGACGCGAATTGCGATTATTTCACCTTCAAAAATTCCTTCCATCAAATTAATATTGTTGCCGCGCCTCTGACGCTCAACAGGAACCTGTAGTCATCAAGAAACCGGTTGAGCATTGATGTGAAATAGTTTGCAAAAGAGAGAGCGAGCGAGCTTGGAATTAATTCCAAGTCTGTTCATAAAGGTAGTTGAAGCAACGGTAAGGTATAACATACTCATTGCTCTTCCTAATCATGCTCCTGAGCAGAACTGAGCAGCCAAGTACACTGACTATGATGTAATAAAAATTGGCTGATATATCAATCGATATCAACATTTCTCCAGAGTCTTTAGAGTAGCTCATAAACTCAACAACGCAGTTGATGAAATTCAAAATCTCCTCGATCAGATTAACAGAAACCTTGACCTGACGTGTGATGGAGGACGTGCCAGTTTGTAAGCCTCTAAACCTGGCCATTTCGCGTAAAAGGATGTCTGATGCTTGAATTTGAGCGTGACGCCAGTTCTCGACATAGAATATGGATAAAGCTAATAATGTCAGCACAGCCTTGGCATCCCATGAAAAGGATGACAACTCATCCAAAAGAGATTTCATCGTTTGCTGCACATCGTTGGTTTGCAGGGCCTTAATCTGTCGTGGCGCACATAGTTTTCGACATTAAATGTGGGAAGTAACAAGATCGAGAAGAATACCACAGAAAAGGATGCCAAGAATTTAATAAACCCACTGTTTGCTTCTTTTTTCTTGATAGAATGAGCAATTTTAGCGGCATAGATGTGTGCTTTTACTTTAATATAAGTTGTCATCTAAAATTGATCTCTAAGTAATTTTAAAACAATCTAAAATGGTCCGGAGCTTAGAAATGTGCTTTTACTTTAGTATAAGTTGTAATCCAAAATTAATTTCTAAGTAATTTTATAACAATCTAAAAAAGTCTGGAGCTCTCGGATTTGTATATTTCCACTTTCGACAGAGGAATGTCTTTGCTTATATGAGATTACCTTATCGTACAGTTTGTTAATGATTGATGACAAAGCAGCAGGAATTGTCAAGCTTATGTTCTGGCCTCGGTTACCCTGGAAAAACGAATTCACTTGTAAGTCCCAACCGTGGAATATTATGAACATAAGAGCATATAAACATGAGTATCTTTATAAACTTTGGCTGGACAAGAGTAAAATATGAAATTAATTTGAGCAGCAAAGGCATTTTGCCACGAAAAACTATTGCGCATTAAGATCCAGCCAACTAACCATGTAAACAAGTACATGGAAAAGAGACTATAGCATGAAGTTGGACTTGCTTGTCCACTACTTTACCTTTGCCCGAGTGTTGTCAGCAACATCATTGGCAAAGTCCATAGCTTGGTTGATGATTTGCTCGACGAGGCTCAGGTAATACTTGACATTAGCTTGTTCTGTGGTAGAGCTTGGCTGGATGGTGACGATCTTCATGAAGTCGTTGTTGCAGGTTTTGAGGAGGTCAAGATATCCGGTCATGAAGCCATTGCTTCCTGCCACCTCGGTCACGGGGTCATTGTTTCCGGCCATGGCCTTCATTCTGTCCACCCCATTCGTGAGGCTAATTTTTTCAGTCAGCTTGGTCGTGAGGCTAATGTTTTCGATCAACTCGGTCACGGAGTCATTGTTTCTGGCCATTTTCGGACGCAGGGAAAGGGAAAAAGGAACGAGTGAAGCAGAGAAAGTTTAAGGGTTTCAATGGAGGGAGTGAAGTGAAGGAGGAAGGCTTGTGTGGAGCAAACTGGAGGTCCCTTGTGACCTATTTATAACAATCCGAGGCCACAACACGACAACTTAGGAGCTGGCAAGAACGATTAATTAACGAGTCGTATCGGAGATATATATATTCTGCCAGCGAAGAGGCATGTGCACAACATTTTAAGGACGTTTAATTAACATTGTAACTGAGGGAGTGCGTTACTAGTCAGAAAAACCCAAAGTGGGTGGAGAGTGCTATATAAACATATGGTGAGATCTGGTGTAATAGTGAATTAAGGTATTTTACGTGTCAGATTCTTAGCGTGGCAATAATACATTGAGAAGCAAGGCCAGCATATTCGGGAGTTTTTGAAGCTTATTCACAAGAGTTGATTTGGGATGGCAGGTCACGGGGACAATGTAATCGATCAGTCACTTACACTACACGAGCCGCATAATTGACGGGGGCTTTGATTTCGTGAGACATTTTAAGTAATTATCGTTTTGATTTTCAAACGGGATGCATGTCGTAGGTAGGCCATGATTGAACCATACAAATCAATTTGTTTCCGCTTATTTTTATTTTTATTTTGCCCTCTGGTGCTCGTTCATACTGTGCATTGCATACTTTTGCATCCCTCGATGATTTCTTTGTTGGAGATGCGTTTCGAGTTTGAGCCCCATGAATGAAATCCGACCCAAATTGAAGTGTGTGGCTAATTGACCCCTATAATGTCTAGAGTAGAGCCAATCTTGGAGGAGGCAAAAATTATGGAAACAGATCCCGCCTTGAATTTTTAATCCTGTTTTTAGCTGGCCAAGCATTTTAGAGTTACGTGGAACCGTTTCAACTTCTAGCTCAATGTCAAATTTGCCCATAGGTTACAAGACAGAAAGTGTCGAAAAATTAATATTGAAAAAAATGATAAATCATTTGATAAATTAACATCTCCATAAGTAGAGATTCCTTTCCTCCACAAGTTTTATCTCCATGGTTGGATCCCTATTTCAACTAATCAAATTCCACTAGTTGAAATTTGGGGCGCTAAGTATATGCCATATAATAAGGTAGCACTCTTAACCTCGTGAAAAGATACTATGTCAGTTTTATAATCATAATCAAGGACTAAACAATTAACATATGTTTACCAACGCATTTTAAAATATTGACCTAGATCTATCGGATCGGCAGGTGATTTTCCATAGGGATGGCATTTAAACAATGATGTCATGCTTGCAAGGCCACGATGATGTCACAAAGATCGAGACCAATTGGCTGGACTTCATGTGTAAACGTGAAAAATAATAAGCTTTGAATGAATCGGCGACCAAAGGAGAATTAGACACGTTTATGAAATTAGATAGTGAGAAACTCGAAAGCGACCAGAAAATGCACTAATTTAAAATACATAAGTCTACAGTATGTTCAACAACCGCATAATATTTTGCAGTTGCTATCAAATGTTCGAGTTTTCATACTGCAGAGGTGATCGTGACTCGGTACCATTCGCAATCCATAAATCTAATAAACAAGTTTGAATTTGTAATCTCACATTGATGAATAATAGTCTGCACCATTAGTCTACCAAATGATCTTATTTTGATCACTTGCATTCGATAATAAGCGATAATCATCCGAGGTACTTTGAAAGATTGTTGATTATGTTGAAAAACATCATCTTCATTCACTTAATCAGATTACATCATCTATATATATATATATATATATATATATATAGTGAGCATTAGGGCTCACTAATTATGAAGAAGACTAAACTACCCTTTTAACACTCCCCCTCAAGTTGGGGCATAAACATCAAAGAGCCCCAACTTGTTACACAAAGTAATCACTCTATTCCCTTGCAATGACTTAGTGAAAAGATCAGCAAGTTGGTCTTCAGTCCGTGTGTATTGAAGTGTTATTTCCTTGTTTTGAATCTTTTCTCGCACAAAATGGCAATCCACTTCAATATGCTTCGTGCGCTCATGAAAAACTGAATTTGAAGCGATATGCATAACAGACTAGTTATCACAACACAAAACTGAAGGAGCTGAAGATGACATACTAAGTTTGGATAATAACATCCTCAACCAAATCAACTCACTAGTCACATGAGCCATGGCCCGATATTCCACCTCAGCACTCGATCGAGACACCACCTGTTGTTTCTTACTTTTCCAACTCACAAGATTGCCTCCTAAGAATACACAATAATCAAAAGTTGATCGCCTATCAAAAGGACAACCAGTCCAATCAGCAACAGAGTAGTCAATAACATCAAGGTGTCCATGATTCTTGAACAATATCCCTTTACCTGGTGCCCCCTTCAAGTATTTAATTATACATAGAACTGCCTCCCAATGTGTAGTACGAGGAGTACTCATAAATTGACTAACAACACTAACCGCAAAAGAGATAATTGGTCGGGTAACAGTTAAATGATTGAGCTTACCCACCAGTCTCTGATACTTACTTGGATCATGAAGTAATTCACCATGTTCTGCATCAAGCTTCACATTAGGGTCCATCGGAGTATTAACAGGCTTCACTCCAAGAAAACCAACCTCACTAAGAATATCCAGTACATATTTCCGTTGTGATAATGAGATACCATCACATGAGTAAGCCACCTCAACTCCCAAGAAATACCGCAAAGAACCCATATCTTTTGTGCTAAACTCTGCCTGTAAAAACTGTTTCAATTTATTTATGCCCACAGAATCACTACCAGTAATGATAATATCATCTACATATACAACCAGGAGAACACACCCAGCAAGGGAAGTAGAGCTAAATACAGAGTGATCTATAGTACAATGTCGCAAATCAAATCTAATAACTGCATCACTGAAATGACCAAACCAAGCACGAGTTTACTGTTTCAATCCATATAATGCCTTGAGTAGATGACAAACACTGGTAGACTCCCCCGAGCAACGAACCCCGGGGGTTGCTCCATATATACCTCCTCTACCAAGTCCCCATGAAGAAAGGCATTCTCAACATCAAGTTGGTGAAGAGTCCAACCATAATAGACATCAAGAGAGATAAAAATACGAACAGAAGGTATCTTTTCTACAGGAGAGAATGTATTATCATAATCAACTCCATATGTCTAGGTGTAACCTTTGGCAACTAGACATGCCTTCAGACGTTCAACAGTGCCACCTAGTTGAAACTTCACTGTGAAAACCCAACGGCATCCCACAGCCTGTTTCCCAGCAGGTAACGATGTAAGTTGCCATGTCCCATTATCCTGTAGTGCCTGCATTTCATCCTCTATAGCCTATCACCAACCTGGATGAGCAAGAGCCTCTGCAATAGTATTTGGCACAGACACAGCAGATAAAGAAGCAACAAACAAGGAATATATAGGAGAAAGAAAATCGTAGGATAAAAACTGAGAAAGAAGGTAACGAGTATGTGTATGATAAGACAAACCACTATAGGGAGTAAACCGAGGATTGGGTTGACCAACACAAGAGCGTGTTCCTTTGCGAAATGCAATGGGAATGTCATTGGTAGAATCAGGCCCAGAAGCAACTGGTGGATCAGAAGACGGGACATTGATCGGCAGAGAATCATGTATATCCAATGCTGGCGGCGACTGTACTACCTCACGTTGAACAAACTGGCGCCGTTGATAGGTCTTGTCAGCGAACTGAAAACTAGGCAATGACATTGATGACTCAGGCATATTCGCCAAGGGAATAGGCGGTAGTGGAGCCATAGTCGAAGATGGAACATCTTCATAAGGACTTGCTATAGAAGAGTAATATGACTGATTCTCGAAAAAGGTTACATCTGCTGAGACATACAACTGCCGACTCACTGGACTATAACACTTATACCCTTTCTAAGTTCGAGAATTCCCAAGAAACACACACTTGTCAGCTCGTGGATCGAGTTTATCATGACCAGGAGCAAGACGATGCACAAAATAGACACACCCAAACACACGAAGTGGTAAAGTAAAAAGTGGACTTGTAGGATGGATAGTAGAGAATGGTATGCCCCCATGAAGCATTGAGGATGGAAGGCGATTTATAAGATAGCATGATGTAAGAACAGCATGTCCCCAGTACATTTTGGGGGAGGTTCATATGAAAAAGGAGGCAACGGCCACATCCAAGAGATGATGATCTTTTCGTTTAGCCACCCCATTTTGTTGGGGGGTATAGGGACAAGAAGTCTGATGCAGAATCCCATGAGATATAAGAAATGATTGAAAACGAGAGGAAACAGCCATGTATTCTTTGGCATTATCAGAACGCAAACATTTAATAGAAACGTGATATTGATTGAGAATTTCAAAGTAAAACGTACGAAAACAAGAAAAAACTTTAGTTTGATCTTTTATTAAATATAACCACGTCATTCGAGAATAATCATCCACGAATGTAACAAAATATTTATAACCAGAAATATCACGACACGGTCCCCAAACATCAGAATGGATCAACTCAAAAGGATTTGACACACGACGCTGGACACAAGAAGGAAACGACACCCGATGGTGTTCGCCAAATTGGCAAGCATCACACTGGATAGGACTCATAGACTCTAAAATAGGTGAAAAATGACGAAGAATGTTAGGTGGTGGATGACCCATATGACAATGCATCTGAAATAAGTCGGAAGCAGTTTTCTTCTGAATAGTCGTAGCAATGAGGTCTTTGTTTTGGTAGTACGACCCATTGGACTCATGTCCGCCACCAATCATCCGTCCGGTCCTCAGATCCTAAAAGACGCAACGAGTGGAAGTACACGTTATAGAACAATTCAAATCTCTTATAAGAGAACTAACATAGAGCAAGTTATATGGGAAAGCTGGCAAATGGTAAACAGATGAAAGAGTAAGAAAGGGACCCAAGGTTGCATTCCCTTGACCAGTGATATGGGATTGTGAACTATCAGCAAGTGTAACGGAACTAGGTGACATAGAAGTAATATCAAACAACAACTTAAAATTACCAGTCATATGATTTGTGGCACTAGAGTCTACGACCCAGGAAGTGGGCACTGAAGAGAGTAAACAAGACGGACTACCTGAAGAAGTCTGTGCCAAAGTAGCAGTAGGAGCAGAGGAATCCACCACCTGGTTGTGATGCACTAAGGACTCATACTCGGCGCGAGTCAGCACAATTGTACTAGGTAATTCTTGTGACTGATCAGGAATCTTCTGTACTGGAGATTCTACTACTTTGGCATAAGCAGCCCGTGGACGAAGCTCACGATGTAGGGTATAGCAATAAGGCTTAGTATGGCCAGCTCGCTGACAATGGTTACAATAACGAGAACTTCCAGCACCCCTACCACCATCTCGGCCACGACTAGGAGAAAAGACAGACCTGCCACAGCCCCGAGGACCACACATCCTCGATCTCCACGGCCACCAGAAGACTGAGAGACCATAGCACTTACTACAGGTGCAAATGATAATGTGTCGGGCAAGCATCGAAGGACCCGAAAAAAGACCTCATCTACTGATGGAAGAATACCTTGGGAGATAATCTGTTGTCGGAGAGAAGAATGAGTAGGACCAAGCCCCCAGAGAAATAACACAACTCTCATATCCTGTTGGCGCTTGGCCAACTCTCTAATGTCATCAGTGTTGACACCTGATTTTTAGCCGATGCGTCATTAAAAATAGAAAATTCGAGATTATGGTTTTCGATCGCGACGGAGCCTGTTTCTTAAACAAAAAGTGTCGTTTTTTAATTCCGTCTGTTGGTCTAGCTTTTGTAAGCGATTTTCTATTCATTTCATGCAAAAACCCGAAAAGTCAAATAGTTGACTTTTGCGTTGACTTTTTGGTCACCCCTTTGATCAAAAGTCAACCCCAGGTCAAATTGGGGCTTTTCGCATAAAAAGATTCCTTTCAAGTTCAATTTCACTTTAGAAGTGGAAATTTCAGAAAAATTCAAAGATTTGATCATAAAATCAAGCTCCTAGTGAAAAGTCAACTAGAGTTTGACTTTTGGTCAAACCTTTGACCAAAAAAATTGAAAAAATACAAAAATCTACAAATCATTTTATTTTACATTCAATTTACTTTTGGCATTTGAAATTTTACAAAAATCGATTTAGAATCAACTTTTTCCCAAATTGCGAAATTTGATTCAAATCAGCCAAAAATGAAATTACTTCATTTCTTGTCATTTTTTAGGTTAGTTTTCTTCACGACATTTGATCTAGAGGTCATTATATATTCAATTTTTGAACCAATTTTGTGATTCCAAGCCAAACACAAAAACCCCTAATTTAGGCCCTAATAAGTGATTTTGATCGATTCTTCATGATGTGCGCAATTGAGGCACGAATGAGCCTAATTTCTTATATGAAATCCAAATTCAAAATCAATTTTGAAAGATTCACATGAATTTGAGTCAATTTGATCAATTTAGTGATCTAATGATAAAAAAAAGTCTAAGAGTAATTGGTCTAATTAGTGCAATTCAACTTGACCCACTCTAGACTAATATTCAATTTGATGAATTGAGACTCAATTTGGTTAATTGGATTTCAATTAAATTTGTTAGCCATGCAATTTCCCAAATTCAAGATTAATTGAGACAAACAAGTCAAATTGAGTCAATTTGTGCGTGAATTACAAATCGATCCAATCCGATTTGATCCAACTCAGTATTAATGGAATCAATTAATCATGATAGAGATCAAATTGTGCAAAATTGGAATCAAGGATTAAATTGATTCAATCAGACCAACCAGGGCCGGTCATATCCTCTTGAGCGCGAAAATGACAAAAATGCCCCTAAGAGAAATGACAAAAATACCCTTCTTCAAGAATTAAGCAAATTAATTAGGGGATAAGCAAATCAATCATGGCCATTCATTTAGAATTGATCATGTCCATCCATGATGCCATGTCACCAATCCTTAGCCTTTAAGGAATATTCTTAATCATTAAGGATGCATTTTGGACCATTGGATTAATCTAAGGGCTAAAATTCAAAGTTGAGGGAAGTATATAGTATTTTTCCCTCCAAAAATTAGAAGGGGGGGTTCATTTTCAGATCTGGTTTCTCTCTCCTCTCTCTCTCTCTCTCTCTCTCTCTCTCTCTCTCTCTCTCCCTTTCCCTCTCACGTCATCTCTCTCTCTCTCGAGCTCTCTCGGCAGCAGCCATTCCAGCCCCTTGTCGGCCACTTTCCGGCGAGCTGCTGCCCCACCGTCGTCCCCCACGGTGGCCCAAGGTCAGTCGCAACACCAGCTGGCTTCGCTGGTGGCCGGAGCACCTCCCTCCGGCGACATCTTCCTCTCGGCAGCATCACCGGCATTGCCGCCGGTGACTTGATCAGCCTGCTCAAGTGGCTGAACCGGCCCACCGGCGACCTCTTCCGGCGATCCAGAGCATCTGACAATCTTCCTCGGCGTTCTCACGTCGCTGTGGTGGCCGGCCTCTCATCAAACGGCCACTGGATCGCATCCTTAGCTTGAATTTTTGCTGATTAGTCTATTTGTGAGAAAACGAATCAATTCTCACAATATTTCATATACTCTATTGTCATAGGTTGGCCGAGCTTTCCGAGACTTCTCCGTGTCATTGTGATCTGAATACAGAGGCCGGATCGCTCGCTTGAGCATTGGAGCATTGTGAAACAAGGTAAGAACACTTGAGCATAATTCTGTAAATTCGTATCCAGTAAAATCTGCTTGTTTGAGATGCTGATTTGAGCTTGTTAATGTCAAAATCTGGCAAAGTGATAAACTAGAGAATCGTAGAGCTCGTCTTAAGCTTCGATTTGATATATCATATGCCTCGATCGGACTTGATTTACTATGTCAAAATACTTTTAGAAGTTAGGATCAGAACCTGAAACATGTTGTTCAAGTCTGTTCTGATGTCTTCCTGATTGACGTTGTGTTGTTTGATGATTTTTATGATTTTTTACGATCATTTTCTGGAAAAACTTCCTTCATGAGAGTTATAGAGCACATCTTGATCTGTTCATCATAAAATTTTCATAAAATTCTGAGCATGTTATCTTCATACGATTTGCAACGTCATATGCATGTGAACTGGTGACATATTGTTTTCAGTTCGACCTTCATGTGTTCATCGATTTTCATAAATTCGTGTGTTCGAGATATGAAAAAATTTTCTTCACGAAAGTTCTTCCTGAGATCGAGATCTTTCTATTGATACTAATTTCATCAAAATCGGAGATCATTTGAATTTTCAAAAGGAATTCTCACGACTTGATCAGTATCTGTGTCCAGATCTGATTTTCATTCCTTTGGAGTTCAAAAGATGTTTCTCCGAATTTGATAAAGTTAGAGTCCTTTTTTGCAAAAAATCAAAATCACAAAGTTGCTCATTGGGGTCTCATTATGTCAACTGGAAATTTTGAGGACCTAATAGCAATTTTTTGGGGGGCCAATTTGCTTAAAATCTCATGAGAAGTCTTCACGGGTTAAAATTCCATTTGCAGTTGAGTCCTTCGCGAAAATCGAATTTTATAAAAATTTGGAGGGCTTTCTAGCAAAAACTCAAAACATGAAAGTTGTTGCACACGGGGAATCCTAACCGCACAAAAATTTTCACGCGGTTTTGATAAGGTTTGTTATTTTTTCCCGCTATTATTTTGAAATTCATAACTGAACTGAGTCCAGCCTGTCACTGAGATTAAATTGGACATTTTCGGGAAAATTGGCTAGGATTTAGAAAAAATGGTCTTCTTGACTTTTGATCCTCATGTCATAAGCTTTCATGACACCTGAATCACTTCATTTGGACGTCATTAGGTTAGTTAATCACAGACAAACAGAAGCAATCCGAATTAGACATTAATTGAATAAGTGGTCTTTTTTATAAAGCCCACTTCTCATTGTTTGATTGGCTTCGAAACAAGGCCCATGGGCTTGAATGCATGCTCATTTTATTATTATACATGTGTTTGTTAGATGAATGTTAGGCCCGGTGCATGTTCGGCGGGTAGCTCATTCATGGTCATTAGAACCCGATTTTAGGGGTTAATTGATATGAGTTGCCGTTTTGTGAATACAAATGGTAGCCCATTATCATTAACCATTAATCAAATGATGTTAGATGATTAGGTGGGTGGTGAATCGAAATGCATGAAAAAACAAAGGCCGATCCCGAGGCCCGTGCTTAATTAGTAAATTGATTGCATCATTGTTCTTTCATATGTTGTCTTTTCATGAATGAATGCTATGAATGTAAACACCGACACCCGCGAGGCGGTCCATGGGAGGATAATCCAAAATTGAAAAGATCAAGGTGATTGATCGATGTCCAATCCGGTCTCAATTTGTACTCATTTGATGATGGTGCCAAACCGATGTCCAATCCGATTTCAATTTGTACTTAATTCATTCATGCCCGATTATGTCTCGGGCTTTCAATTCGTGTTGTAATAAACACCCGACGAGTTGCGGGTTTTTACTTTCTCGCACTTAGAATTAGCTCGTCTTTTCAATACTTCGAGTGTTTACTTTACGAAATGTCCTTTCAATACAATTGATTGTTTCTTTCTTTTTCTAGACTAAAATAGGATTAATTTAGAATCTTAATTGAAAATACAAAAACAAGATGCATGATCACATATTGGACTAAGACTTTGGCATGAAAATGGCAAAAAAAAAAACAAATGCATGACGACTTAGATAACAACCATGTTAAGTTTAGCGGTACCGAAAGGGCGTTAATAGAAATATTAAGGTAAGCTAGTCCCCGAACCTTTGATCTCTGATTTTCATAGAAATCGAAACGAAATTCCCGCGTTTCGATTGGGTATTCTAGCCGACCCCCGACCTAGACTAGTGGCGACTCCTTAAAAAATAAAATAAATCGATCCGCTGTCACGCGAGACATGGATTTAGGGAAAATCCACGTTCTTGATCAATGGGTCATATGGCTAAACAAAAATTTTTACACTTCAGTAAAATCATTTTTTATGAAGTGCCATATGAACCATCTCATGAACACTTATCTCTAAACCCGCCTCATTCGAGTTCGGCCCTCGAGGGGTAGGTCGCGACAGGCTTGGCGACTCCGCTGGGGACTAGGTTACAAACCTAAGTGGATTAAAGCCGTAATAAACTTGATTGGTTGTTATCTCACTCGTCTACATTTTGTAGCATCGACGGCATGTCAAAGTCGCGTGGAAAATGAGGTTAGTCTACTAACCATGTGTTAAATGATTTTATAGGTGGGAGCCATAAGGGGTGGAGTGAATGCAAACCCTTTGTTTTGTAGGTGGCGTTCGGGTGAATGTCGAATGTATGAGATTATATTGAAGTGTTGTTTGCTTTAGATTTAAATGCATGTTTACTTGCTTTAGCACGACACAATGCACCCACGTCCCGCGGTCTAAAACCTCGGATCGCTTTAGGGCACCTTTAGGAGGTATTAAGAGTGGAATCCGCATGTGAATCCATGTGGTAATCCATTCTTCAATACCGCTCATCTTGATTAGTAAGAAGTGCACCGGCCGACGTTAGTAGCGGTGGGTAAACTCTTCTTATCTAATTAAGGTGGGGACCTTAAACCTTTAGAATCCTACCCTTAGATGTCAAAACTCACATGTCTTCATGCGATGTGTCGATGTGTTTGCCATTTTATCTTCATGGTAAGGTTGATTGTATCGTTCTATAATTTCAATTACGCCATTTCAATTCCACGTTATATTCTTTTCTATAATGCGTGGTGATTAATCTCGATGCCCCAAATTAGGATTAGTCAAAATGGATATGTCGGAGATTCGAATCATCCCCGTGCCAAGAGCTCTCGTGACCATGTGGGAAAGTCTCGAGTCAAAGCAGAAGGATTACGTGGAAAAGAGGATCGGATATCTTCCTGCGCTCTTATACATCGAGCCTCGTGTTGCTATGATCAAAGCATTGTCTCATTTTTGGAACTCAAAGACATCTACTTTTGTGTTTGGTCGAAATGAGTTGACCCCTACAATTGAGGAGTACGATATTGCCATTGGTAGAGTCGGGTCTTTTGGTCTAGTTAGTCCTCCAATAGATATAGATCCAATAACTCTTTTGAGCCAATTCTTAGGAATCGACATTCTCCAAATCAAAGGCATTCTTAGAGGAAATTCCAATACACTCTCTTTCACATTCCTAGAACGACATTTTTCTAGCTTGCCAAAAGAATCGGGTAATCAAATTCCTCGAGTTTTTCTCTTAGCCTTCTTCGGTTTTGTGATTTTTCCATTTACCAAAAAGACCATGGATCCTTTGGTAGTTCACATTGTAAATCAAGTGTGTATGTTCAAAAGATTCTCCAATATGATCTTAGGTGAGACTTTCGTATCACTCAATAGGTTCAAACAAAACAAAAATGGTATCTTTAGAGCCCCAATAGGTTTACTCCAAATTTGGTTGGTCTCTCACCTCAAAGATTTTGGTTTGAGCTTGAAAATCATAGATGTGTCCAAAGATTGTCATCCTATCTCGCTCTTCCGAGAAAAGGAAAAAATCTTTCCCTTTTGGTCATTCTCAACTTGGTTTAGTTTTTTCAAGAACCTTGTTCCAAGTCAAATCTAATGGCATGTTCGTTGGCTTGGAAATCTCGAAGTGCGCCTTAATAACGGATCAGACAACCCAATCCCACTCTTGGGTCTTACGGGGTCTACGTCATATTACCCTTTTAGGGTGATCCGTCAATATCGCGCGCTTCAAAAGATTCCACCATTCCTCAAGCTGGGGTTATATCATTTTGACTATCGCAAAGATGTCATCCAAAAGAACCAAGTGGCGGATGTGAAGGAAATGATCAAGTCCATCATTGATATGTGGTACAAGTGTCACCCGGAGCCAATTCTCATTACCGATGAGTCGGAATTGGAAGGGGAAATGAAGATACATCATGCATTGCCGGAGTACATACACCGTCGTCTCGAGCCCGAGCTTAAAGTGGATCTCCCTAATGTCCCCGAGAAGCCAACTCAACAGCAAGCTATAGCCGCAAGAGCTCTTAGGGAAAAGAATGAGGCTTTAGCCGAGGTTGAACGTTTGACCCAAGAAAACAAACGAATTCGCCTCGCATCTAAAGAAGATCCATTAGGATTTTGGCTATATTCCATAAGGAAATCTCCTTTCATGTAATTTTTCTTTTATAGATTTGATGTATAAGGTTTCCTTTTTACTCATTTTAGTAATGATGTAATAGGATTCTCTTCTTGTCTTTAGATTGATTTATAGGGATTATGTTTCACGAATTTTGTTGTTAATAGTGAAATTTCCCTTTGTGTGTGCTTTCTTTTCCGAGATTCCAATGGAATATAGATGGGGCATCTTGATTAATCATTGCGTGTTACCCCTTTAATTGTATAATTTCTTGTGAAGAAATTGTGATAAGAGATTATTCACGTGATATTGGGATCATGAGAATATTTCTTATCTCTATTTCATCTAAAGAAAATATAAAATTGAAGGGTTTTATATTTTCATCTCAATTCATTTTCCGTATACTAATTTGATTTCTGTTTTTTACAGAAGGTATTAAAATACGGCTGAATCGCGTCTTATTATACGCACCCGTCGCCAAACAAGGATGGAAAACGAAGACACTCGTACCCGCGTTATTACCATCGAGAATCAAATGGCACAAATGATGGCGCTCTTAACTGATCTTGCAAATCAAGTAAAGAACTTCACACCTGTGGCTCCTGCTGCTGCGGCTTCTACTCCTAATGCGCCCACTAATGCGCCGGTGATAGATCCTGTTGACAAAGGACCTACTGAAGAGGTCCCCGTTAATGCCATTCCTACCGTCATTGATTTGGAAGCTCCACCTAAGGAGTCGCCTATGGCTCATATGGATGAAGAGAATGCGAGACGCCTTGCAAAATTGGAGGAACGCCTGTGCATGTTGCAAGGTTACCAACTCCAAGGCTTTGATAAGTTGTCGCCTTTTACAAAGGTGAAAGTCCCTGATTTTTACAAGGAGCCCGAGTTTTCAAGGAAGTATGATGGAACTGGGTGCCCTAAAACCCACTTGAAATACTATTTGAGCAAGATGGCTCGTTATTCCGATAACACCCCGCTGTTGATCAACAATTTTCAAGATAGTTTGGCTGATTCCGCCTTAACATGGTTCATCGAATTGGATTTGGAGAAAATATACACCTGGGAAGATCTTGCAGATGAATTCCTCCAACAATACAAGTTTAATACCGAAATTGCTCCAACCCGTGAAGAGCTGGTCCGGGTTGACAAAAGGAGAAATGAAACTTTTAGAGCATATGCCCAAAGGTGGAGAACTATGGCATCTCAAGTCAAACCTCCGTTGTCCGAGAAAGAGATCATGCAGTTGTTTCTTCGAGCTTTACCTCGAGAATACTTCGATAAGATGTTTAATAACACTTGCATTAATTTTCCCGCAATGGTGGAATTGGGAGAACGTATCGAAGGAATCATGCGAGAGGGTCGATTGTCCGAGATGACGACTCGCAGATTTACCTTAAAGAAGGATAAGGAGCCAACGGTGGAGGTTGCCTATATTCAAAATCCTAATGCTCAAAAGCCATTAAACACACCAATTCAAAGGTCCGTTGTGGAAACAGGGGGTTCTTCCCGAAATTTTGACCGAAAGGGAAAATCTCCACAAAGACAATTCACTCCGTTACCAAGACCTATGTCTCAGTTGCTGCCGATGTTGATTGAATAAAGACTCGTAGCAAAAGAAATCCCGAGAGACAACCCACCAAAGTTTGTTGGGTTTGATTTGGCAAAATCTTGCGTGTATCACATGGGTGAGAAGGGCCATGATGTGAACAACTGTTACACTCTCAAGGTCAAGATTCAGAACCTGTTGGATAAGAAGATCTTGTCGTTTAAAGATGCCACACCAAATGTTCAACAAAATCCGCTCCCTAATCATACCGAAGCCGTTAATGTGATATTTGGAGACGAGAATGAGAAATCTTTCTTGTTCGATGTGGCGAAGTTGGAAGAGCTATTGACTATAGCTAGAGATCAACCGAAAGAAGGAAATGTATCCCGGGAGGAGAAAATGTATTGCTTAGCCAAGATGGTTGCTTTAGGCATAATTCAGCCTCTTCAAGGAAGGAAACCCGAAGGGTCCATCGAGACCGCTGTAATTGATTTGTCGTCCGAGAAATTCTCATTCAAGTTCGCAAGTGAAGCCTCATGCTTTAAGCCAAAAGATGATGGATACGAGCCAGATGTTGATGAACCTTGGATTGACACATATTCCGATAGTGATTTGGAATGTGAGAGTAAGAATGCCTGTCGAGATCGTGAATTTATGAAGAAGGCTATCGAAAAAGATGAAATTGTTGATACCCTCGGACAGCCGAGTGGTAAATATGACTTCATAGTCAAATACACGCCACCTCCAAGTTTCTTCGTCGACCCAAGGGATATCGTTCCCGATGGATGGGGAGGCATGGATGATGAAAGCATGGATCACACATCTAAAGTCTTTGAACCTATACCCGTTAATGAAGACAAGGAGTATGTTTCTGACACAGATTCTGATCTTGGTGCTAGAAGGACTCATTGGGATCGTGAATTTGTAACGACCGCTTGTGAGCGTGATGAAGTGGATGATACTCTAAGGCAACCAAGTAGGAAGTATGACATTTTTGTCAAATGTTCGCCTCCGCCAAGTTTCTTTATTGATTTGAAAGACATTGTTCCGACTGGATGGAATGATGACGAAGATAATAGAGAAGTTCTTTCCGATGCTGATTCGGAATTTGAATACCATACCTCCCACTGGGATCGGGAGTTCGTTAGGAAAACGATTGAAAAGGGCGAAATTGTTGACACTCTTGGGCAGCCAAGTGGAAAATATGATTTCATGGTAAAATACTCTCCTCCTCCAAGCGCTTTTATCGACCCTAAGACTATCGTCCCGAGTGGATGGGGGTCCGAATTTGAAGATGATGGCATGGTAGCTGTGATTGATCCTGTTGTAATTGAATTGAATGCTACTTGTGAAATCCAAGCGCATGTTGTGGAACCTGTGGTTATAGATCTAATGGCTGATGGCTTCGGAAATATAGAGATCTCTAATGAAGATATTGAGCCTGTTGTGATCGAGTTGCCACCGAAGAAAGATGAGAATTTGAAAGCAAGAATATCTCCTGTTTATGACTCTAAGGCAGTTCCTTGGAATTATGAGTCTAATGAGATAGACGCTGTTACTCGGTCAGGCCGATGTTTTCCATCTCGTGAAGGTGTCGAGAAAAAGGCTGTAACTGAAGAAGAGGCGGAACAACTTCTCAAAACTCTCAAAACGAGTGAAGCAGAAGTGATCGAGCAATTAAGGAAAATGCCGGCTCAAATCTCGTTACTTGAACTATTCAAGTCTTCTGAGAAACATAGGAATGCTCTTTTAAAAGTTCTTAATGAAGTACATGTACCCGAGACAATTGGAGAGGTACAGTTGGAAGAGTTTATAGGTGCTATCCTTCTTAAGGATCAAATTTCTTTTTTCGAAAAGGATTTGCCGCCGGAAGGGCGAGCACACTCTAAAGCATTATACATCTCTGTTCAACACTTTGATACAAGGATATCAAGAGTACTTATTGATAATGGTTCCGCTCTCAATATCTGTCCGTTATCAACTTTGCGCCGTCTAGGTGTGGGTATGGATAATGTTCGTCCTTCTAAAACTCCAGTCAGGGCCTTTGATGGCATGAAAAAGGAAGCTCTTGGAGAAATTGACTTACAACTGATGATTGGTCCAGTTATGTTCGCTCAGAAATTTCAAGTGCTTGATATCCCAAGTAACTTCAGTTTGTTGTTGGGACGACCTTGGATTCACGCTGCGGGAGTTATACCCTCAAGTCTACATCAGATGATCCGCTTTGTCGTCTGTGGCAAGATTATAACTGTTCATTGCGAAAAGGATACCGAAACCTTCAACAATACTGCAATTCCTTATGTGGAGCCAGAAGTAAAAGGAGAATCAAGTTACTACTCATTTGAGTTAGTGTCAGTATCTCATGTGCCCGCGGGCACTGTTGTGAGAAAGCCTCACTATTCAAAGGCAGCCCTTATGTCTAGCAAAGTATTGATCGAGTATGGATTCACTATTGGCAAAGGATTGGGAAAGCTGTCCCAAGGTATCCTCACACCCATTGAGGTGACTAAGAGAAAGAAACGAGAAGGCTTAGGTTACCAAGGCGATCAACAAGATCAAGGTAATCAGAAAAGCCCGAGCATCAAAGAAAAGAGTTACCGACGTTTACTCCCTCCTCCGTTGAAAGATTTCTTCCCTGGACCGTCAAAGTTCCTTCAAGATGAAGAAATAGACATCTATGATATCGTCGACTTATTTGAAGAAAGTTTTGTGGGTGCCATTTCCGAGAGTTTCGAGGATGATCCACTTACTAATCCCGCTGTGTAAGGGATGTTTCCATGTTCTACTTTGTTTTCAGTTGTTTTCAATTGTAATCCATTTAATTCTCCCCTGCGAGGGAATTCCATTTGTTCATTTCATTTGTTTCGTTCATTTCATATGTTGTAATAATTCGGATCACGAGCTTCGGATCCAAAACACTATATGACATTTACTGCATATCAATAAAAGCATTCTCATGTTTTGTTAATAGACGTGCGAAAGTATACCAAACCAGCCCTATGATGATGCTTTGAGGCCTGGACTTTTGCACGATCTATAGTTTTCAAAATATTTTTTGGAACAAGAATGTCCAATGATATGAGGACGAGTTCCCCATGAAATTTTCGAAAATTCAGAATTCGAAAAGTTGTTTTCATTACGTCTTCATGCATTGCATTTCTTATTTTTATATACTGACCATTTTGTTGTTACATCTCAGGCATGACACTTTGCATAATCATAATAGTCATATGCATGGCTTGGATTCATGTCCAAAAAACTCATACGAATCTGATTATTCTGATCCCGAAAATGAAGAAGATTCCCAGGCTATTAAAAGAGAATGGATTCAACATGAAGAATCTAAACCTCCTACGGAAGAACAAACTGTCGTTATAAATTTGGGTGATTCTGAAAATCCCAAAGAAACAAAAATTGGAGCAAGTCTCTCTCAAACAGATGCTGATCGACTGATCGAACTATTGAAAGAGTATCAGGATGTCTTTGCTTGGTCTTATGCTGACATGCCGGGTCTGGACCCCAATATTGTAGAACACACGCTGCCTCTTGATCCTGCCATTCCGCCTAAGAAACAGAAGCTTAGGAGGACGAAGCCAGAATTATCCAAGAAGATTGAGGAAGAAGTCATGAAACTGTTAAAAGTTAATTTCATTGAAGTCACTCATTATGCTGACTGGATTGCTAATGTCGTCCCAGTCATGAAGAAGGATGGGCGAGTTCGGGTATGTGTCGATTACCGCGACTTGAACAAAGCAAGTCCCAAAGATGATTTCCCATTACCACATATTGACGTCCTGATCGACAGCACCGCAGGATTCGAATTATTTTCTTTCATGGATGGTTTCTCTGGCTATAACCAAATCCGAATGAAGGAAGAAGATAAGACTAAAACATCTTTCATCACCCCATGGGGAACATTCTGTTACAAGGTTATGCCCTTCGGCTTGAAGAATGCGGGGGCAACTTACCAAAGAGCCATGGTGACACTATTCCATGACATGATGCATAAAGAGATTGAAGTTTATGTCGATGACATGATCGCTAAATCGCGAAGAGGTGAAGACCACATTGAAGTTTTGAAGAAACTTTTTGATCGACTTAGAAAATTCAAGTTAAGGCTTAACCCCGCTAAGTGCATTTTTGGGGCAAAGTCTGGAAAGCTCCTTGGATTTATGGTTAGTAACAAGGGCATCGAGATTGATCCCTCGAAGGTGAAGGCCATTTGTGATTTGAAACCTCCTTCTACTGTTAAGGAAGTTCGAAGCTTGTTGGGAAGATTGAATTATGTTGCAAGATTCATTTCCCAGTTATCAGAAACAGCCAAACCATTCTTCAAGCTATTGAAAAAGAATGCCAAAGTTGAATGGAATGAAGATTGTCAAAAATCCTTTCAACAATTAAAGCAATATCTTTCACAGGCACCAGTTTTGGTACCGCCTGCTTCAGGTATACCTTTGATTTTGTATCTCACCATTCACGATGAGTCTTTGGGAGCTATGTTAGCGCAGAAGAGACCAGAGGATGGAATGGAACGTGCTATTTACTACCTCAGCAAAAAGTTTACTTCTGGTGAAGCTCAATACCCAAAAGTTGAGAAAACATGTGTAGCCTTAATTTGGGTATTACACAGACTACGACAATACACTCTTCACCATCGCATTCTACTTGTGAATGAAAACGATCCTATCAAGTATCTTTTGGAAAAGCCTGCACTGGTTGGAAGGCTTGCCAAATGGCAAATATTGCTCTCTGAGTTTGATATCCAGAGCATGTCTCAGAAGTCCGTCAAAGGGCGAGCCATAGCTGATATGTTGGCTGAAAGTCCCTTAAAGTCAGACTACTGGGATGAAATTGATGAAAGAATCCATCTGGTGTCACAAGACAAGTGGGTCATGTATTTTGATGGAGCCGTTAACCTCTCCGGTTCAGGTACTGGAGCAGTCTTGATATCCCCATCGGGTCAGCATTATCCAGTAGCCGCAAAGTTGGTATTTCCTTGTACCAATAACATTTCAGAATATGAAGCTTGCATCCTCGGTCTTCAATTAGCCATTGATATGAAGGTTAAGAGATTACAAGTTTATGGTGATTCTGCACTTATCATTCTCCAAACAGGAGGTGAATGGCAAACTCGTGATTCGAAACTGATTCCTTATCATGAGTATCTTAAAGACTTGGTGGAAGAATTCGAAGAGATCTCATTTGATTATTTGCCAAGATCTCAGAATCAATTTGCTGATACTTTGGCAACATTATCCTCAATGTTACAAGTAACTGATGGATTGAACATTGATCCTTTGCAAATCGACGTTTTAAAGGAGCCTGCATATTGCATGGTTATAGAAGAAGAACTCGATGGTCAACCATGGTACTATGACATCATGAATTACCTTCGAGAAGGAAAATTCCCTCAAGGAAGTCAAGCTACGGATCGGAAATACTTGACTAAATTAGCTTCCAAATTCTTTCTTAGCGGAGGTGCTTTGTACAAGAGATCTTTCGATTCGGTCCTGCTGAAGTGCGTAGACACCAAAGAGGCCAATTTATTAATGAAAGAGATACATGAAGGAGAATGTGGTCCTCATATGAATGGCCATCTTCTAGCAAGAAAGATCATGAGGCTAGGTTATTATTGGTTAACCATGGAAGCCGACTGCATTCAACATGTTAGATGTTGTTATCAATGTCAAATTTATGGGAACAAAATCAATGCTCCCCCAAATGAATTACATCAAATGTCCGAGGCATGGCCTTTTTCAATGTGGGGGATTGACATTATCGGACCAATTAATCCTAAGGCGTCAAATGGACACCGTTTCATTCTAGTGGCTATTGATTACTTCACCAAATGGATTGAAGCCAATTCTTATGCTCACGTCACTGCGAGAAGTGTGGCAAAATTTATTCGTCGAGACATTATTGCTCGATACGGGGTTCCCGAAGCAATTATCACGGATAATGGGTCAAACCTGAATAACAAAGTAGTGGATGAGCTACTCAATAAGTTTCACATTCGCCACTTGAATTCTTCTCCTTACCGCCCACAAATGAATGGAGCTGTTGAGGCGGCAAACAAGAATGTAAAGAAGATTCTGTCCAAGACGGCAGAAAATTACCGAGATTGGCACGAGCGGTTGCCGTACGCGCTAATGGCTTATCGAACTTCTATTCGCACTTCGACTGGGGCAACACCATTCTCATTGGTATATGGGATGGAAGCAGTTTTACCTGTGGAAGTGGAAATTCCTTCATTAAGGGTACTTTCGCAAATAAAGCTTTCCGAAGCAGAATGGATTCAACAAAGATTTGAACAGCTTAATATGATTGATGAAAAAAGGGTAAAAGCCCTGTGCCATGGACAAAGCTATCAAAAACGAGTAGCTAAGTCATTCAACCGTAAAGTTCGACCCAGGCATTTTGAAATCAATGACCTGGTTTTGAGGAAAGTCTTGCCCATTATTCCAGATCGTGGAAAGTTCACTCCCAATTATGAAGGGCCGTATGTCATCAAGAAAGTGTTGCCTGGTGGAGCATTGATTCTTGTAGAAATGGATGGCCGAGAGTTGCCGTTTTGTGAATACAAATGGTAGCCCATTATCATTAACCATTAATCAAATGATGTTAGATGATTAGGTGGGTGGTGAATCGAAATGCATGAAAAAACAAAGGCCGATCCCGAGGCCCGTGCTTAATTAGTAAATTGATTGCATCATTGTTCTTTCATATGTTGTCTTTTCATGAATGAATGTTATGAATGTAAACACCGACACCCGAGAGGCGGTCCATGGGAGGATAATCCAAAATTGAAAAGACCAAGGTGATTGACCGATGTCCAATCCGGTCTCAATTTGTACTCATTTGATGATGGTGCCAAACCGATGTCCAATCCGGTTTCAATTTGTACTTAATTCATTCATCCCCGATTATGTCTCGGGTTTTCAATTCGTGTTGTAATAAACACCCGACGAGTTGCGGGTTTTTACTTTCTCGCACTTAGAATTAGCTCGTCTTTTCAATACTTCGAGTGTTTACTTTACGAAATGTCCTTTCAATACAATTGATTGTTTCTTTCTTTTTCTAGACTAAAATAGGATTAATTTAGAATCTTAATTGAAAATACAAAAACAAGATGCATGATCACATAGTGGACTAAGACTTTGGCATGAAAATGGTAAAAAAAACAAATGCATGACGACTTAGATAACAACCATGTTAAGTTTAGCGGTACCTGTTGACACCTAATTTTTAGCCGATGCGTCATTAAAAATAAAAAATTCGAGATTATGATTTCCGATCGCGACGGAGCCTGTTTCTTGAACAAAAAGTGTCGTTTTTTAATTCCGTCTGTTGGTCTAGCTTTTGTAAGTGATTTTCTTTTCATTTCATGCAAAAACCCGAAAAGTCAAATAGTTGACTTTTGCGTTGACTTTTTGGTCAACCCTTTGACCAAAAGTCAACCCCATGTCAAATTGGGGCTTTTCGCATAAAAAGATTCCTTTCAAGTCCAATTTCACTTTAGAAGTGGAAATTTCAGAAAAATTCAAAGATTTGATCATAAAATCAAACTTCTAGTGAAAAGTCAACTAGGGTTTGACTTTTGGTCAAACCTTTGACCAAAAAAATTGAAAAATATAAAAATCCAAAAATCATCTTATTTTACATTCAATTTACCTTTGGCATTTGAAATTTTACAAAAATCGATTTGGAATCAACTTTTTCCCAAATTGCGGAAGTTGATTCAAATCGGCCAAAAATGAAATTACTTCATTTCTAGTCATTTTTTAGATTAGTTTTCTTCACGACATTTGATCTAGAGGTCATTTTATATCCAATTTTTGAACCAATTTTGTGATTCCAAGCCAAACACAAAAACCCCCAATTTTAGCCCTAATCAGTGATTTTGATCGATTCTTCATGATGTGTGCAATTGAGACACGAATGAGCCTAATTTCTTATATGAAATCCAAATTCAAAATCAATTTTGGAGGATTCACATGAATTTGAGTCAATTTGATCAATTTAGTGATCCAATGATTAGGAAGTCTAAGAGTGATTGGTCTAATTAGTGCAATTCAACTTGACCCACTCTAGACTAATATTCAATTTGATGAACTGGGACTCAATTTGGTTAATTAGACTTCAATTAAACTTGTTAGTCTAGCTCGGTCATGCAATTACCCAAATTCAGAGCTAATTGACTCAAATCGGTTTAATTCAAATTGAACTGATCCGATCAGACTAGTCATTTTCCGGTCGAAAATTTTGATGATCGATAATCCGGTCGGACCAACCAAGATCAGTCACATCCTCTTAAGTGCAAAAATGACAAAAATGCCCTTAATAAAAAATGACAAAAATGCCCTTAATTAAGAAAGACAAAAATGCCCTTCTTCAAGGATTAAGCAAATTAATTAGGGGATTAGCAAATCAATCATGGCCATTCATTTAGAATTGATCATGTCCATCCATAATGCCATGTCATCAATCCTTAGCCTCTAAGGAATATTCTTAATCATTAAGGATGCATTTTGGACCATTTGATCAATCTAAGGGCTAGAATTCAAAGTTGAAGGGGGTATATAGTGTTTTCCCTCCAAAAATCAAAGGGGGGATAATCATTTTCAGATCTGAATTCTCTCTCCTCTCTCTCTCTCTCTCTCTCTCTCTCTCTCTCTCTCTCTCACGATCAGCCCTCTCTCTCGCCACTCCCTCTCGGCCGCCGGCCTTCCGGCCCCTTGCCGGCCCCTTTCCGGCGAGCCGCCGCCACACCGGCGTCCCCCACGGCGGCACAAGGCTGGTCGCAACACCAGCCACCTCAGCTGGTGGCCGGAGCACCTTCCTCCGGCGGCTTTTCTCCCTCGGCAGCATCACCGGCAATCCTGCCGGTGACTTGTTCAGCCGGTTCAATCGGCTGAACCGCCTCTCCGACGACCTCCTCCGGCGATCCAGCCCCTCCGACTACATCCCTCGGCGTCCTCAAGTTGCTGTGGTGGCCGGCCTTTCGTCAAACGGCCACCGGATTACATCTTAAACTTGATTTTTGCTGATTCGTTTATTTGTGTGAAAACGAGTCGATTCTCACATTATCTCTTGTAATCCGTTATCGTAGATTGGCCGAGCTTTCCGAGGTCTCTCCGTGCTATTCCAGATCAGAATACGGAGGCCGGATCGCTCGCTTGAGCGTTGGATCATTGTGAGACAAGGTAAGAACACTTGAACTCAATTCTGTAAATTCGTGTTCAGTGAAACCTGTTGGCTTGAGATGCTGTTTTGAGCTTGCTAACGTCGAAATCTGATGAAATGATAAACTAGAGAGTCGTAGAACTCGTCTTAAGCTTCGATTTGATATATCATATGCCTCGATCAGACTTGATTTGCTATGTCAAAACACTTCTAGAAGTCAGGATCAGAATCTGTAATTTGTTGTTTAAGTCTGTTCTGATGATTCCCTGACTGACGTTGTGCTGTTCGATGAATTTTATGATTTTCTACAATCATTTTCTGGAAAAACTTCCTTCATGAGAGTTGTAGAACACATCTTGATCTGTTCACTGTAAAATTTTCATAAAATTCTAAGTATGTTAGCCTAGTACGATTTGCAACGTCATATGCATGTGAATCTGGTATCATGCTGATTTCAGTCGACCTTTGTGTGTTCTTCGATTTTCATAAATTCGTGTGTTCGAGATATGAAAAAATTTTCTTCACGAAAGTTCTTCCTGAGATCGAGATCTTTCTATTGACACTAATTTCATCAAAATCAGAGATCATTTGAATTTTCAAAAGGAATTTTCACGATTTGATCAGAATCTGTGTCCAGATCTGATTTTCATTCCTTTGGAGTTCAAAAGATGTTTCTCCGAATTTGATAAAGTTAGAGTCCTTTTTTGCAAAAAATCAAAACTACAAAGTTGTTCATTGGGGTCTCATTATGTCAACTGGAAATTTTGAGGACCTAATTGCAATTTTTGGGGGGTCAATTTGCTTGAAAAGTCTTCTCGGGTTAAAATTCCATTTGCAATTGAGTCCCTCGCAAAAATCGAATTTTATAAAAATTTGGAGGGCTTTTTAGCAAAAACTCAAAACATGAAAGTTGTTGCACACAGGGAATCCTAATGGCACAAAAATTTTCGCGCTGTTTTGATAAGGTTTGTTATTTTTCCCGCCTTTGTTTTGAAACTCATAACTGAACCGAGTCCAGCCTGTCACTGAAATTTAATTTGATATTTTCGGGAAAATTGGCTAGGATTTAGAAAAAATGGTCTTCATGACTTTTGATCCTCATGTCATAAGATTTCTAATGACACCTGAACCACTTCATTTGGACGTCATTAGGATAGTTAATCATTCTTAAACAGAAGCAATCCGAATTAGGCTTTAATTGAATAAGTGGTCTTTTTTATAAAGCCCACTTCTCATTATTTGATTGGATTTGAAACAAGGCCCATGGGCTTGAATGCATGCTTATCTATCATCATGCATGTGTTTGTTAGATGAATGTTAGGCCCGGTGCATGTTCGGCGGGTAGCCCATTCATGGTCACTAGAACCCGACTTTAGGGGTTAATTGATATGAGTTGCCGTTTTGTGAATGCAAATGGTAGCTCATTATCATTAATCATTAATCAAACAATGTTAGGTGATTAGATGGGTGATGAATCGAAACGCATGAAAAACAAAGGCCGATCCCGAGGCTCGTGTTTAATTCAATGATTTGTTTGCACCATTGTGTTTTTTTTTATATGTCATTCGTTATGAATGAATGTTATGGATGTAAACATCGACACCCGAGAGGCGGTCCAAGGAAGAAAAATCCGAAGTTAAAAAAGTCAAGGAGATTGACCGATGTCCAATCCGGTCTCAATTTGTACTCATTCGATGATGGTTCCAAACCGATGTCCAATCCGGTTTCAATTTGTACTTAATTCATTCATTCCCGATCATGTCTCGGGTTTTCAATTTGTGTTGTAATAAACACCCGACGAGTTGCGGGTTTCCACCTTTTTTCTTCTTTCTCGCACTTAAAATTAGCTCATCTTTTCAATATTTCGAGTGTTTACTTTATGAAATGTCTTTCAATACAATTGATTGTTTCTTTCTTTTTCTAGACTAAGATAGGATTAGTTTAGAATCTCAAATGAAAATACAAAAACAAGATGCATGATCACCTAGTGGACTAAGACTTTGACATGAAAATGGTAAAAAACAAATGCATGACGACTTAGATAACAACCATGTTAAGTTTAGCGGTACCGAAATGGCGTTAATAGAAATATTAACGTAAGCTAGTCCCCGAACCTTTGATCTCTGGTTTTCGTAGAAACCGAAACGAAATTCTCGCGTTTCGGTTGGGTATTCTAGCCGACCCCCGACCTAGGCTAGTGGCGACTCCTTAAAAAATAAAATTGATCCGCTGTCACGCGAGATATGGATTTAGGGAAAATCCACGTTCATGATCAATGGGTCATATGGCTAAACAAAGGATTTACACTTCAGTAGAATCATTTTTATAAGATGCCGTATGAACCATCTCATGAACACTTATCTCTAAACCCGCCTCATCCGAGCTCGGCCCTCGAGGGGTAGGTCGCGACAGGCTTGGCGACTCCGCTGGGGACTAGGTTACAAACCTAAGTGGATTAAAGCCGTAATAAACTTAATTGGTTGTTATCTCACTCGTCTACATTTTGTAGCATCGACTGCATGTCAAAGTCGCGTGGAAAATGAGGTTAGTCCACTAATCATGTGTTAAATGGTTTTATAGGTGGGAGCCATAAGGGGTGGAGTGAATGAAAACCCTTTGTTTTGTAGGTGGTGTTCGGGTGAATGTCGAATGTATGAGATTATATTGAAGTGTTGTTTGCTTTAGATTTAAATGCATGTTTACTTGCTTTAGCACGACACAAATGCACCCACATCCCGCGGTCTAAAACCCCGGATCGCTTTAGGGTACCTTTAGGAGGTATTAAGAGTGGAATCCGCATGTGAATCCATGTGGTAATCCATTCTTCAATACCGCTCATCTTGATTAATAAGAAGTGCACCGGCCGACGTTAGTAGCGGTGGGTAAACTCTTCTTATCTAATTAAGATGGGGACCTTAAACCTTTAGAATCCTACCCTTAGGTGTCAAAACTCACATGTCCTCATGCGATGTGTCGATGTGTTTGCCATTTTATCTTCATGGTAAGGTTGATTGTATCGTTCTACAATTTCAATTACGCCATTTCAATTCCACGTTATATTCTTTTCTATAATGCGTGGTGATTAATCTCGATGCCCCAAATTAGGATTAGTCAAAATGGATATGTCGGAGATTCGAATCATCCCCGTGCCAAGAGCTCTCGTGACTATGTGGGAAAGTCTCGAGTCAAAGCATAAAGACTACGTGGAAAAGAGGATTGGATATCTTCCCGCACTCTTATACATCGAGCCTCGGATCGCCATGATCAAGGCATTGTCTCATTTTTGGAACTCGAAGACATCCACTTTTGTGTTTGGTCGAAATGAGTTGACCCCTACAATTGAGGAGTACGATATTGCCATTGGTAGAGTCGGGTCTTTTGGTCTAGTTAGTCCTCCAATAGATATAGATCCTATAACTCTTTTGAGCCAATTCTTAGGAATCGATATTCTCCAAATCAAAGGCGTTCTTAGAGGAAATTCCAACGCACTCTCTTTCACATTCCTAGAACAACATTTTTCTAGCTTGTCAAAAGAATCGGGTAATCAAATTCCTCGAGTTTTTCTCTTAGCCTTCTTTGGTTTTGTGGTTTTCCCATTCACCAAAAAGACCATGGATCCTTTGGTAGTTCACATTGTCAACCAAGTGTGTATGTTCAAAAGATTCTCAAATATGATCTTAGGCGAGACCTTCGTATCACTCAATAGGTTCAAACAAAACAAAAATGGTATCTTTAGAGCTCCAATAGGTTTACTCCAAATTTGGTTGGTCTCTCACCTCAAAGATTTTGATTTGAGCTTGAAAATCATAGATGTGTCCAAAGATTGTCATCCTATCTCGCTTTTCCGAGAAAAGGAGAAAATCTTTCCCTTTTGGTCATTCTCAACTTGGTTTAGTTTTTTCAAGAACCTTGTTCCAAATCAAATCCAATGGCATGTTCGTTGGCTTGGAAATCCCGAGGTGCGCCTTAATAACGGATCTGACAACCCAATCCCACTCTTGGGTCTTACGGGGTCTACGTCATATTACCCTTTTAGGGTGATCCGTCAATATCGTGCGCTTCAAAAGATTCCACCATTCCTCAAGCTGGGGTTATATCATTTTGATTATCGCAAAGATGTCATCCAAAAGGACCAAATGACGGACGTGAAGGAAATGGTCAAGTCTATCATCGATATGTGGTACAAATGCCACCCGGAGCCGATTCTCATTACCGATGAGTCGGAATTGGAAGGGGAAATGAAGATACATCATGCATTGCCGGAGTACATACACCGTCGTCTCGAGCCCGAGCTTAAAGTGGATCTCCCTAATGTCCCCGAGAAGCCAACTCAACAGCAAGCTATAGCCGCCAGAGCTTTTAAGGAAAAGAATGAAGCTTTAGCCGAGGTTGAACGTTTGACCCAAGAAAACAAACGAATTCGCCTCACATCTAAGGAAGATTCATTAGGATTTGGGCTATATTCCATGAGGAAGTCTCCTTTCATGTAATTTTCCTTTTATAGATTTGATGTATAGGGTTTCCTTTTTACTCATTTTAGTAATGATGTAATAGGATTCTTTTCTTGTCTTTAGTTTGATCTATAGGGATTGTATTTCACAAATTTTGTTGTTAATAGTGAAATTTCCCTTTGTGTGTGCTTTCTTTTCCGAGATTCCAATGGAATATAGATGGGGCATCTTGATTAATCATCGCGTGTTACCCCTTTAATTGTATAATTTCTTGTGAAGAAATTATGATAAGAGATTATTCACGTGATATTGGGATCATGAGAATATTTCTTATCTCTATTTCATCTAAAGAAAATATAAAATTAAAGGGTTTTATATTTTCGTCTAAATTCATTTTCCGTATACTAATTTGATTTCTGTTTTTTACAGAGAGTATTAAAATACGGCTGAATCGCGCTTTATTATACGCACCCGTCGCCAAGCAAGGATGGAGAACGAAGACACTCGTACCCGTGTTATTACCATCGAGAATCAAATGGCGCAAATGATGGCGCTCTTAACCGATCTTGCAAATCAAGTAAAGAACTTCACGCCTGTGGCTCCTGCTGCTGCGGCTTCTACTCCTAATGCGCCGGTGATAGATCCTGTTGACAAAGGACCTGTTGAAGAGGTCCCCGTTAATGCCATTCCTACCGTCATTGATTTGGAAGCTCCACCTAAGGAGTCGCATGTCGCTCATATGGATGAAGAGAGCGCGAGACGTCTTGCAAAATTGGAGGAACGCCTGTGCATGTTGCAAGGTTACCAACTCCAAGGTTTTGATAAGTTGTCGCCTTTTACAAAGGTGAAAGTTCCTGATTTTTACAAGGAGCCCGAGTTTTCAAGGAAGTACGATGGAACTGGGTGTCCTAAAACCCACTTGAAGTATTATTTGAGCAAGATGGCTCGTTATTCCGATAACACCCCGTTGTTGATCAACAATTTTCAAGATAGCTTGGCTGATTCCGCCTTAACGTGGTTCATCGAATTGGATTTAGAGAAAATTTGCACCTGGGAAGATCTTGCAGAAGAATTCCTTCAGCAATACAAGTTTAATACCGAAATTGCTCCAACTCGTGAAGAACTGGTCCGGGTTGACAAAAGGAGAAATGAAACTTTTAGAGCATATGCCCAAAGATGGAGAACTATGGCGTCTCAAGTCAAACCTCCGTTGTCCGAGAAAGAGATCATGCAGCTGTTTCTTCGAGCTTTACCTCGAGAATACTTCGACAAGATGTTTAATAACACTTGCATTAATTTTCCCGCAATGGTTGAGTTGGGAGAGCGTATTGAAGGAATAATGCGGGAAGGTCGATTGTCCGAGACGACGACTCGCAGATTTACCTTAAAGAAGGATAAGGAACCAACGGTGGAGGTTGCCTATATTCAAAATCCTAATGCTCAAAAGCCATTAAACGCACCAGTTCAAAGGTCCGTTGTGGAAACAGGGGGTTCTTCCCGGAATTTTGACCGAAAAGGAAAAGCTCCGCAAAGACAATTCACTCCGTTACCAAGACCTATGTCTCAGTTATTGCCGATGTTGATTGAACAAAGGCTCGTAGCAAAAGAAATCCCGAGAGACAACCCACCAAAGTTTGCTGGGTTTGATTTGACAAAATCTTGTGTATATCACATGGGTGAGAAGGGCCATGATGTGAACAATTGTTACACTCTCAAGGTCAAGATTCAGAACCTGTTGGATAAGAAGATCTTGTCGTTTAAAGATGCCACGCCAAATGTTCAACAAAATCCGCTCCCTAATCATACCGAAGCCGTTAACGTGATATTTGGAGACGAGAATGAGAAACCTTTCTTGTTCGATGTAACGAAGTTGGAAGAGCTATTGACTATAGCTAGAGATCAACCGAAAGAAGGAAATGTATCCCGGGAGGAGAAAATGTATTGCTTAGCCAAGATGGTTGCTTTAGGCATAATTCAGCCTCTTCAAGGAGGAGAACCCGAAGGGTCCATTGAGACCGCTGTAATTGATTTGTCGTCAGAAAAATTCTCATGTAAGTTCGCAGGTGAAGCTTCATGCTCTAAGCCAAAAGATGATGGATACGAGCCAGATGTTGATGAACTTTGGAATGACACTTATTCCGATAGTGATTCGGAATGTGAGAGTAAGAATGCCTGTCGAGATCGTGAATTTATGAAGAAGGCTATCGAAAAAGGTGAAATTGTTGATACCCTCGGACAACCGAGTGGTAAATATGACTTCATAGTCAAATACACGCCACCTTCAAGTTTCTTCGTCGACCCAAGGGATATCGTTCCCGATGGATGGGGAGGCATGGATGATGAAAGCATATCCGCCAATGAAGACAAGAAGTATGTTTCCGACATGGATTCTGATCTTAGTGTTAGTAAGACTCATTGGGATCGCGAATTTGTAACAACCACTCGTGAGCATGATGAAGTGGATGATAATCTAAGGCAACCAAGTAGGAAGTATGACACTTTTGTCAAATGTTTGCCTCCGCCAAGTTTCTTTATTGATTTGAAAGACATTGTTCCGACTGGATGGAGCGATGACGAAGATAATAGAGAAGTTCTTTCCGATGCTGATTCGGAATTCGAATGTCATACCTCCCATTGGGATCGAGAGTTCGTTAGGAAAGTGTTGACACCTAATTTTTAGCCGATGCGTCATTAAAATTAAAAAATTCGAGATTATGGTTTCCGATCGCGACGGAGCCTGTTTCTTGAGCAAAAAGTGTCGTTTTTTAATTCTGTCTGTTGGTTTAGCTTTTATAAGTGATTTTCTATTCATTTCATACAAAAACCCAAAAAGTCAAATGGTTGACTTTGGCGTTGACTTTTTGGTCAACCCTTTGACCAAAAGTCAACCCCAGGTCAAATTGGGGCTTTTTGCATAAAAAGATTCCTTTCAAGTCCAATTTCACTTTAGAAGTGGAAATTTCAGAAAAATTCAAAGATTTGATCATAAAATCAAACTTCTAGTGAAAAGTCAACTAGGGTTTGACTTTTGGTCAAACCTTTGGTCAAACCTTTGACCAAAAAATTGAAAAAATTCAAAAATCTACAAATCATCTTATTTTACTTTCAATTTACCTTTGGCATTTGAAATTTTACAAAAATCGATTTTGAATCAACTTTTTCCCAAATTACGGAAGTTGATTCAAATCGGCCAAAAATGAAATTACTTCATTTCTAGTCATTTTTTAGATTAGTTTTCTTCACGACATTTGATCTAGAGGTCATTTTATATCCAATTTTTGAACCAATTTTGTGATTCCAAGCCAAACACAAAAACCCCCAATTTTAGCCCTAATCAGTGATTTTGATCGATTCTTCATGATGTGTGCAATTGAGATACGATTGAACCTCATTTCTTATATGAAACCCAAATTCAAAATCAATTTTGGAAGATTCACATGAATTTGGGTCAATTTGATCAATTTAGTGATCCAATGATTAGGAAGTCTAAGAGTAATTGGTCTAATTAGTGCAATTCAACTTGACCCACTCTAGACTAATGTTCAATTTGATGAATTGGGACTCAATTTGGTTAATTAGACTTCAATTAAACTTGTTAGTCTAGCTCGGTCATGCAATTACCCAAATTCAGAGCTAATTGACTCAAATCGGTTTAATTCAAATTGAACTGATCCGATCAGACTAGTCATTTTCCGGTCGAAAATTTTGATGATCGATAATCCAGTCGGACCAACCAAGATCAGTCACATCCTCTTAAGTGCAAAAATGACAAAAATGCCCTTAATCAAAAATGACAAAAATGCCCTTAATTAAGAAAGACAAAAATGCCCTTCTTCAAGGATTAAGCAAATTAATTAGGGGATTAGCAAATCAATCATGGCCATTCATTTAGAATTGATCATGTCCATCCATAATGCCATGTCATCAATCCTTAGCCTCTAAGGAATATTCTTAATCATTAAGGATGCATTTTGGACCATTTGATCAATCTAAGGGCTAGAATTCAAAGTTGAAGGGGGTATATAGTGTTTTCCCTCCAAAAATCAAAGGGGGGATAATCATTTTCAGATCTGAATTCTCTCTCCTCTCTCTCTCTCTCTCTCTCTCTCTCTCTCTCTCTCTCTCACGATCAGCCCTCTCTCTCGCCACTCCCTCTCGGCCGCCGGCCTTCCAGCCCCTTGCCGGCCCCTTTCCGGCGAGCCGCCGCCACACCGGCGTCCCCCACGGCGGCACAAGGCTGGTCGCAACACCAGCCACCTCAGCTGGTGGCCGGAGCACCTTCCTCCGGCGGCTTTTCTCCCTCGGCAGCATCACCGGCAATCCTGCCGGTGACTTGTTCAGCCGGTTCAATCGGCTGAACCGGCCCTCCGGCGACCTCCTCCGGCGATTCCGAGCAACCGACGACCTCCCTCGACGTCCTCACGGCACTGTGGTGGCTGGCCTCGCACCGAACGGCCACCGGATCACATCATTAGCCTCAACTTTTACTGATTAGTCTCTTTGTGTGAAAACGAGTTGATTCTCACATTGTCTCGTGCAATCCATTGTCGTAGGTTGGCCGAGCTTTCCGAGGCTTCTCCGTGTCATTCCAGATCAGAATACGGAAGCCGGATCGCTCGCTTGAGCGTTGGAACATTGTGAGACAAGGTAAGAACACTTGAACACAAATCTGTAAATTCGTGTTCAGTGGAACCTGTTGGCTTGAGATGCTGATTTGAGCTTGTTAACGTCGAAATCTGATGAAGTGATAAACTAGAGAGTCGTAGAACTCGTCTTAAGCTTCGATTTGATATATCATATGCCTCGATCGGACTTCATTTGCTATGTCAAAACACTTTTAGAAGTTAGGATCAGAATCTGGAATATGTTGTATAATTCTGTTCTGATGATTCCCTGACTGACCTTGTGCTGTTGGATGAATTTTATGATTTTTTATGATCATTTTCTGGAAAAACTTCCTTCATGAGAATCGTAGAACACATCCTGATCTGTTCACCATAAAATTTTCATAAAATTTCGAGCATGTTAGCCTAGTACGATTTGCAACGTCATATGCATGTAAATCTGGTTTCATGCTAATTTCAGTCGACCTTTGTGTGTTCTTCGATTTTCATAAATTCGTGTGTTCGAGATATGAAAAAATTTTCTTCACAAAAGTTCTTCCTGAGATCGAGATCTTTCTATTGATACTAATTTTATCAAAATCGGAGATCATTTGAATTTTCAAAAGGAATTCTCACAATTTGATCAGAATCTGTGTCCAGATCTGATTTTCATTCCTTTGAAGTTCAAAAGATGTTTCTCCGAATTTGATGAAGTTAGAGTCCTTTTTTGCAAAAAATCAAAACTTCAAAGTTGCTCATTGGGGTCTCATTATGTCAACTGGAAATTTTGAGGACCTAATTGCAATTTTTGGAGGGTCAATTTGCTTGAAAAGTCTTCTCGGGTTAAAATTCCATTTGCAATTGAGTCCCTCGCGAAAATCGAATTTTATAAAAATTTGGAGGGCTTTTTAGCAAAAACTCAAAACATGAAAGTTGTTGCACACAGGGAATCCTAATGGCACAAAAATTTTCGCGCTGTTTTGATAAAGTTTGTTATTTTTCCCGCCTTTGTTTTGAAATTCATAACTGAACCGAGTCCAGCCTGTCACTGAAATTTAATTTGATATTTTCGGGAAAATTGGCTAGGATTTAGAAAAAATGGTCTTCATGACTTTTGTTCCTCATGTCATAAGCTTTCTAATGACACCTGAACCACTTCATTTGGACGTCATTAGGATAGTTAATCATTCTTAAACAGAAGCAATCCGAATTAGGCATTAATTGAATAAGTGGTCTTTTTTATAAAGCCCACTTCTCATTGTTTGATTGGCTTCGAAACAAGGCCCATGGGCTTGAATGCATGTTCATTTTATGTTTATGCATGTGTTTGTTAGATGAATGTTAGGCCCGGTGCATGTTTGGCGGGTAGCCCATTCTTGATCATTAGAACCCGACTTTAGGGGTTAATTGATATAAGTTACCGTTTTGTGAATACAAATGGTAGCTCATTATCATTAACCATTAATCAAACAATGTTAGGTGATTAGATGGGTGATGAATCGAAACGCATGAAAAACAAAGGCCAATCCCGAGGCCCGTGTTTAATTCAATGATTTGTTTGCACCATTGTTCTTTCATATGTCATTCGTTATGAATGAATGTTATGGATGTAAACATCGACACCCGAGAGGCGGTCCAAGGAAGAAAAATCCGAAGTTGAAAAAGCCAAGGTGATTGACCGATGTCCAATCCGGTCTCAATTTGTACTCATTCGATGATGGTTCCAAACCAATATCCAATCCGGTTTCAATTTGTACTTAATTCATTCATTCCCGATCATGTCTCGGGTTTTCAATTTGTGTTGTAATAAACACCCGACGAGTTGCGGGTTTTCACCTTTTTTACTTTCTCGCACTTAGAATTAGCTCGTCTTTTCAATACTTCGAGTGTTTACTTTAAGAAATGTCTTTCAATACAATTGATTGTTTCTTTCTTTTTCTAGACTAAGATAGGATTAGTTTAGAATCTTAAATGAAAATACAAAAACAAGATGCATGATCACATAGTGGACTAAGACTTTGACATGAAAATGGTAAAAAACAAATGCATGATGACTTAGATAACAACCATGTTAAGTTTAGCGGTACCGAAAGGGCGTTAATAGAAATATTAACGTAAGCTAGTCCCCGAACCTTTGATCTCTGGTTTTCGTAGAAACCGAAACGAAATTCCCGCGTTTCGGTTGGGTATTCTAGCCGACCCCCGACCTAGGCTAGTGGCGACTCCTAAAAAATAAAATCAATCCGCTGTCACGCGAGATATGGATTTAGGGAAAATCCACGTTCATGATCAATGAGTTATATGGCTAAACAAGAGATTTACACTTCGGTAAAATCATTTTTTTAAAAGTGCCATATGAACCATCTCATGAACACTTATCTCTAAACCCGCCTCATCCGAGCTCGGCCCTCGAGGGGCAGGTCGCGACAGGCTTGGCGACTCCGCTGGGGACTAGGTTACAAACCTAAGTGGATTAAAGCCGTAATAAACTTAATTGGTTGTTATCTCACTTGTCTACATTTTGTAGCATCGACTGCATGTCAAAGTCACGTGGAAAATGAGGTTAGTCCACTAACCATGTGTTAAATGGTTTTATAGGTGGGAGCCATAAGGGGTGGAGTGAATGCAAACCCTTTGTTTTGTAGGTGGTGTTCGGGTGAATGTCGAATGTATGAGATTATATTGAAGTGTTGTTTGCTTTAGATTTAAATGCATGTTTACTTGCTTTAGCACGACACAATGCACCCACATCCCGCGGTCTAAAACCCCGGATCGCTTTAGGGCATCTTTAGGAGGTATTAAGAGTGGAATCCGCATGTGAATCCATGTGGTAATCCATTCTTCAATACCGCTCATCTTGATTAGTAAGAAGTGCACCGGCCGACGTTAGTAGCGGTGGGTAAACTCTTCTTATCTAATTAAGATGGGGACCTTAAACCTTTAGAATCCTACCCTTAGGTGTCAAAACTCACATGTCCTCATGCGATGTGTCGATGTGTTTGCCATTTTCTCTTCATGGTAAGGTTGATTGTATCGTTCTACAATTTCAATTACGCCATTTCAAATTCCACGTTATTTTCCTTTTCTATAATGCGTGGTGATTAATCTCGATGCCCCAAATTAGGGTTAGTCAAAATGGATATGTCAGAGATTCGAATCATCCCCGTGCCAAGAGCTCTCGTGACTATGTGGGAAAGCCTCGAGTCAAAGCATAAAGAATACGTGGAAAAGAGGATTGGATATCTTCCCGCACTCTTATACATCGAGCCTCGGATCGCCATGATCAAGGCATTGTCTCATTTTTGGAACTCGAAGACATCCACTTTTGTGTTTGGTCGAAATGAGTTGACCCCTACAATTGAGGAGTACGATATTGCCATTGGTAGAGTCGGGTCTTTTGGTCTAGTTAGTCCTCCAATAGATATAGATCCTATAACTCTTTTGAGCCAATTCTTAGGAATCGATATTCTCCAAATCAAAGGCGTTCTTAGAGGAAATTCCAACGCACTCTCTTTCACATTCCTAGAACAACATTTTTCTAGCTTGTCAAAAGAATCGGGTAATCAAATTCCTCGAGTTTTTCTCTTAGCCTTCTTTGGTTTTGTGGTTTTCCCATTCACCAAAAAGACCATGGATCCTTTGGTAGTTCACATTGTCAATCAAGTATGTATGTTCAAAAGATTCTCCAATATGATCTTAGGCGAGACCTTCGTATCACTCAATAGGTTCAAACAAAACAAAAATGGTATCTTTAGAGCCCCAATAGGTTTACTCCAAATTTGGTTGGTCTCTCACCTCAAAGATTTTGGTTTGAGCTTAAAAATCATAGATGTGTCCAAAGATTGTCATCCTATCTCGCTTTTCCGAGAAAAGGAAAAAATCTTTCCCTTTTGGTCATTCTCAACTTGGTTTAGTTTTTTCAAGAACCTTGTTCCAAATCAAATCCAATGGCATGTTCGTTGGCTTGGAAATCCCGAGGTGCGCCTTAATAACGGATCCGACAACCCAATCCCACTCTTGGGTCTTACGGGGTCTACATCATATTACCCTTTTAGGGTGATCCGTCAATATCGCGCGCTTCAAAAGATTCCACCATTCCTCAAGCTGGGGTTATATCATTTTGACTATCGCAAAGATGTCATCCAAAAGGACCAAATGACAGACGTGAAGGAAATGGTCAAGTCTATCATTGATATGTGGTACAAATGCCGCCCGGAGCCGATTATCATTACCGATGAGTCGGAATTGGAAGGGGAAATGAAGATACATCATGCATTGCCGGAGTACATACACCGTCGTCTCGAGCCCGAGCTTAAAGTGGATCTCCCTAATGTCCCCGAGAAGCCAACTCAACAGCAAGCTATAGCCGCCAGAGCTTTTAAGGAAAAGAATGAGGCTTTAGCCGAGGTTGAACGTTTGACCCAAGAAAACAAACGAATTCGCCTCACATCTAAAGAAGATTCATTAGGATTTGGGCTATATTCCATGAGGAAGTCTCCTTTCATGTAATTTTCTTTTTATAGATTTGATGTATAGGGTTTCCTTTTTACTCATTTTAGTAATGATGTAATAGGATTCTCTTCTTGTCTTTAGTTTGATCTATAGGGATTGTATTTCACAAATTTTGTTGTTAATAGTGAAATTTCCCTTTGTGTGTGCTTTCTTTTCCGAGATTCCAATGGAATATAGATAGGGCATCTTGATTAATCATCGCGTGTTACCCCTTGAATTGTATAATTTCTTGTGAAGAAATTATGATAAGAGATTATTCACGTGATATTGGGATCATGAGAATATTTCTTATCTCTATTTCATCTAAAGAAAATATAAAATTGAAGGGTTTTATATTTTCGTCTCAATTCATTTTCCGTATACTAATTTGATTTCTGTTTTTTACAGAAGGTATTAAAATACGGCTGAATCGCGCTTTATTATACGCACCCGTCGCCAAGCAAGGATGGAGAACGAAGACACTCGTACTCGCGTTATTACCATCGAGAATCAAATGGCGCAAATGATGGCGCTCTTAACCGATCTTGCAAATCAAGTAAAGAATTTCACGCCCGTGGCTCCTGCTGCTGCGGCTTCTACTCCTAATGCGCCCACTAGTGCGCCGGTGATAGATCCAGTTGACAAAGGACCTGTTGAAGAGGTCCCCGTTAATGCCATTCCTACCGTCATTGATTTGGAAGCTCCACCTAAGGAGTCGCCTATGGCTCATATGGATGAAGAGAATGCGAGACGCCTCGCAAAATTGGAAGAACGCCTATGCATGTTGCAAGGTTATCAACTCCAAGGTTTTGATAAGTTGTCGCCTTTTACAAAGGTGAAAGTTCCTGATTTTTACAAGGAGCCCGAGTTTTCAAGGAAGTACGATGGAACTGGGTGTCCTAAAACCCACTTGAAGTATTATTTGAGCAAGATGGCTCGTTATTCCGATAATACCCCGTTGTTGATCAACAATTTTCAAGATAGCTTGGCTGATTCCGCCTTAACGTGGTTCATCGAATTGGATTTGGAGAAAATTTGCACCTGGGAAGATCTTGCAGAAGAATTCCTTCAGCAATACAAGTTTAATACCGAAATTGCTCCAACCCGTGAAGAGTTGGTCCGGGTTGACAAAAGGAGGATTGAAACTTTTAGAGCATATGCCCAAAGATGGAGAACTATGGCATCTCAAGTTAAACCTCCGTTGTCCGAGAAAGAGATCATGCAGCTGTTTCTTCGAGCTTTGCCTCGAGAGTACTTCGATAAGATGTTTAATAACACTTGTATCAATTTTCCCGCAATGGTTGAATTGGGAGAGCGTATTGAAGGTATCATGCGTGAGGGTCGATTGTCCGAGACGACGACTCGCAGATTTACCTTAAAGAAGGATAAGGAGCCAACTGTGGAGGTTGCCTATATTCAAAATCCTAATGCTCAAAAGCCACTAAACGCACCAGTTCAAAGGTCCGTTGTGGAAACAGGAGGTTCTTCCCGGAATTTTGACCGAAAAGGGAAAGCTCCGCAAAGACAATTCACTCCGTTACCAAGACCTATGTCTCAGTTGCTGCCGATGTTGATTGAACAAAGGCTCGTAGCAAAAGAAATCCCGAGAGACAACCCACCGAAGTTTGCTGGGTTTGATTTGGCAAAATCTTGTGTATATCACATGGGTGAGAAAGGCCATGATGTGAACAATTGCTACACTCTCAAGGTCAAGATTCAGAATCTGTTGGATAAGAAGATCTTGTCGTTTAAAGATGCCACGCCAAATGTTCAACAAAATCCGCTCCCTAATCATACCGAAGCCGTTAACGTGATATTTGGAGACGAGAATGAGAAACCTTTCTTGTTTGATGTAACGAAGTTGGAAGAGCTATTGACTATAGCTAGAGATCAACCGAAAGAAGGAAATGTATCCCGGGAGGAGAAAATGTATTGCTTAGCCAAGATGGTTGCTTTAGGCATAATTCAGCCTCTTCAAGGAGGAGAACCCGAAGGGTCCATTGAGACCGCTGTAATTGATTTGTCGTCCGAAAAATTCTCATGCAAGTTCGCAAGTGAAGCCTCATGCTCTAAGCCAAAAGATGATGGGTACGAGCCAGATGTTGATGAACCTTGGATTGACACTTATTCCGATAGTGATTCGGAATGTGAGAGTAAGAATGCCTGTCGAGATCGTGAATTTATGAAGAAGGCTATCGAAAAAGGTGAAATTGTTGATACCCTCGGACAGCCGAGTGGTAAATATGACTTTATAGTCAAATACACGCCACCTTCAAGTTTCTTCGTCGACCCAAGGGATATCGTTCCCGATGGATGGGGAGGCATGGATGATGAAAGCATATCCGCCAATGAAGACAAGAAGTATGTTTCCGACATGGATTCTGATCTTAGTGTTAGTAAGACTCATTGGGATCGCGAATTTGTAATGACCGCTCGTGAGCGTGATGAAGTGGTTGATACTCTAAGGCAACCAAGTAGGAAGTATGACACTTTTGTCAAATGTTTGCCTCCGCCAAGTTTCTTTATTGATGTGAAAGATATTGTTCCGACTGGATGGAGCGATGACGAAGATAATAGAGAAGTTCTTTCCGATGCTGATTCGGAATTCGAATGCCATACCTCCCATTGGGATCGGGAGTTCGTTAGGAAAGCGATTGAAAAGGGCGAAATTGTTGACACTCTCGGGCAGCCAAGTGGAAAATACGATTTCATGGTAAAATACTCTCCTCCTCCAAGTGCTTTTATCGACCCTAAGACTATCGTCCCAAGTGGATGGGGGTCCGAATTTGAAGATGATGGCATGGTAGCCATGATTGATCCTGTTGTGATTGAATTAAATGCAACTTGTGAAATCCAAGCGCACGTTGTGGAACCTGTGGTTATAGATCTAATGGCTGATGGCTTCGGAGATATAAAGATCTCTAATGAAGATATTGGGCCTGTTGTGATCGAGTTGCCACCAAAGAAGAATGAGAATTTGAAAGAAAGAATTCCTCCTGTTTATGATTCCAAGGCAGTTCCATGGAATTATGAGTCAAATGAGATAGATGCTGTTACTCGGTCAGGCCGATGTTTTCCATCTCGTGAAGGTGTCGAGAAAAAGGCTGTAACCGAAGAAGAGGCGGAACAACTTCTCAAAACTCTCAAAACGAGTGAATCAGAAGTGATCGAGCAGTTAAGGAAAATGCCGGCTCAAATCTCGTTACTCGAACTATTCAAGTCTTCCGAGAAACATAGAAATGCTCTTTTAAAGGTTCTTAATGAAGTACATGTACCCGAAACAATTGGAGAGGTACAGTTGGAAGAGTTTGTAGGTGCTATCCTTCTTAAGGATCAAATTTCTTTTTCCGAAAAGGATTTGCCGCCGGAAGGGCGAGCACACTCTAAAGCATTATACATCTCTGTTCAACACTTTGATACAAGGATATCAAGAGTACTTATTGATAATGGTTCAGCTCTCAACATCTGTCCGTTATCAACTTTGCGTCGTTTAGGTGTGGGTATGGATAATGTTCGTCCTTCTAAGACTCCAGTCAGGGCTTTTGATGGCATGAAAAAGGAAGCTCTTGGTGAAATTGACTTACAACTGATGATTGGTCCAGTTATGTTCGCTCAGAAGTTTCAAGTGCTTGATATCCCAAGCAACTTCAGTTTGTTGTTGGGACGACCTTGGATTCACGCGGCGGGTGTTATACCCTCAAGTCTACATCAGATGATCCGTTTTGTCGTCTGTGGCAAGATTATAACGGTTCATTGCGAGAAAGATTCCGAAACTTTCAACAATACTGCGATTCCTTATGTGGAGCCAGAAGTAAAAGGAGAATCAAGCTACTACTCATTTGAGTTAGTGTCAGTATCTCATGTGCCCGCGGGCACTGTTGTGAGGAAGCCTCACTATTCAAAGGCGGCCCTTATGTCTAGCAAAGTGTTGATCGAGTATGGATTCATCATTGGCAAAGGATTGGGAAAGCTGTCCCAAGGCATTCTCACACCCGTTGAGGTGATTAAGAGAAAGAAGCGAGAAGGCTTAGGTTACCAAGGCGATCAACAAGATCAAGGTAATCAGAAAGGCCCGAGCATCAAAGAAAAGAGTTACCGACGTTTACTCCCTCCTCCGTTGAAAGATTTCTTCCCTGGACCGTCAAAGTTCCTCCAAGATGAAGAAATAGACATTTATGATATCGTCGACTTATTTGAAGAGAGTTCAGTGGGTGCCATTTCCGAGAGCTTCGAAGATGATCCACCTACCAATCCCGCTGTGTAAGGGATGTTTCCATGTTTTACTTTGTTTTCAGTTGTAATCCATTTAATTCTCCCCTGCGAGGGAATTCCATTTGTTCATTTGTTTCGTTCATTTCAAGTGTTGTAATAATTCGGATCACGAGCTTCGGATCCAAAACACTATATAGCATTCACTTTCAATTCAATAAAAGCATATGCATGTTTTGTTAATAGACGTGCAAAAGTATACCAAACCAGCCCTATGATGATGCTTTGAGGCCTGGACTTTTGCATGATCTATAGTTTCAAAATAATTTTTTGAACAAGGATGTCCAATGATATGAGGACGAGTTCCCCTTGAAATTTTCGAAAATTCAGAATTCGAAAATTTGTTTTCATCACATCTTCATGCATTGCATTTCTTATTTTCATATACTGACCATTCTTTTGTTACATCTCAGGCATGACACTTTGCATAACCATAGTAGTCATATGCATGGCTTGGATTCATGTTCAAAAAACTCATACGAATCTGATCATTCTGATCCCGAAAATGAAGAGGATTCCCAGGTTATTAAAAGAGAATGGATCCGACATGAAGAATCCACACCTCCTACGGAAGAACGAACTGTCGTTATAAATTTGGGTGATTCAGAAAATCCCAAAGAAACAAAAATTGGAACAAGTCTCTCTCAAGCAGATGCAGATCGACTGATCGAACTATTGAAGGAGTATCAGGATGTCTTTGCCTGGTCTTATGCTGACATGCCGGGTCTGGACCCCAACATTGTAGAGCACACGTTGCCTCTTGATCCTGCCATTCCACCTAAGAAACAGAAGCTTAGGAGGACGAAGCCAGAATTATCCAAGAAGATTGAGGAAGAAGTCATGAAATTGTTAAAAGTTGATTTCATTGAAGTTACTCATTATGCCGATTGGATTGCTAATGTTGTCCCAGTCATGAAGAAAGATGGGCGAGTTCGGGTATGTGTTGATTACCGCGACTTGAACAAAGCAAGTCCCAAAGATGACTTCCCATTACCACATATTGACGTCCTGATCGACAGCACCGCAGGATTCGAATTATTTTCTTTCATGGATGGTTTCTCTGGCTATAACCAAATCCGAATGAAGGAAGAAGATAAAACTAAAACATCTTTCATCACCCCATGGGGAACATTCTGTTACAAGGTTATGCCCTTCGGCTTGAAGAACGCAGGGGCAACTTACCAAAGAGCCATGGTGACACTATTCCATGACATGATGCATAAAGAAATTGAAGTTTATGTCGACGACATGATCGCTAAATCGCGACAAGGTGAAGACCACATTGAAGTTTTGAAGAAACTTTTTGATCGACTTAGAAAATTCAAGCTAAGACTTAACCCCGCCAAGTGCATTTTTGGGGCAAAGTCTGGGAAGCTCCTTGGATTTATGGTTAGTAACAAGGGCATCGAGATTGATCCCTCGAAGGTGAAGGCCATTTGTGATTTGAAACCTCCTTCTACTGTTAAGGAAGTTCGAAGCTTGTTGGGAAGATTGAATTATGTTGCAAGATTCATTTCCCAGTTATCAGAAACAGCCAAACCATTCTTTAAGCTGTTGAAAAAGAATGCCAAAGTTGAATGGAATGAAGATTGTCAGAAATCCTTTCAACAATTGAAGCAATATCTTTCACAAGCGCCAGTTTTGGTACCGCCTACTCCGGGTATACCTTTGATCTTGTACCTCACCATTCACGATGAGTCTTTGGGAGCTATGTTAGCGCAGAAGAGACCAGAAGATGGAATGGAACGTGCTATTTACTACCTCAGCAAAAAGTTTACTTCTGGTGAAGCTCGATACCCAGAAGTTGAGAAAACATGTGTAGCCTTAATTTGGGTATTACACAGATTACGGCAATACACTCTTCACCATCGCATTCTACTTGTGAATGAAAACGATCCTATCAAGTATCTTTTGGAAAAGCCTGCACTGGTTGGAAGGCTTGCCAAATGGCAAATATTACTCTCTGAGTTTGATATCCAGAGCATGTCTCAGAAGTCCGTCAAAGGTCGAGCCATAGCTGATATGTTGGCTGAAAATCCCTTAAAGTCAAATGACTGGGATGAAATTGATGAAAGAATCTATTTGGTGTCACAAGACAAGTGGGTCATGTATTTTGATGGAGCCGTTAATCTCTCCGGTTCAGGTACTGGAGCAGTCCTGATATCCCCAACGGGTCAGCATTATCCAGTAGCCGCAAAGTTGGTATTTCCTTGTACCAATAACATTTCAGAATATGAAGCTTGCATCCTCGGTCTTCAATTAGCCATCGATATGAAGATTAAGAGATTACAAGTTTATGGCGATTCCGCACTTATCATTCTCCAAACAGGAGGTGAATGGCAAACTCGTGATTCAAAACTGATTCCTTATCATGAGTATCTTAAAGATTTGGTGGAGGAATTCGAAGATATCTCATTTGATTATTTGCCAAGATCTCAGAATCAATTTGCTGATGCTTTGGCAACATTATCCTCAATGTTACAAGTAACTGATGGATTGAACGTTGATCCTTTGCAAATCGACGTTTTAAAAGAGCCTGCATATTGCATGGTTATAGAAGAAGAATTTGATGGTCAACCATGGTATTATGACATCATGAATTACCTTCGAGAAGGAAAATTTCCTCAAGGAAGTCAAGCTATGGATCGGAAGTACTTGGCTAAATTAGCTTCCAAATTCTTTCTTAGTGGAGGTGCTTTGTACAAGAGATCTTTCGATTCGGTCCTGTTGAAGTGCGTAGACACCAAAGAGGCCAATTTATTAATGAAGGAGATACATGAAGGAGAATGTGGTCCTCATATGAATGGCCATCTTCTAGCAAGGAAGATCATGAGGCTAGGTTATTATTGGTTAACCATGGAAGCCGACTGTATTCAACATGTCAGATGTTGTTATCAATGTCAAATTTATGGGAACAAAATCAATGCTCCTCCAAATGAATTACATCAAATGTCCGAGGCATGGCCTTTTTCAATGTGGGGGATTGATATTATCGGACCAATCAATCCTAAGGCGTCAAATGGACACCGTTTCATTCTGGTGGCTATTGATTACTTCACCAAATGGATCGAAGCCAATTCTTATGCTCATGTCACCGCGAGAAGTGTGGCAAAATTTATTCGTCGAGACATTATTGCTCGATACGGGGTTCCCGAAGCAATTATCACGGATAATGGGTCAAACCTGAATAACAAAGTAGTGGATGAGCTACTCAGTAAGTTTCACATTCGCCACTTGAATTCTTCTCCTTACCGCCCACAAATGAATGGAGCTGTGGAGGCGGCAAACAAGAATATAAAGAAGATTCTGTCCAAGACGGCAGAGAATTATCGAGACTGGCATGATCGGTTGCCGTATGCGTTAATGGCTTATCGAACTTCCATTCGCACCTCGACTGGGGCAACACCATTCTCATTGGTATATGGGATGGAAGCAGTTTTACCTGTGGAAGTGGAAATTCCTTCATTAAGGGTACTTTCGCAAATAAAGCTTTCCGAAGCAGAATGGATTCAACAAAGATTTGAACAGCTTAATATGATTGATGAGAAAAGGGTAAAAGCCCTGTGCCATGGACAAAGCTATCAAAAACGAGTAGCTAAGTCATTCAACCGTAAAGTTCGACCCAGGCATTTTGAGATCAATGATCTGGTTTTGAGGAAGGTCTTACCCATTATTCCAGATCGTGGAAAGTTCACTCCCAACTATGAAGGGCCGTATGTCATCAAGAAAGTGTTGCCTGGTGGAGCATTAATTCTTGTAGAAATGGATGGCCGAGAGTTGCCAAAACCTGTGAACGCTGATGCTGTCAAGAAATATTTTCCCTGAATAAAAGTTTCGAGTTGCTTTGGACTGAATCCAAGTCTCTTTAAGAACATTTGCATCATGCATTTCATGCATACATGGCATTTTTGCATATTTGTTCATTTTGTAGGTACTCAACTGTTCCCCAGGGAAGCTATTCCAAACCTCAAGGAGTCAAGCCCGAGGAAGTTGCTACATCAAATCAATCTTCTCCCTAGAATTTAGGAAGTAGATCTTATGTGTGAAAACCTTTTCTGTCCAAAAGGTTTCTCAAGTTTAAAATAAAAATCCCCAGAGGAGTTTAAAAAATCAAATCAAATGTCTTGATTTATCAAAATTCCTCACAGACGGGAGATTTAACCAGATGATCCTTTGGAAAAACAAAAAGAGGATTTCTCAAAATTGCCAATTGGAAATGCCTAGGATGATAAAAGGCAAACTTTTGATCAAACACGTCCCTATACTCATTTTGAGAGAATTGAGCGAAAAAGCCATGTCGTAGGACGTAGGATTCGTTCACATTGAATACATGGATTGAAATGATAAAAGGCATTTCATTTCTCTATCCTAAACACTCATGTCATCCTTTGCTAGCCACTTTGAGCCAAATAAGGAGAATTCTTAAAATACCCCTGTCAAGAACCACCCCACATTGGGGCAAAATAAGAAGTTATGGTTGATCATTTTTGGAGCAAAAAGATTAAGAAAGATTTTATTGCTTTCACTTGCATCAACCTTCTTGTGATAGTTTCAGATGGATCTTTATGGAAGCTCGAAGCATCCCAAAGTGAAGAAGAGCATTCTTTTCCTCTACCCCAAACACAATTATCCTTTGCTTAGCCAAATTGAGCCTTAAGCATGTTCATTTCAAAGCCCAAAATGTTGATTATCTCCCCACATTGGGGCAATGCATATGATTTACCAAGGAGATTTAGAAATTGGTGAATATGTATAAAATGTCTCGAGAGTCCAAAGAGCTCAAAAGATAAATATTAGGGGGCATGAAAAAGCAGTGTGCCTGGTAAAAGCAAGGCCGATGCCCATGAAAAAATGTATCAAAAGCAAAAGCAAAAGCAAAAGCAAAAGCAATATGCTTATGATAAAAGCAAAATTCTCATTGCAAAAGATGCTTAGAAAGAGCAAAGCTCTTATGTTGCAAGAAAAATAGACTCTCGAGACAGTTTGGTTTTCAAGAATCAAATGATGTCAGACTTGAATGATTCGGTAATGATGCCAAGATAATCATCATTCTTCTTTCAAACCCATTCTATCAAATTTCAAGCCTTTTGAGCCTAACCCGAACCGACATTACAACCCTCTCCGAAGTCTCTTCCGATTGGGATGGTTTGAGTTAATATAAAGATTTCATAAAGGAACTACCGCTAGAAGGAGTGGAAGTAATCCTATCTTGTCTTATCTTCAAGGTTCTTGACTTGTAAACCCGCTGAAGATATTGATGGTATATTTCTATTTCTTGGCCTCAAAGCAAATACCCTTTGTGTAAGCCCATGACCAAACCTATATTACGGTCCTTTCGAAAGACCTTTCTGATCAACCATTTGTATTCAATGTGAATGTTTCCGAAAACCTTCGACATAGGTTCGTGAGGCATCACCAGTGAGAATTGAATAGCTTTCCCACATCGATGAATGGGAATTAAAGCCTTTATGAGAGCCAGTGTGAAAGACCTTTTTGATTAGGTTATTTCCAATTTGGCATTTTTATCTAACCTCTTTAGATGGTTATTCAAAGATCATTTTGTTAAAATTTCCTCTTAAGGATTTTGATGATTTGTGCCTTTCACCAAAAGTTGAAAAATTCCGTTTGTTGTTAAACAATCTCGGAACTTTTTTCAAAATATCTTTCCCCAGTGGATCGGTTTTTGGTTAGCCTAAACCATAACTTTCATTTTCGGTTTTTGGTTAGCCTAAACCATAACTTTCATTTTCGGTTTTTGGTCATCCTAAACCATAACTTTCATTTTCGGTTTTTGGTCATCCTAAACCATAACTTTCATTTTCGGTTTTTGGTCAGCCTAAACCATAACCCCTTACCTTAGGTTCTAGGTCATCCTTAAACCTTGTCTTAGGTTCTAGGTCATCCTTAAACCTTGTCTTAGGTTCTAGGTCATCCTTAAACCTTGTCTTAGGTTCTAGGTCATCCTTAAACCTTGTCCTTAGGTTCCTGGTCATCCTTAAACCTTGTCCTTAGGTTCTAGGTCATCCTTAAACCTTGTCCTTTGGTTCTTGATTTTCCTTAAACCATAGGTTTCCTACAAAATCATTTCTTTTTCTTTTCTTCCTTCATTCCACCTCATGAGAGAGAGAAGAACACACGAATGGTCTGACAATCCAACGGTAAGTGCTTCAGGTAAGACTCTGATCAAATGTCTGTCTTTATTTTCTTTTTCCCAAGTGGAATCGACTAAAAATTTGCAGGTGCCAATTGGTCTTTGAGCGAAACCTCTTCGAACTCCCACTCAAAGAGGGGCAGCTGTTGACACCTAATTTTTAGCCGATGCGTCATTAAAAATAAAAAATTCGAGATTATGGTTTCCGATCGCGACGGAGCCTGTTTCTTGAGCAAAAAGTGTCGTTTTTTAATTCTGTCTGTTGGTTTAGCTTTTATAAGTGATTTTCTATTCATTTCATACAAAAACCCAAAAAGTCAAATGGTTGACTTTGGCGTTGACTTTTTGGTCAACCCTTTGACCAAAAGTCAACCCCAGGTCAAATTGGGGCTTTTTGCATAAAAAGATTCCTTTCAAGTCCAATTTCACTTTAGAAGTGGAAATTTCAGAAAAATTCAAAGATTTGATCATAAAATCAAACTTCTAGTGAAAAGTCAACTAGGGTTTGACTTTTGGTCAAACCTTTGACCAAAAAATTGAAAAAATTCAAAAATCTACAAATCATCTTATTTTACTTTCAATTTACCTTTGGCATTTGAAATTTTACAAAAATCGATTTTGAATCAACTTTTTCCCAAATTACGGAAGTTGATTCAAATCGGCCAAAAATGAAATTACTTCATTTCTAGTCATTTTTTAGATTAGTTTTCTTCATGACATTTGATCTAGAGGTCATTTTATATCCAATTTTTGAACCAATTTTGTGATTCCAAGCCAAACACAAAAACCCCCAATTTTAGCCCTAATCAGTGATTTTGATCGATTCTTCATGATGTGTGCAATTGAGATACGATTGAACCTCATTTCTTATATGAAACCCAAATTCAAAATCAATTTTGGAAGATTCACATGAATTTGGGTCAATTTGATCAATTTAGTGATCCAATGATTAGGAAGTCTAAGAGTAATTGGTCTAATTAGTGCAATTCAACTTGACCCACTCTAGACTAATGTTCAATTTGATGAATTGGGACTCAATTTGGTTAATTAGACTTCAATTAAACTTGTTAGTCTAGCTCGGTCATGCAATTACCCAAATTCAGAGCTAATTGACTCAAATCGGTTTAATTCAAATTGAACTGATCCGATCAGACTAGTCATTTTCCGGTCGAAAATTTTGATGATCGATAATCCAGTCGGACCAACCAAGATCAGTCACATCCTCTTAAGTGCAAAAATGACAAAAATGCCCTTAATCAAAAATGACAAAAATGCCCTTAATTAAGAAAGACAAAAATGCCCTTCTTCAAGGATTAAGCAAATTAATTAGGGGATTAGCAAATCAATCATGGCCATTCATTTAGAATTGATCATGTCCATCCATAATGCCATGTCATCAATCCTTAGCCTCTAAGGAATATTCTTAATCATTAAGGATGCATTTTGGACCATTTGATCAATCTAAGGGCTAGAATTCAAAGTTGAAGGGGGTATATAGTGTTTTCCCTCCAAAAATCAAAGGGGGGATAATCATTTTCAGATCTGAATTCTCTCTCCTCTCTCTCTCCTCTCTCTCTCTCTCTCTCTCTCTCTCTCACGATCAGCCCTCTCTCTCGCCACTCCCTCTCGGCCGCCGGCCTTCCAGCCCCTTGCCGGCCCCTTTCCGGCGAGCCGCCGCCACACCGGCGTCCCCCACGGCGGCACAAGGCTGGTCGCAACACCAGCCACCTCAGCTGGTGGCCGGAGCACCTTCCTCCGGCGGCTTTTCTCCCTCGGCAGCATCACCGGCAATCCTGCCGGTGACTTGTTCAGCCGGTTCAATCGGCTGAACCGGCCCTCCGGCGACCTCCTCCGGCGATTCCGAGCAACCGACGACCTCCCTCGACGTCCTCACGGCGCTGTGGTGGCTGGCCTCGCACCGAACGGCCACCGGATCACATCATTAGCCTCAACTTTTACTGATTAGTCTCTTTGTGTGAAAACGAGTTGATTCTCACATTGTCTCGTGCAATCCATTGTCGTAGGTTGGCCGAGCTTTCCGAGGCTTCTCCGTGTCATTCCAGATCAGAATACGGAAGCCGGATCGCTCGCTTGAGCGTTGGAACATTGTGAGACAAGGTAAGAACACTTGAACACAAATCTGTAAATTCGTGTTCAGTGAAACCTGTTGACTTGAGATGCTGATTTGAGCTTGTTAACGTCGAAATCTGATGAAGTGATAAACTAGAGAGTCGTAGAACTCGTCTTAAGCTTCGATTTGATATATCATATGCCTCGATCGGACTTCATTTGCTATGTCAAAACACTTTTAGAAGTTAGGATCAGAATCTGGAATATGTTGTATAATTCTGTTCTGATGATTCCCTGACTGACCTTGTGCTGTTGGATGAATTTTATGATTTTTTATGATCATTTTCTGGAAAAACTTCCTTCATGAGAATCGTAGAACACATCCTGATCTGTTCACCATAAAATTTTCATAAAATTTCGAGCATGTTAGCCTAGTACGATTTGCAACGTCATATGCATGTAAATCTGGTTTCATGCTAATTTCAGTCGACCTTTGTGTGTTCTTCGATTTTCATAAATTCGTGTGTTCGAGATATGAAAAAAGTTTCTTCACGAAAGTTCTTCCTGAGATCGAGATCTTTCAATTGATACTAATTTCATCAAAATCGGAGATCATTTGAATTTTCAAAAGGAATTCTCACAATTTGATCAGAATCTGTGTCCAGATCTGATTTTCATTCCTTTGAAGTTCAAAAGATGTTTCTCCGAATTTGATGAAGTTAGAGTCCTTTTTTGCAAAAAATCAAAACTTTAAAGTTGCTCATTGGGGTCTCATTATGTCAACTGGAAATTTTGAGGACCTAATTGCAATTTTTGGAGGGTCAATTTGCTTGAAAAGTCTTCTCGGGTTAAAATTCCATTTGCAATTGAGTCCCTCGCGAAAATCGAATTTTATAAAAATTTGAAGGGCTTTTTAGCAAAAACTCAAAACATGAAAGTTGTTGCACACAGGGAATCCTAACGGCACAAAAATTTTCGCGCTGTTTTGATAAAGTTTGTTATTTTTCCCGCCTTTGTTTTGAAATTCATAACTGAACCGAGTCCAGCCTGTCACTGAAATTTAATTTGATATTTTCGGGAAAATTGGCTAGGATTTAGAAAAAATGGTCTTCATGACTTTTGTTCCTCATGTCATAAGCTTTCTAATGACACCTGAACCACTTCATTTGGACGTCATTAGGATAGTTAATCATTCTTAAACAGAAGCAATCCGAATTATGCTTTAATTGAATAAGTGGTCTTTTTTATAAAGCCCACTTCTCATTGTTTGATTGGCTTCGAAACAAGGCCCATGGGCTTGAATGCATGTTCATTTTATGTTTATGCATGTGTTTGTTAGATGAATGTTAGGCCCGGTGCATGTTCGGCGGGTAGCCCATTCTTGATCATTAGAACCCGACTTTAGGGGTTAATTGATATAAGTTACCGTTTTGTGAATACAAATGGTAGCTCATTATCATTAACCATTAATCAAACAATGTTAGGTGATTAGATGGGTGATGAATCGAAACGCATGAAAAACAAAGGCCAATCCCGAGGCCCGTGTTTAATTCAATGATTTGTTTGCACCATTGTTCTTTCATATGTCATTCGTTATGAATGAATGTTATGGATGTAAACATCGACACCCGAGAGGCGGTCCAAGGAAGAAAAATCCGAAGTTGAAAAAGCCAAGGAGATTGACCGATGTCCAATCCGGTCTCAATTTGTACTCATTCGATGATGGTTCCAAACCGATGTCCAATCCGGTTTCAATTTGTACTTAATTCATTCATTCCCGATCATGTCTCGGGTTTTTAATTTGTGTTGTAATAAACACCCGACGAGTTGCGGGTTTTTACCTTTTTACTTTCTCGCACTTAGAATTAGCTTGTCTTTTCAATACTTCGAGTGTTTACTTTAAGAAATGTCTTTCAATACAAATTGATTGTTTCTTTCTTTTTCTAGACTAAGATAGGATTAGTTTAGAATCTTAAATGAAAAAACAAAAACAAGATGCATGATCACATAGTGGGCTAAGACTTTGACATGAAAATGATAAAAAACAAATGCATGATGACTTAGATAACAACCATGTTAAGTTTAGCGGTACCGAAAGGGCGTTAATAGAAATATTAACGTAAGCTAGTCCCCGAACCTTTGATCTCTGGTTTTCGTAGAAATCGAAACGAAATTCCCGCGTTTCGGTTGGGTATTCTAGCCGACCCCCGACCTAGGCTAGTGGCGACTCCTAAAAAATAAAATCAATCCGCTGTCACGCGAGATATGGATTTAGGGAAAATCCACGTTCATGATCAATGAGTTATATGGCTAAACAAGAGATTTACACTTCGGTAAAATCATTTTTTTAAAAGTGCCATATGAACCATCTCATGAACACTTATCTCTAAACCCGCCTCATCCGAGCTCGGCCCTCGAGGGGCAGTTCGTTAGGAAAGCCATTGAAAAGGGCGAAATTGTTGACACTCTCGGACAGCCAAGTGGAAAATACGATTTCATGGTAAAATACTCTCCTCCTCCAAGCGCTTTTATCGACCCTAAGACTATCGTCCCGAGCGGATGGGGGTCCGAATTTGAAGATGATGGCATGGTAGCCATGATTGATCCTGTTGTGATTGAATTGAATGCAACTTGTGAAATCCAAGCGCACGTTGTGGAACCTGTGGTTATAGATCTAATGGCTGATGGCTTCGGAGATATAAAGATCTCTAATGAAGATATTGGGCCTGTTGTGATCGAGTTGCCACCGAAGAAGAATGAGAATTTGAAAGAAAGAATTCCTCCTGTTTATGATTCCAAGGCAGTTCCATGGAATTATGAGTCTAATGAGATAGATGCTGTTACTCGGTCAGGCCGATGTTTTCCATCTCGTGAAGGTGTCGAGAAAAAGGCTGTAACCGAAGAAGAGGCGGAACAACTTCTCAAAACTCTCAAAACGAGTGAATCAGAGGTGATCGAGCAGCTAAGAAAAATGCCGGCTCAAATCTCGTTACTTGAACTATTCAAGTCTTCCGAGAAACATAGAAATGCTCTTTTAAAGGTTCTTAATGAAGTACATGTACCCGAAACAATTGGAGAGGTACAGTTGGAAGAGTTTGTAGGTGCTATCCTTCTTAAGGATCAAATTTCTTTTTCCGAAAAGGATTTGCCGCCGGAAGGGCGAGCACACTCTAAAGCATTATACATCTCTGTTCAACACTTTGATACAAGGATATCAAGAGTACTTATTGATAATGGTTCAGCTCTCAACATCTGTCCGTTATCAACTTTGCGCCGTCTAGGTGTGGGTATGGATAATGTTCGTCCTTCTAAGACTCCAGTCAAGGCCTTTGATGGCATGAAAAAAGAAGCTCTTGGAGAAATTGACTTACAACTGATGATTGGTCCAGTTATGTTCGCTCAGAAGTTTCAAGTGCTTGATATCCCAAGCAACTTCAGTTTGTTGTTGGGACGACCTTGGATTCACGCGGCGGGTGTTATACCCTCAAGTCTACATCAGATGATCCGTTTTGTCGTCTGTGGCAAGATTATAACGGTTCATTGCGAGAAAGATACCGAAACTTTCAACAATACTGCAATTCCTTACGTGGAGCCAGAAGTAAAAGGAGAATCAAGCTACTACTCGTTTGAGTTAGTGTCAGTATCTCATGTGCCCGCAGGCACTGTTATGAGGAAGCCTCACTATTCAAAGGCGGCCCTTATGTCTAGCAAAGTGTTGATCGAGTATGGATTCATCATTGGCAAAGGATTGGGAAGACTGTCCCAAGGCATTCTCACACCCGTTGAGGTGACTAAGAGAAAGAAGCGAGAAGGCTTAGGTTACCAAGGCGATCAACAAGATCAAGGTGATCAGAAAGGCCCGAGTATCAAAGAAAAGAGTTACCGACGTTTACTCCCTCCTCCGTTGAAAGATTTCTTCCCTGGACCGTCAAAATTCCTTCAAGATGAAGAAGCAGACATTTATGATATCGTCGACTTATTTGAAGAGAGTTCAGTGGGTGCCATTTCCGAGAGCTTCGAGGATGATCCACTTACTAATCCCGCTGTGTAAGGGATGTTTCCATGTTCTACTTTGTTTTCAGTTGTTTTCAATTGTAATCCATTTAATTCTCCCCTGCGAGGGAATTCCATTTGTTCATTTGTTTCGTTCATTTCAAGTGTTGTAATAATTCGGATCACGAGCTTCGGATCCAAAACACTATATAGCATTCACTTTCAATTCAATAAAAGCATATGCATGTTTTGTTAATAGACGTGCGAAAGTATACCAAACCAGCCCTATGATGATGCTTTGAGGCCTGGACTTTTGCACGATCTATAATTTTCAAAATATGTTTTTTGGAACAAGGATGTCCAATGATATGAGGACGAGTTCCCTTTGAAATTTTCGAAAATTTAGAATTCGAAAAGTTTTTCATCACATCTTCATGCATTGCATTTCTTATTTTCATATACTGACCATTCTTTTGTTACATCTCAGGCATGACACTTTGCATAACCATAGTAGTCATATGCATGGCTTGGATTCATGTTCAAAAAACTCATATGAATCTGATCATTCTGATCCCGAAAATGAAGAAGATTCCCAAGTTATTAAAAGAGAATGGATCCGACATGAAGAATCCGCACCTCCTACAGAAGAACGAACTGTCGTTATAAATTTGGGTGATTCAGAAAATCCCAAAGAAACAAAAATTGGGACAAGTCTCTCTCAAGCAGATGCTGATCGACTGATCGAACTATTGAAAGAGTATCAAGATATCTTTGCTTGGTCTTATGCTGACATGCCGGGTCTGGACCCCAACATTGTGGAACACACGTTGCCTCTTGATCCTACCATTCCACCTAAGAAGCAGAAGCTTAGGAGGACAAAGCCAGAATTATCCAAGAAGATTGAGGAAGAAGTCATGAAACTGTTAAAAGTGGATTTCATTGAAGTTACTCATTATGCTGATTGGATTGCTAATGTCGTCCCAGTCATGAAAAAGGATGGGCGAGTTCGGGTATGTGTCGATTACCGCGATTTGAACAAAGCAAGTCCCAAAGACGATTTCCCATTACCACATATTGATGTCCTGGTTGACAGCACCGCAGGATTTGAATTATTTTCTTTCATGGATGGTTTCTCTGGCTATAACCAAATCCGAATGAAGGAAGAAGATAAGACTAAAACATCTTTCATCACCCCATGGGGAACATTCTGTTACAAGGTTATGCCCTTTGGCTTGAAGAATGCGGGGGCAACTTACCAAAGAGCCATGGTGACATTATTCCATGATATGATGCATAAGGAGATTGAAGTTTACGTTGATGACATGATCGCTAAATCGCGACAAGGTGAAGACCACATTGAAGTTTTGAAGAAACTTTTTGATCGACTTAGAAAATTCAAGCTAAGACTTAACCCCGCCAAGTGCATTTTTGGGGCAAAGTCTGGGAAGCTCCTTGGATTTATGGTTAGTAACAAGGGCATCGAGATTGATCCCTCGAAGGTGAAGGCCATTTGTGATTTGAAACCTCCTTCTACTGTTAAGGAAGTTCGAAGCTTGTTGGGAAGATTGAATTATGTTGCAAGATTCATTTCCCAGTTATCAGAAACAGCCAAACCATTCTTTAAGCTGTTGAAAAAGAATGCCAAAGTTGAATGGAATGAAGATTGTCAGAAATCCTTTCAACAATTGAAGCAATATCTTTCACAAGCGCCAGTTTTGGTACCGCCTACTCCGGGTATACCTTTGATTTTGTACCTCACCATTCACGATGAGTCTTTGGGAGCTATGTTAGCGCAGAAGAGACCAGAAGATGGAATGGAACGTGCTATTTACTACCTCAGCAAAAAGTTTACTTCTGGTGAAGCTCGATACCCAGAAGTTGAGAAAACATGTGTAGCCTTAATTTGGGTATTACACAGATTACGGCAATACACTCTTCACCATCGCATTCTACTTGTGAATGAAAACGATCCTATCAAGTATCTTTTGGAAAAGCCTGCACTGGTTGGAAGGCTTGCCAAATGGCAAATATTACTCTCTGAGTTTGATATCCAGAGCATGTCTCAGAAGTCCGTCAAAGGTCGAGCCATAGCTGATATGTTGGCTGAAAATCCCTTAAAGTCAAATGACTGGGATGAAATTGATGAAAGAATCTATTTGGTGTCACAAGACAAGTGGGTCATGTATTTTGATGGAGCCGTTAATCTCTCCGGTTCAGGTACTGGAGCAGTCCTGATATCCCCAACGGGTCAGCATTATCCAGTAGCCGCAAAGTTGGTATTTCCTTGTACCAATAACATTTCAGAATATGAAGCTTGCATCCTCGGTCTTCAATTAGCCATCGATATGAAGATTAAGAAATTACAAGTTTATGGCGATTCCGCACTTATCATTCTCCAAACAGGAGGTGAATGGCAAACTCGTGATTCGAAATTGATTCCTTATCATGAGTATCTTAAAGATTTGGTGGAGGAATTCGAAGATATCTCATTCGATTATTTGCCAAGATCTCAGAATCAATTTGCTGATGCTTTGGCAACATTATCCTCAATGTTACAAGTAACTGATGGATTGAACGTTGATCCTTTGCAAATCGACGTTTTAAAGAAGCCTGCATATTGCATGGTTATAGAAGAAGAACTTGATGGTCAACCATGGTATTATGACATCATGAATTACCTTCGAGAAGGAAAATTTCCTCAAGGAAGTCAAGCTACGGATCGAAAATACTTGACTAAATTAGCTTCCAAATTCTTTCTTAGTGGAGGTGCTTTGTACAAGAGATCTTTCGATTCGGTCCTGTTGAAGTGCGTAGACACCAAAGAGGCCAATTTATTAATGAAGGAGATACATGAAGGAGAATGTGGTCCTCATATGAATGGCCATCTTCTAGCAAGGAAGATCATGAGGCTAGGTTATTATTGGTTAACCATGGAAGCCGATTGCATTCAACATGTCAGATGTTGTTATCAATGTCAAATTTATGGGAACAAAATCAATGCTCCCCCAAATGAATTACATCAAATGTCCGAAGCATGGCCTTTCTCAATGTGGGGGATTGACATTATCGGACCAATTAATCCTAAGGCGTCAAATGGACACCGCTTCATTCTAGTGGCTATTGATTACTTCACCAAATGGATCGAAGCCAATTCTTATGCTCATGTCACCGCGAGAAGTGTGGCAAAATTTATTCGTCGAGACATTATTGCTCGATACGGGGTTCCCGAAGCAATTATCACGGATAATGGGTCAAACCTGAATAACAAAGTAGTGGATGAGCTACTCAGTAAGTTTCACATTCGCCACTTGAATTCTTCTCCTTACCGCCCACAAATGAATGGAGCTGTGGAGGCGGCAAACAAGAATATAAAGAAGATTCTGTCCAAGACGGCAGAGAATTACCGAGACTGGCATGATCGGTTGCCGTATGCGTTAATGGCTTATCGAACTTCCATTCGCACCTCAACTGGGGCAACACCATTCTCATTGGTATATGGGATGGAAGCAGTTTTACCTGTGGAAGTGGAAATTCCTTCATTAAGGGTACTTTCGCAAATAAAGCTTTCCGAAGCAGAATGGATTCAACAAAGATTTGAACAGCTTAATATGATTGATGAGAAAAGGGTAAAAGCCCTGTGCCATGGACAAAGCTACCAAAAGCGAGTAGCTAAGTCATTCAACCGTAAGGTTCGACCCAGACATTTTGAGATCAATGATCTGGTTTTGAGGAAGGTCTTACCCATTATTCCAGATCGTGGAAAGTTTACTCCCAACTATGAAGGGCCGTATGTCATCAAGAAAGTGTTGCCTGGTGGAGCATTAATTCTTGTAGAAATGGATGGCCGAGAGTTGCCAAAACCTGTGAACGCAGATGCTGTCAAGAAATATTTTCCCTGAATAAAAGTTTCGAGTTGCTTTGGACTGAATCCAAGTCTCTTTAAGAACATTTGCATCATGCATTTCATGCATACATGGCATTTTTGCATATTTGTTCATTTTGTAGGTACTCAACTGTTCCCCAGGGAAGCTATTCCAAACCTCAAGGAGTCAAACCCGAGGAAGTTGCTACATCAAATCAATCTTCTCCCTAGAATTTAGGAAGTAGATCTTATGTGTGAAAACCTTTTCTGTCCAAAAGGTTTCTCAAGTTTAAAATAAAAATCCCCAGAGGAGTTTAAAAAATCAAATCAAATGTCTTGATTTATCAAAATTCCTCACAGACGGGAGATTTAACCAGATGATCCTTTGAAAAACAAAAAGAGGATTTCTCAAAAATGCCAAATGGAAATGCCTAGGATGATAAAAGGCAAACTTTTGATCAAACACGTCCCTATACTCATTTTGAGAGAATTGAGCGAAAAAGCCATGTCGTAGGACGTAGGATTCGTTCACATTGAATACATGGATTGAGATGATAAAAGGCATTTCATTTCTCTATCCTAAACACTCATGTCATCCTTTGCTAGCCACTTTGAGCCAAATAAGGAGAATTCTTAAAATACCCCTGTCAAGAACCACCCCACATTGGGGCAAAATAAGAAGTTATGGTTGATCATTTTTGGAGCAAAAAGATTAAGAAAGATTTTATTGCTTTCACTTGCATCAACTTTCTTGTGATAGTTTCAGATGGATCTTTATGGAAGCTCGAAGCATCCCAAAGTGAAGAAGAGCATTCTTTTCCTCTACCCCAAACACAATTATCCTTTGCTTAGCCAAATTGAGCCTTAAGCATGTTCATTTCAAAGCCCAAAATGTTGATTATCTCCCCACATTGGGGCAATGCATATGATTTACCAAGGAAATTTAGAAATTGGTGGATATGTATAAAGTGTCTCGAGAGTCCAAAGAGCTCAAAAGATAAACTTTAGGGGGCATGAAAAAGCAGTGTGCCTCGTAAAAGCAAGGCCGATGCCCATAAAAAATGTATCGAAGTCAAAAGCAAAAGCAAAAGCAAGAAAAAGCAATATGCTTATGATAAAAGCAAAATTTCACTTGCAAAAGATGCTTAGAAAGAGCAAAGCTCTTATGTTGCAAGAAAAATAGACTCTCGAGACAATTTGATTTTCAAGAATCAAATGATGTCAGACTTGAATGATTCGGTAATGATGCCAAGATAATCATCATTCTTCTTTCAAACCCATTCTATCAAGTTTCAAGCCTTTTGAGCCTAACCCGAACCAACATTACAACCCTCTCCGAAGTCTCTTCCGATTGGGATGGTTTGAGTTAATGTAAAGATTTCATAAAGGAACTACCGCTAGAAGGAGTGGAAGTAATCCTATCTTGTCTTATCTTTAAGGTTCTTGACTTGTAAACCCGCTGAAGATATTGATGGTATGTTTCTTTTCTTGGCCTCAAAGCAAATACCCTTTGTGTAAGCCCATGACCAAGCCTACATTACGGTCCTTTTGAAAGACCTTTCTGATCGACCAATTTGTATTCAATGTGAATGTTTCCGAAAACCTTTGACATAGGTTCGTGAGGCATCACCAGTGAGAATTGAATAGCTTTCCCACATCGATGAATGGGAATCAAAGCCTTTATGAGAGCCAGTGTGAAAGACCTTTTTGATTAGGTTATTTCCAATTTGGCATTTTTATCTAACCTCTTTAAGTGGTTATTCAAAGATTATTTTGTTAAAATTTCCTCTTAAGGATTTTGATAATCTCTGCCTTTCACCAAAAGTTGAAAAATTCCGTTTGTTGTTAAACAATCTCGGAACTTTTTTTCAAAATATCTTTCCCCAGTGGATCGGTTTTTGGTCAGCCTAAACCATAACTTTCATTTTCGGTTTTTGGTCAGCCTAAACCATAACTTTCATTTTTGGTTTTTGGTCAGCCTAAACCATAACCCTTTGTTCTTAGGTTCTAGGCCATCCTTAAACCTTGTCTTAGGTTCCTGGTCATCCTTAAACCTTACCTTCTTAGGTTCCTGGTCATCCTTAAACCTTGTCTTAGGTTCCTGGTTATCCTTAAACCTTACCTTCTTAGGTTCCTGGTCATCCTTAAATCTTACCTTAGGTTCTAGGTTATCCTTAAACCTTGTCTTAGGTTCCTGGTTATCCTTAAACCTTACCTTCTTAGGTTCCTGGTCATCCTTAAACCTTGTCCTTAGGTTCTAGGTCATCCTTAAACCTTGTCCTTTGGTTCTTGGTTTTCCTTAAACCATAGATTTCCCATAAAACCATTTCTATTTCTTTCTTCCTTCATTCCACCTCATGAGAGAGAGAAGAACACATGAATGGTCTGACAATCCAACGGTAAGTGCTTCAGGTAAGACTCTGATCAAATGTCTGTTTTTATTTTCTTTTTCCCAAGTGGAATCGACTAAAAATTTGCAGGTGCCAATTGATCTTTGAGCGAAACCTCTTCGAACTCCCACTCAAAGAGGGGCAGCTGTTGACACCTAATTTTTAGCCGATGCGTCATTAAAAATAAAAAATTCGAGATTATGGTTTCCGATCGCGACGGAGCCTGTTTCTTGAACAAAAAGTGTCGTTTTTTAATTCCGTCTGTTGGTCTAGCTTTTGTAAGTGATTTTCTTTTCATTTCATGCAAAAACCCGAAAAGTCAAATAGTTGACTTTTGCGTTGACTTTTTGGTCAACCCTTTGATCAAAAGTCAACCCCAGGTCAAATTGGGGCTTTTCGCATAAAAAGATTCCTTTCAAGTCCAATTTCACTTTAGAAGTGGAAATTTCAGAAAAATTCAAAGATTTGATCATAAAATCAAACTTCTAGTGAAAAGTCAACTAGGGTTTGACTTTTGGTCAAACCTTTGACCAAAAAAATTGAAAAATATAAAAATCCAAAAATCATCTTATTTTACATTCAATTTACTTTTGGCATTCGAAATTTTACAAAAATCGATTTGGAATCAACTTTTTCCCAATTGGCGGAAGTTGATTCAAATCGGCCAAAAATGAAATTACTTCATTTCTAGTCATTTTTTAGATTAGTTTTCTTCACGACATTTGATCTAGAGGTCATTTTATATCCAATTTTTGAACCAATTTTGTGATTCCAAGCCAAACACAAAAACCCCCAATTTTAGCCCTAATAAGTGATTTTGATCGATTCTTCATGATGTGTGCAATTGAGACACGAATGAGCCTAATTTCTTATATGAAATCCAAATTCAAAATCAATTTTGGAGGATTCACATGAATTTGGGTCAATTTGATCAATTTAGTGATCCAATGATTAGGAAGTCTAAGAGTGATTGGTCTAATTAGTGCAATTCAACTTGACCCACTCTAGACTAATATTCAATTTGATGAACTGGGACTCAATTTGGTTAATTAGACTTCAATTAAACTTGTTAGTCTAGCTCGGTCATGCAATTACCCAAATTCAGAGCTAATTGACTCAAATCGGTTTAATTCAAATTGAACTGATCCGATCAGACTAGTCATTTTCCGGTCGAAAATTTTGATGATCGATAATCCGGTCGGACCAACCAAGATCAGTCACATCCTCTTAAGTGCAAAAATGACAAAAATGCCCTTAATCAAAAATGACAAAAATGCCCTTAATTAAGAAAGACAAAAATGCCCTTCTTCAAGGATTAAGCAAATTAATTAGGGGATTAGCAAATCAATCATGGCCATTCATTTAGAATTGATCATGTCCATCCATAATGCCATGTCATCAATCCTTAGCCTCTAAGGAATATTCTTAATCATTAAGGATGCATTTTGGACCATTTGATCAATCTAAGGGCTAGAATTCAAAGTTGAAGGGGGTATATAGTGTTTTCCCTCCAAAAATCAAAGGGGGATAATCATTTTCAGATCTGAATTCTCTCTCCTCTCTCTCTCCTCTCTCTCTCTCTCTCTCACACGATCAGCCCTCTCTCTCGCCACTCCCTCTCGGCCGCCGGCCTTCCGGCCCCTTGCCGGCCCCTTTCCGGCGAGCCGCCGCCACACCGGCGTCCCCCACGGCGGCACAAGGCTGGTCGCAACACCAGCCACCTCAGCTGGTGGCCGGAGCACCTTCCTCCGGCGGCTTTTCTCCCTCGGCAGCATCACCGGCAATCCTGCCGGTGACTTGTTCAGCCGGTTCAATCGGCTGAACCGCCTCTCCGACGACCTCCTCCGGCGATCCAGCCCCTCCGACTACATCCCTCGGCGTCCTCAAGTTGCTGTGGTGGCCGGCCTTTCGTCAAACGGCCACCGGATTACATCTTAAACTTGATTTTTGCTGATTCGTTTATTTGTGTGAAAACGAGTCGATTCTCACATTATCTCTTGTAATCCGTTATCGTAGATTGGCCGAGCTTTCCGAGGTCTCTCCGTGCTATTCCAGATCAGAATACGGAGGCCGGATCGCTCGCTTGAGCGTTGGATCATTGTGAGACAAGGTAAGAACACTTGAACTCAATTCTGTAAATTCGTGTTCAGTGAAACCTGTTGGCTTGAGATGCTATTTTGAGCTTGCTAACGTCGAAATCTGATGAAATGATAAACTAGAGAGTCGTAGAACTCGTCTTAAGCTTCGATTTGATATATCATATGCCTCGATCGGACTTGATTTGCTATGTCAAAACACTTCTAGAAGTCAGGATCAGAATCTGTAATTTGTTGTTTAAGTCTGTTCTGATGATTCCCTGACTGACGTTGTGCTGTTCGATGAATTTTATGATTTTCTACAATCATTTTCTGGAAAAACTTCCTTCATGAGAGTTGTAGAACACATCTTGATCTGTTCACTGTAAAATTTTCATAAAATTCTAAGCATGTTAGCCTAGTACGATTTGCAACGTCATATGCATGTGAATCTGGTATCATGCTGATTTCAGTCGACCTTTGTGTGTTCTTCGATTTTCATAAATTCGTGTGTTCGAGATATGAAAAAATTTTCTTCACAAAAGTTCTTCCTGAGATCGAGATCTTTCTATTGACACTAATTTCATCAAAATCAGAGATCATTTGAATTTTCAAAAGGAATTTTCACGATTTGATCAGAATCTGTGTCCAGATCTGATTTTCATTCCTTTGGAGTTCAAAAGATGTTTCTCCGAATTTGATAAAGTTAGAGTCCTTTTTTGCAAAAAATCAAAACTACAAAGTTGTTCATTGGGGTCTCATTATGTCAACTGGAAATTTTGAGGACCTAATTGCAATTTTTAGGGGGTCAATTTGCTTGAAAAGTCTTCTCGGGTTAAAATTCCATTTGCAATTGAGTCCCTCGCGAAAATCGAATTTTATAAAAATTTTGAGGGCTTTTTAGCAAAAACTCAAAACATGAAAGTTGTTGCACACAGGGAATCCTAATGGCACAAAAATTTTCGCGCTGTTTTGATAAGGTTTGTTATTTTTCCCGCCTTTGTTTTGAAACTCATAACTGAACCGAGTCCAGCCTGTCACTGAAATTTAATTTGATATTTTCGGGAAAATTGGCTAGGATTTAGAAAAAATGGTCTTCATGACTTTTGATCCTCATGTCATAAGCTTTCTAATGACACCTGAACCACTTCATTTGGACGTCATTAGGATAGTTAATCATTCTTAAACAGAAGCAATCCGAATTAGGCTTTAATTGAATAAGTGGTCTTTTTTATAAAGCCCACTTCTCATTATTTGATTGGATTTGAAACAAGGCCCATGGGCTTGAATGCATGCTTATCTATCATCATGCATGTGTTTGTTAGATGAATGTTAGGCCCGGTGCATGTTCGGCGGGTAGCCCATTCATGGTCACTAGAACCCGACTTTAGGGGTTAATTGATATGAGTTGCCGTTTTGTGAATGCAAATGGTAGCTCATTATCATTAATCATTAATCAAACAATGTTAGGTGATTAGATGGGTGATGAATCGAAACGCATGAAAAACAAAGGCCAATCCCGAGGCCCGTGTTTAATTCAATGATTTGTTTGCACCATTGTTCTTTCATATGTCATTCGTTATGAATGAATGTTATGGATGTAAACATCGACACCCGAGAGGCGGTCCAAGGAAGAAAAATCCGAAGTTAAAAAAAGCCAAGGAGATTGACCGATGTCCAATCCGGTCTCAATTTGTACTCATTCGATGATGGTTCCAAACCGATGTCCAATCCGGTTTCAATTTGTACTTAATTCATTCATTCCCGATCATGTCTCGGGTTTTCAATTTGTGTTGTAATAAACACCCGACGAGTTGCGGGTTTTCACCTTTTTTCTTCTTTCTCGCACTTAGAATTAGCTCATCTTTTCAATATTTCGAGTGTTTACTTTATGAAATGTCTTTCAATACAATTGATTGTTTCTTTCTTTTTCTAGACTAAGATAGGATTAGTTTAGAATCTCAAATGAAAATACAAAAACAAGATGCATGATCACCTAGTGGACTAAGACTTTGACATGAAAATGGTAAAAAACAAATGCATGACGACTTAGATAACAACCATGTTAAGTTTAGCGGTACCGAAATGGCGTTAATAGAAATATTAACGTAAGCTAGTCCCCGAACCTTTGATCTCTGGTTTTCGTAGAAACCGAAACGAAATTCCCGCGTTCCGGTTGGGTATTCTAGCCGACCCCCGACCTAGGCTAGTGGCGACTCCTTAAAAAATAAAATTGATCCGCTGTCACGCGAGATATGGATTTAGGGAAAATCCACGTTCATGATCAATGGGTCATATGGCTAAACAAAGGATTTACACTTCAGTAGAATCATTTTTATAAGATGTCGTATGAACCATCTCATGAACACTTATCTCTAAACCCGCCTCATCCGAGCTCGGCCCTCGAGGGGTAGGTCGCGACAGTACCGAAAGGGCGTTAATAGAAATATTAACGTAAGCTAGTCTCCGAACCTTTGATCTCTGGTTTTCGTAGAAATCGAAACGAAATTCCTGCGTTTCGATTGGATATTCTAGCCGACCCCCGACCTAGGCTAGTGGCGACTCCTTAAAAAATAAAATAAATCGATCCGCTGTCACGCTAGACATGGATTTAGGGAAAATCTACGTTCATGATCAATGGGTCATATGGCTAAACAAAAATTTTTACACTTCAGTAAAATCATTTTTTATGAAGTGCCATATGAACCATCTCATGAACACTTATCTCTAAACCCGCCTCATTCGAGTTCGGCCCTCGAGGGGTAGGTCGCGACAATCAGTGACAGGCAAATAAGTATCCAGCTTCTCACAAAGGATGGTGACCCTAAAATAGTAATCAGATGCAGACATGTCTCCAATACGTAGGTCAAATAGCTCCTCCCACACATCACAAACACGGGTCATATTATCACGACCCGAAAACATAAGAGCACATTTGTCCCAAATAGCTTTGGCCGATGTACACTGCATAAACTGAGGACTAATCTTGGAATCCATGGTATTCCACAATAATGTCTGAATAGTAGCATCGCCAGAGCGCCAATCATCCTCCTTTGATTTATCCGTAGGTGAAGATGAAATCAGATAACTCAACTGTTTGGTGGCTAAAAGATATGTTTCGACTGCCATAGACCAAGAAGGGTAATTGGTCCCATCGAGCTTAACAGAGGTCAACTTCATATTAGTGAGACTGGTATCTATGTTTCCAGAATTGCCAGCCATAACCCAATAATAATATAAAAGTGAACGTAACCGAAATTGGCACCTTGTGCACCAAATGTAATAATTACCACAAATTACCACCAAACACAATAACTCATCAGAACAGAAGCACAAATCAATATAGGGCATTAACAAATCCAATAATCAATCATCTTGAGTAAACCTCAACACCAAGCAGGGACTTTAATTTCGCAAGAAAAGAACGCCTATGCGACATGCGTTGGGCAAGTAGCAGTATGATTCACCAAAAAAATAATCCCATTCTTAAATATTCCTTCTGGCCGTTGAACCAATAACGCTCTGATACCAATAACGCTCGTGAAAAGAAAGGTTGTCGTTGACTTTGTGGAACCAGCAACACTTGTGAAAAAAAAAAAAGGCCGAAAATTTGCCGTCAAGTTGTCAGCGGGAGGCTGATTTGCTTGGCAAACCACACATTTAAAAGTTCCGTGGTTTTGGTTCGAAGGAAAATCCTTACCTAGCCTGGTGACAAATGGATCAGATTAATTCATGGAGATACGAAGAATCCAGTAACCACAGTCAGCGATGGCGAGGCAGCACAAGCAAAGGCAGTGAGAAGCGTCGCACGAGTCACGAGCAGCGCGAGGGTCGCGCGAGTCGCCCGAGCAATGCACAAGTAGCAGAAGAGCACGCGCGAGCGCAAGGTCCACGCAAGCAGAGCGCAAGGGTCGCGTGCGCGAGGTTCGCGCGAGGGTGAAGCCCGCCGCAACAGCGATGGCGACGATGGCCGACGGCTCCAGCGGCTATTCGATGGCGGCAAGTGGATTAAGGTTAAGAGCCAAGCTCTGATACCATGTTGAAAAACATCATCTTCATTCACTTAATCAGATTACATCATCTATATATATATATATAGAGTGAGCATTAGGGCTCATTAATTATGGAGAAGACTAAACTACCCTTTTAACAAATTACATGTGACTAGTTCTCACGCATGTACGTAGTGCCTGCATACATGCACAACTACTTGTGAGATAATCTTGTAAATAAGGTTTGTTAGATCGATCCACCTCCACGCTATGTTACATAATATAACCCGGGGTTCAACTTACGCATATTTGGAAGCACTCTAAATAATGACGCAAGTTGGTATATGTAAGTTGTCAGATAAACTCGTGAAAGAAAAGCACACACAAAATAAAAATGGCAAAAGTACACTACAAGTGCCATAACTTGTGTACGGCGCTCACTTTAGTGCCATAACTTTTTTTTGGATCACTTTAGTGCTAAAATTTTTGAAAAACGATCGCTTAAGTGCTAAAATTTTTTAAAAACAATTACTTAAGTGCCAACTCCGGTGCCGTACACAATTTTTCGTCGGAAATCTGACGTGGCATTTTTTTTATTAATTTCTAAAGCTGACGTGACTCGCCGGAGATTGGCACTTAAGTGATCGTTTTTCAAAAATTTTAGCACTTAAATGATCGTTTTTAAAAAATTTTAGCACTTAAGTGATCATTTTTCAAAAATTTTAGCACTAAAGTGATCCAAAAAAAAGTTATGACACTTAAATGATCGTTTTTCCTCCGACTTGACACCAAAGTGATCCGAAAAAAAGTTATGGCACCAAAGTGAGCGCCGTACACAAGTTATGGCACTTATAGTGTACCGAAATATGAACGCTGAGCGACGTCAAAGATCCGAAGCAATGCCTTTGTTTCATTTTTTTTTTCCGGGGTAAGATGTTTTTCATTTTTGTACCCTTTCTTTATTGTAATATCTCGGTTAGGATAAAACAGGGAAGATTGTCCAAAAAGTCCTAAACCTATTATACATTGGCAATTCAATCATAAACCTTTCAATTATGTCAATTCAATCCTAAATCTATTGTACCGCAACCAATTCAGTTCTAAACCTTTTAATTGTATCAATTTAGTCATAAACTTTTTGATGATTTGTCAATTTAGTCATAAACCTTCAAATGGTTTGCCAATGTAATCATTCGGCAATTTCCAGCTAAAATTATCGGGAATGACTACATTGACAAATCATCAAAAAATTTATGACTAAATTGACACAATTAAAAGATTGAGAATTGACTTAACATAATTGAATGGTTTAGGACTAAATTGGCTGCTGTACAATAGATTTAAAACTTTTTGAACAATTATCCCGGATAATATATAATAACCGTACTTTCAATCAAAGAGTACTTTAAAACTATGTATCGAACCTAATTAAATAGACACATGTATATTCGAATTCTAAATCATTGAGTGCATATATATCATGAGAAAATCTGTGCATTGACACATGACCATGCAGCTTCCCAGATCCAAGGACAAGTTCATTTGCAACATGCTCCGACTTTGTCATTCTGTTTCTTTTCTCAATTCTATGTTAACTGTAAATGCCTTGCTTAATGTTTGTAGTCATGCTCGATAAGAACATAAAGCATCTCTCACATAGACCTGACCCAAATCATCAGCGACGGGAAATTTGTCTTAGTTTAAAAAGGTCGAAATAGCCATGTTTTCATGAAATTATATATTGAAAAAGTCGAAAGTGACCAGAAATATCTTAGCGTGATCATATGCCACTATGGTATCCTTTTCCCGTGAGTTGTTTTATTCAATCTTTTAGTTGTACTCACCATAACTGTAGGATTAGATTTAGAAATATAGTTGTGAATTGTAAAAAAAAATTGTTGGTTGCAAACTATGGACTTGTGGAGAAAAAATAATTTCTGAAGAGAGGCTTTTTTACGATTCTGTGTGTCATTCTTACAAGCAATACAATGATTTATTTATAGGTTGTAGTCTGCCCTTCTAAAACTGAAATAAACTTAATTATAGGCAATTCTATTAATAGCCATAAACCAAAATTAAAACCCATTATCACCCGTAAGAGTAACTGCTGACTCTTGACATTTCATTTTCCTATAAAACTGCTGAAATAACGCACTAATAAAAAACGGACATTTAATGTTTATTCAACAAGACTCCCCCATAAACTTAAATGCTTCTGCCATCTTTCATGCCGATCAATCTTTTGCAGTTGTCGAGAAGTATCGTCGGTAGCGGTTTCGTGAAGATATCCGCGACTTGGTCCCGACTTGCCACGTGCACTAATTCCACACTTCCTTCCTTCACTTGATCTCGGATGAAGTGAAAGCGAACGTCAATATGCTTGCTTCTCTCATGATTCACCGGGTTCTTGCTCAACTCAATTGCTGATTTGTTGTCAACTCGTATCACAGTCGCACCGAGTTGTTGTTGCTCCAACTTGCCCAACAAATTTCTGAGCCATATCGCATGACGTACACACAAAGATGCTGCCACATATTCAGCTTCACATGTCGAGAGTGTCACGATCGGTTGCTTCTTTGAAATCCAGGTAAACGCCGTGTCACCCATAAAAAACACATAACCCGATGTGCTTTTTCGATCGTCCAAGTCTCCGCACCAATCGCTGTCGGAGTACCCGACCAACTTGTAATCTGCCGCATTTGTATAGAATAACCCGAGTGACACTGTTCCTTTGATGTACCGTAGGATTCGCTTCAACGCCTTCCAATGTGAATAAACTGGCTCCTCCATGAACCGACTTACAATGCCGACACTTAATGCAAGGTCCGGCCTTGTGCATGTGAGATAGCGAAGGCTTCCCACTAAACTCCGGTATTTGCTTGCGTCGACTCGTTCTCCTCCATCAAACTTAGAGAGTTTTGCACCCGGTTCCATTGGTGTTGAAACCGGATTGCAAGACTCCATCTTGTACTTCTTCAAAATCTCCTTTGTATATGCCTCCTGGGATACAAAGATACCCGTCTTTCCTTGTCTTACCTCCAGACCAAGGAAAAACTTCATCAAGCCCAAATCTGTCATCTCGAATTCCCGTGTCATTGTGCTCTTGAACTTTTGTATCATTTCATTATTATTCCCCAAAAAAATGAGGTCATCAATATAAAGAGCAACAAATAACATATTACCTCCACTCTTCTTCACATAAAGGGCATGTTCGTAGGGACATTGCTCGAACCCGTTCTCCTTGAAGTATGTATCGATACGAGTATTCCACGCCCGCGGTGCTTGCTTCAACCCGTAAAGTGCCTTCTTCAATTTCAACACCTTCTTTTCTTCTCCGATTTTCATGTACCCGGGTGGTTGTTCGATATAAACTTCTTCTTCAAGCACACCATTCAGGAATGCCGACTTGACATCCATTTGTAATATCGGCCATTTGAATTGAGCCGCTTGTGAAATGAGCAATCTGATTGTCTCCATTCTTGCAACGGGAGCAAACACCTCGTCATAGTCGATTCCCGCCTTTTGCTTGTATCCCTTTGCTACAAGTCTCGCCTTATACCGTTCTATCTCCCCTTGAGCATTCATCTTTCTCTTAAACACCCACTTGACACCAATGGGCTGAGTTCCTTTCGGCAATTCTGCTAACTCCCATGTGTTGTTGCGATCTATTGCTTTAATCTCCTCGTCCATGGCAGTTTGCCACTTCTTGTCTCGCACCGCCTGTTCAAAACTTATATTCTCGGAATCCACCAAAAGACATACAAGGTGTACCTCATTTGTCGAATCATACAAATCTTGTAAACTTCGCATTTTGGGTTGTCGCGGTTCATCTTCATCATCAATAGTTTCAGAATTTTCCGGTATGGTTGTTGGTATAGCAGTTGATGATTCTCCAACTTTGATGATACCCTCTGTTGCTTTATTCCAATCCCACTCATTTGCTTCATGAACTCGTACATCACGGCTCACTAGAATCTTCTTGCTTATCGGGTCGAATAGCTTGTATCCTTTTGTTTTCTCATCATACCCAATAAAAATATATCTTTTGCTTTTGTCTTCGAGCTTTGTTCTTCGCTGATCCGGCACGTGTGCGTAGGCCAAACTGCCGAATACTTTGAGATGAGAGACTGTCGGTTTTTGTCCGCTCCATGCCTCTTGTGGTGTTTGATCATACAACTTCGCATGTGGACACCGATTTTGAACATAGACGGCGCATTGCACGCCTTCCGCCCAAAATTCCTTCGGCATTTTCTTGCTCTTGAGCATTGACCGAACCATGTCGAGAATGGTCCGGTTCTTCCTCTCGGCCACACCGTTTTGCTGTGGAGAGTACGGTGCGGTTAGAAATCGCCTTATGCCTTGCTCCTCACAATACTCCATGAAAACCGTCGAAGTGTACTCGCCACCTCTATCGGATCGTACAGATTTGATGTGTCTACCGGTTGCCTTTTCCACCAGTACTTTGAATTTTTTGAACACCTCGAACGCCTCGGATTTTTCTTTCAGAAAATAAACCCAAGTTTTTCGTGAGAAATCATCAATAAAAGAAATGAAATACCTTTTGCCGCTGAAAGATTCAGGAGTGATTGGTCCACATATGTCGGAATGAATCAACTCGAGAGGTTGCTTAGCCCGATATTCTGCCTTCTTTTGAAACGACATTCTTGCATGCTTTCCGAGTACACATTCTTCACAAAATTTTCCCTCGTATTCCATGTCCGGTAGTCCGTGCACCATGTTCTTCTTTGCCAACTTGTTTAGGCCTTCATGATGTAGGTGACCAAAACGGAGATGCCACAGTGACGCCTTGTCTTCTACGTTGACTTGCAAACATTTTTCTCGTACACTTCTCAAATTCAGTTTGTACATCCGATTTCTCCCCATTTCAACTTGAGCGACTGAACGCCCTTGCTTGTCTTTCAATAGTAATATCCGGTCTTTCATAAAAACCGAATAACCTTTCTCCATGAGTTGCCCCATACTTAAAATGTTGCTCTTGAGGTCTGGTACGTAATACACATCTTGGATTGACCCAACTAAACCATCCTTTTGTAAATAATAAATCGTACCTTGGCCTTTGACCTCAACCTTCGAGCCATCTCCAAACGATACAGATACAGCTTCAACCTTTCGCATCTCTTTGAAACAATGCTCGTGCCCGCACATATGGTTGCTTGCAGCCGTGTCGAGGTACCACACCGTGTCGTTGTCGGTGTTGACTTTGTTATATGCCATTAAGAGAAAACCTTCTTTCACCTCATCTTCCGTGGCTAGGTTGGTTGTCTCTTCCACCTTTTTCTCGACTCGACATTCTTTTGCAAAATGCCCCACCTTTCCACAATTGTAACACTTATCGGAATTGCAATCCTTCGCATAGTGACCATATTTGCCACACTTGTAGCACTCGATGTTGGAATAATTTGACCGACCGCCTCTTCCACGACCGCGTCCTCTTCCACGCCAATTCTGTTGGTTTGATTGCCCCTTCTCCTCATGATACCCTTCTTGACCGCGGCTTTTCCCACCGCGACTATTTCCTCGACTACCACGGCCACGCCATTTACCTCGAAAGTTTTGAGAATAGAATATCTTTTCGTCATTGATTGATGCTTTGGTTTGAAGTGCCTGCTCAAGTGTCTCCTCCTTCTTCTTCTTTTTACGATATTCATGTGCCATAAGGGAACCGGCAAGCTCGTCGACCGTGAACGTTGCTAGATCCTTTGACTCTTCTATGGCACATACCACATTCTCGAAACTGTCGGTTAACGACCTCAGAATCTTCTCCACGACCCGCGCATCGGACAACTTTTCTCCGTCTCGGTTGAGTTGATTCACCACGGTTTGAACACGCGTGATGTAATCGGACACACCTTCCGACTCCTTCATCTTCATGCCTTCCAACTCGTTGCGAAGAGTTTGAAGGCGAACTTGTTTAACTCGGTCGGCTCCTTTGTACGCAGTCTCCAAGATGTCCCACGCTTCTTTTGAAGTTTTCGCACTCGCAATCTTCTCAAAGCCCGACTCATCAACAGCTCGGAACAGCATGTACAATGCCGTCTTATCTTTTGATCGTGTTTCTTTCAACGCCTTATTTTGAGCCGCCGTATATCCTGCGGTAGATTCTGGTTCTTCGAAACCTTCTTGAACCACCTCCCAACAATCCACAGAACCGAGAAGAGCTTTCATTTGGATGCTCCAATTCTCGTAGTTCACCTTCGTTAATCGGGGCAGCGGCACATTATTGATTACACTCCCCATCGGCTCTGATACCAATTTGTAAAAAAAAATTGTTGGCTGCAAACTATGGACTTGTGGAGAAAAAATAATTTTTGAAGAGAGGCTTTTTTACGATTCTGTGTGTCATTCTTACAAGCAATACAATGATTTATTTATAGGTTGTAGTCTGCCCTTCTAAAACTGAAATAAACTTAATTATAGGCAATTCTATTAATAGCCATAAACCAAAATTAAAACCCATTATCACCCGTAAGAGTAACTGCTGACTCTTGACATTTCATTTTCCTATAAAACTGCTGAAATAACGCACTAATAAAAAACGGACATTTAATGTTTATTCAACATGAATGGTGTATAAATATGTACATTTAGAATACAAGAAAGATTGAATTGGTTCACATTAGGATCTTCCATTTTGTGTCCTTTCTCATGGCATCAGAGCAAATATCGATCCCAATGTAATTTCTTCATGGCCAATCAAGACACTTTCACTGTCTCTCCCAAGATCGATGTAACTTCTCCGTATCTTCTTCACTAAATTGGCCATCCGACTGCCCCTCTAGTCTCTCCTCCTTTAGATGGAGACAATTATCCAACATGGCATTGTGCCAAGCTCATAGCCCTTGAGGCGAAAAATAAACTGTACTTTGTTGATGGGTCCTTAACGCGTCCTGTTTCAACCTCTTCAGATCATCCCCTATGGATACGTTGCAATAGCATGGTGAGGTCTTGATTGATTTATTCTACTATACCAACGATCTCACATAGCATTCTCTGACATGACTTGGCAAATGATGTCTGGAATGATCTTCGCGAGCGCTTCTCCCCTTGTAACGCTTCTTGGTTTTTTTGAGATCCGAAGGGCTTTACCTACACATCAACAAGGTACAGCTTCGATATCTATCTATTACACACACTACAAAAAAAGCCGGGTTTTGCCACGAATTTTGCCACGAAAAATTCGAAAAAATTCGTGGCAAAATGAATTTGCGACGAAATTAGCGACGGAAAAAAATCTCCGTCGCTAATAGGCCGTCGCAAAATTTTGCCACGGAAAATTTCAATTTTCTTGGCTAATTTGCGACGGAAAAAATTCGTCGCAAAATTCGTCGCTAAATTTTCGTGGCAAAATTCGTGACAAAATTCGTGGCTAATTTGCCACGAAAAAAATTCGTCGCAAAATTCGTCGCTAATTTTTCGTGACAAAATTCGTCGCTAATTTGCAACGAAAAAAATTCGTCGCAAAATTCATCGCTAATTATTCGTGGCCAAATTCGTGGCAAATTCCGTCGCTAATTTGCCACGAAAATTATTCGCGGCAAATTTCCGTCGCTAATTTTCCACGAACATTATTCATGGCAATTTCCGTCGCTAATATTCGTGGCGAATTAGCGACGGAAATTTGCCACGAATAATTTTCGTGGCAAATTTCCGTCGCTAATTTTCCACGAAAATTATTCGTGGCAAATTTCCGTCGCTAATTGCCACGAAAATCGTGGCAAAATTCGTGGCTAATTTGCGAAAATCAAATTTATTTTATTTTTTGCGACGAAATTATTCGTGGCAAAATTCGTGGCTAATTTGCCACGAAAATTTTTCGTGGCAAAGTTCGTGGCTAATTCGCGTCAAAATTTTTTTTACAATTATTTGCGACGAACTTATTCGTGGCTAAAATTCGTGGCTAATTTTTTTTGGCGAATTTTTTTTTTGGGTCAGTTTTTTTGCAGCAAAAAATTTTGACTTTTGCGCAACGGACATTATTCGAAAACAAATTTGGCGACGAAATTTAATGAATAATTTAGCGACGAATGTTGTTTACGGACGAATTCAATTTGAAATCTAATTAACATTTCAGCTCATTCCGACCACATTTCGCCTCATTCCGACCAATTTCAAACCAATTTCAACTAAATTTCAACCCAAATCTCAGCTTATTCCGACGAAATTTCAACCTAAATCCAATCAATTTTCAACTTAAATATGAGCAATTTGATTCTGTTTCGTGGGCGAAACAGACACGAAACAGACCCAATTTGTTTCGCCCACGAAACAGAACCATTCTGTTTCGCACGAAACAGAACCATTCTCCTACGAACAGAACGAACAGAACGAAGCAGAGGCCGACTCAACATAGAAGCCAGGAAACACAGACGCAGAAACAGACCCAACGCAAAAGCCAGTCAGAAGCAGAAGCAGAGAAGCAGACCCAACACAGAAGCAGAACAGAAGCGAATAGAACGAAGCCAGAACGAAGCAGAAGCCAGCCAACACAAGAAAAAGCAGAACCAAGCCAACACAAGCAGAAGCAGAAGCACAGAAGCAGAAGAACAGAAGCAGACCCAAGCAAACGTACCTCTCGCTTCCGAACGGAAGCAGACTGACCGAACACTCTACGCTGCTGAAGAACCCAACAGAAGCAGACCGCGCGTTGGGTGTCCTCGCTTCCCAGCGTCCGCCGCCGAAGAACGCCGAGAATCGCGCCGAAGAGGTCACTGAGAATCGTTCGACCGAGACTTGCAACAGAGACAGAGACAGAGACCGAGACCGAGAAGAGACAGAGAAGAGAAGATTAGTTCGATCGTGAGAAGAAGAACCCTAATTTCTACCGGCTCATAAAGACGACGCCGTTTTGGGAATTTCCGCTGAAATTAGCCACGGATTAAAAATCGTGGCTAATTCCGTCGCAAATTAGCCACGAAACCAAATTCGTGGCTAATTCTGTCGCAAATTAGCCACGAATCTTATTTCGTGGCTAATTTGCGACGGATTTAGCCACGAATTGTTATTTTCTCGCGGCAAATTCAAATCGAAATTAAAATTGTCGCGGCAAATCCTAATTTTTTGAAATTCGTGGCAAAAATCCGTGGCAAATTAGCCACGGATTTTTGCCACGAATTCCATCAAAATCGAATTTTATTGGCTTTTTTATGAAATTCGTGGCAAAAATCCGTGGCTAATTTGCCACGGATTTTTGCCACGAATTTCAAAAAACGTATTTTCTGGGTTTCTTTATGGAATTCGTGGCTAAATTAGCCACGGATTTTTGCCACGAATTTCATCAAAATAATTTTTTGTTGGCTTTTTTTAAAAAATTCGTGGCAAAAATCCGTGGCTAATTTGCCACGGATTTTTGCCACGAATTTCATAAAAAATCGAATTTTCTGTGTTTTTTATGGAATTCGTGGCAAAAATCCGTGGCAAATTAGCCACGGATTTTTGCCACGAATTTCATCAAAATAATTTTTGTTTTTTTTATGAAATTCGTGGCAAAAATCCGTGGCTAATTTAGCCACGGATTTTAGCCATGAATTCCATCAAAATCGAATTTTCTGGGTTTCTTTATGGAATTCGTGGCTAAAATCCGTGGCTAAATTAGCCACGGATTTTAGCCACGAATTTTATCAAAAATCGACTTTTGTCGGTTTTTTTATGAAATTATTTTGATGAAATTCGTGGCTAAAATCCGTGGCTAATTTGCCACGGATTTTTGCCACAAATTCCATAAAGAATCGAATTTTCTGTGTTTTTCATGGAATTCGTGGCTAAAATCCGTGGCTAAATTAGCCACGGATTTTTGCCACGAATTTCATCAAAATAATTTTTTGTTGGCTTTTTTTTATGAAATTCGTGGCAAAAATCCGTGGCTAATTTAGCCACGGATTTTTGCCACGAATTTTAAAAAAATCGTATTTTCTGGGTTTTTATGGAATTGCGACAAAAATCCGTGGCTAATTTAGCCACGGATTTTTGCCACGAATTCCATCAAAATCGAATTTTCTGGGTTTCTTTATGGAATTCGTGACTAAAATCCGTGGCTAAATTAGCCACGGATTTTAGCCACGAATTTTATCAAAAATCGACTTTTGTCGGTTTTTTATGAAATTATTTTGATGAAATTCGTGGCTAAAATCCGTGGCTAATTTGCGACGGAATTAGCCACGAAAATATATCCGTGGCTAATTTGCCACGGATTTTTGCCACGAATTTCATCAAAATCGAATTTTCTGGATGTTTTTATGAACTCCGTGGCAAAAATCCGTGGCAAATTTGCCACGAATTTTTGCCAAGGATTTGTCGTGTGAGTGATTGAATTTTCATGGAATTCGTGACAAAAATCCGTGGCAAATTAACCACGAATTTCATTAAATTATTACTTAGTCGTGTGAGTGGGTGGATTTTTTATGAAATCCGTGGCAAATTGCAACGAATTTCATTTCTACTATCCTACACTCGCGTAATTCATTTTTTTTCCGGACAATAACATTAACAGTAATAGCAATAATATTCAATAACAATTACAATAATAATAATAATAATAACAACAACAATAATAATAAATATGACAACAACAATAAACTTTTGTCATAATAATAATTACGACATAATTAGTAAAATGTCTCAAAATTCCAAATCTTCATCTTCACCTTCGTCTTCATCTTGATCTTCTTCTTGAGCGTCGTCGTCGTCGTCATCATCATCGTCGTCGTCGTCGTCGTCGTCGTCATCATCATCATCATCATCATCATCCTCTGTCTCAAAATCTGATTCTGCAACACCTTCTAAATTTGATTCGCGAATTTCAGTTACATCTACATCTATCATTGCTCCACATGAATCTCGTAGAGTAGGAATGTTATATTCCTCAGTTTGAACCGCGTTACAAACTTCCTCTTGTTGATATGATGTATCCTTCCTGTGTTTCTCGATTTTTCTTCGTGCTTTGGTTTTACATACAGCCCACCAATCAGCTTTGTCACGTTTCAAACTAGGATATGATGCATAATATACTTGAATTGCTTGTTGTGCCAATACAAATGGTTCATATTTCTTATACCTTTTCTTGTGAAATTTCACAAGAAGAAGCCGAGCGGAAAAAAAGGACCAGCGAAGCGAAGGAGAAGAAGAAAGGAAGAAAAGGAAACAAGAAAAAGAACAAGAAAAGGAAGAAATGGGAAATGATGGGGGTAGGTGGTGTCAGGCGCATGAAGGGGGGACCGGCGTGGAAAAAGGGTAGAGAGAGAGAGAGGAAAAGTCAAATCGCAATAATTGCGATCCAACGGCCACGATTCGAATTCAAAAACGATCTAACGGTCCCGAAAAATTCTAATTAATAATTTAGGATTTGACCAAATGGTATTAATAAAAACACACCGCGAGAGAGGTCTATCAGTCCACATCAGTACCCGATCAAAAATTCACTTTTCACCTATCCCGAGTAATATCGTGGCTGGCCACAATAATATCAACACCGTCCAATTATATTCGTCCTAGAATTCTGAAAAATTTGACACCAAAGTTCGGGCTCTAAATAACGGACAAATCCATCGCTACCTCCATTGCAAATTAGCTACGAAGAATTTTTCATCGCAAATTCCGTTGCAAATTAGCAACGGAAAAAAAATTAGCAACGGAAAATGTTTTTTTCTTCGAAATTAGCAACGGAAAAAAAATTCGTCGCTAATTTCGTCGCAAATTAACCACGAAATATTTTCCGTCGCAAATTCCGTCCAATATTAGCCACGAATTTATTTTTCGTGGCTAATTCCGTCGCAAATTATCCACGAAATTTTTTCGTGGCTAATTCCGTCGCAAATTAGCCACTAATTTTTTTTCGTGGCAAATTCCATCGCAAATTAGCCACGGATATATTTTCGTGGCTAATTCCGTCGCAAATTGGCCACGAATTTTTTTTCGTGGCAAATTCCGTCGCAAATTAGCCACGAATTTTTTTCGTGGCAAATTCCGTCGCAAATTAGCCAAGGATATATTTTCGTGGCCAATTCCGTCGCAAATTGGCCACGAATTTTTTTTCGTGGCAAATTCCGTCGCAAATTAGCCACGAATTTTTTTCGTGGCAAATTTCGTCGCAAATTAGCCACGAATTTTTTTTCGTCGCAAAATTCGTCGGTAATTTGCGACGAATAATTTTTCGTCGCAAATTCCGTCCCAAATTAGCAACGAAAAATTATTCGTCGCAAATTTCCGTGACTAAATCCTTGTTTTTTTGTAGTGACAGTGATTAAATCCTATCGAGATAAACTATTATAGTACCGAGCCTTGCTGACTTGCAATTATGGAGCAATGTCAACCCTCCTACATTTCCTTAAAACGGATTCATTATTAGATTTTCTCCAAGGCCATAATGAATCTTATGTCGCGGTTCAGAGTCAAATCCTCCTTATGGATCCACTCCCTATCGTCAACAAAACATATGACTTGCTCTTACAAGAGGAATGAGAGCACACTGTTCAAGACAATTGCACTGTCATTCCCGATCCTATTGCCATGGCCCGCTTCGTCTTAATGATGCTCACACTTCTTTGTCTACTGGTTCTTCCAAACCCATTGTACATTGTACTCACTATGGAAGGAATGGACATCTTAAAAGCAAGTGTTGTAAGAAGCACGGATATCTGGAATGATGGAATGACCGTAAAAAGCGACCCACCAATGATTTTGGGCGCCAACGACAATCATGCCTAACTGGTTCTCCAACTGTTGCCGCAATTGCCACTATTGATTCGTCCTCTCCACCGACCCTTATTGCTGCACAACTAGAACAACTCCTTCATTTACTTCCAGTTGGTAATATCGCACCTTCTTCTCACCTTTTGCTGAATTTAGCAGGTACTTCCATTTGTTTAAATTCCACTCCATCCTGGATTCTAGACTTTGGTGCGACGGATCATATATCTTGTGATGCAACCTTGTTTTCTAAAAGTTGGATAACTCTCTGGTTATTCCAGTTCTCTCTCTCGCCATGAGAGCTTTTCTCTACCGTATTTTGTGATAGCTCCTTTCAATCTTGATCCAAATTTCAAACCCTAATCCCTTTCCTATGTCAATCCGCTTTCTTTTTTCAATCTTTCCACTTCTCGTGGAAAAATCTTTTCCCCTTTACATCACCGACCCGAAAACCCAAATCAGAGAAAATACATCACATGCGGAAGCAACGTGTATATATATATATATATATATATATATAATATATATATACACCCTGACAATTTCAAAGACGTAACCACAAGCAGCAAAAGAAAATATTTTACAATAGATTGATCCAAATAAACATTCTTTACAACTTATATATATTTACACTATCCATTTACAATTCAAAGAAAACAACAAGGGCCACGACACAAAAAGGGGATCGGTGGCCGAGGGTAAAAACTATCTATTTGGGAGAGGCTATGGTCAAAAAGGGGTTAGCCTCTACTGCTCACGTGAGGACCTAGTCTAGGGCTCCCCGTCTGGATCGGATGGCACTACTGACTCCTCAGAAGAGTCCTCCTTAGATCTTATTTCCTCGTCCGATCCGACTTCCGCCACTTCTCCTGCTGCCTTGGCATTCTCACCTATTACTTCCTGATTTAATTCTTCGTCTTCCTCCGGATTGACATCGACAACTATAACTTGCTGTTCTCCTTGCTCCTCGTCCATAGCCACTGGTCCATCCACGGTCTCGCCTACACTACTCACGCTAAGGGAGGCTGGAGGATCCGAGATTTCACCACTCACCATCTGTGGGATCATGACGCCATTAACGTCCACTGGAACATCAAAAGTCCGGATAGGGGGTCCAGTCACACCATCCGCTCCCCTATAACACCAGGCTACGTACTCCTGAGTGTCGCTATAGTCCTCTCTCACATTTACAATCACAACAGAATGATATCTAATGTATGCTGATCCGTCTCCACAGGGATGCACACTAAACGATCGCTGAATCCGCTGCGGAAATCCAAAAAGAGGGGCTTTTCTCGGCATTTTATGGACGGGGGTCTGAAAATCGGTTTTACCACAACCGTGAGATAAACTCAGCAAGTAAAATTCCTATTCCTAAACTGGGCTAACGTGCACCTCCAGAAGGTAAATAAAATGCGTGAATCACTGAACCAGTAAATAAATTATTATATAGCCATTCGGGCCCTCAGCCCTAAATTTGCTACTCCAGCCCTGCAAGTTAGGCTTTCAATATCATTATAACTCATAAACAGTTAAATCGACCCGAAGGCCATGACCCAATGGTCATCAACAGTTAAATCGACCCGAAGGCCATGACCCAATGGTCATCACAATTAAATCGACCCGAAGGCCATGACCCAATGGTCATCACAATTAAATCGACCCGAAGGCCATGACCCAATGGTCATCATAATTAAATCGACCCGAAGGCCATGACCCAATGGTCATAAATCATTCGACCCGAAGGCCCGACCCGAAGGCCAACAATTATATAATCCGACCCGAAGGCCATGACTTAAAAGTCATATTTCAATCTCAACCATATCAAAACCAAACATGGAAATTCACATGTCATGGGGTTCACACCAATTGCCATGCCCCGATGTACCAAGCACATTGAATCACAATTTCAACTCATACAAAGCATTATTGGCACATCTAACTCATTTCATTATAGTCCATTTACATTCGGCAATTAACACCCAACTCAACATTACAGAGTTCCAGTCCACTTGGGATTCGACATGCCCAACCAGTCTCAATTATTAAACCCACAGACATGGCATCATCCCTCAAAGTCCTAACAAGTTCCATTTGGCCTCCACAATGCCTAATTTCAATTCCATACTCATCACTCCACTTAATATCCACATTAGGCAATTTAATGAAAATTCGGTTCTATGGTGAACCCCCCTAAACAGCCACCAATTTGGCTCCAAATCAACCTTATATTAAGCCATTAAGTCCCAATTATGTCCCCTAATCAACTCATGCACAAATGCACAATATTAGGCCTTAATCTAGCCTAATTACTCTAATTAAACCCCTAAATTGCACAATTTAGGCTAATTCAAGGATTAGGGGTTTTACTCGCCTATTATCGACGCGAGGCGACGGGAGTGAGCGGCCGATCACCGACGAGCGGTACAATCGACGGCGGCGCTCCGGCGGCAAGCCGGCGGCTCACGGCGGCTCCGGCAACTCACGGCCAAGTTCGGCCAAAACAGGGGAGGCTGGACGGTGGGCTGAGGGTGACGGAAAGGGAGACGGCGAGGGTTAGGTTGGTCGGTTGGGACGGTGCACGGCGGCAGCCGGCGGCGCGGCACCAGCGAAGCAAGACCGGCGACGGCGCCCTTCATGTCTCGGCTGGAACGGCGGCTGCGGGCGACGGGAGAGGGGGAAAGCTGGTCGACGGGGCTGGGACGGCACCAGGAGGCGGCACACGGCGGCTCAACGCCAGCAGCTCCGGCGGCCAGCTGCTTCCGACGTGAACAGTGGCCGACGAGCACACCGGCGAGGAACAGCCGAGAGAGAAAATGATCGGGAGAGAGGAGAGAGAGACAGACGCGGGGAGAGAGAGGGGGCTGAGGATAGAGAATGGTCAAGGGGTAGTCAACAATATCCATAGTGGGGTCCACATGTCAAAATCCTAGGCTTATGGACCAAAATACCCCTCATCCAAGGGTCCAAAATGCTTCTAATCCAATAATTCAAGGGCAAAATGGTCAATTGTCCTTAACCATGGTTAACCAAGTCTAATTAACTTTAACCAACCTTAGTTAAATCCCAAAATTGCCCCAAAATTCGGAATAAATCAAAAATAGTCTAGGGGCATTTCCATCATTTTTCGGTCCCGAACCGAAATTCCAATTTTTGTCCATACCGGTCCTAAATATTCATGGAAGACATAATCCGGAGTCGGAATCGCGAAATTCACTTTCTAAGCCCTCGAAAATCGCCCGCGAAGTTTCCGGGAATAAAATAATATTATTTTCCAATTTTTGTCGAAATTCCACTTTTTATCCAAAACCACTCCAAATGTGCGTGGCTACCCCAAAATGACCTTGGCCGCGAAAAATAACCTTAAACGGCCTCCGAATTGGGCCTCGGTGTCCACAGGGGCAAAACTGTCCTTTTCTCAATTTCTGTCAAATCTTCAGTTTCCAACCGCATTCATCCCAAACATAAATGGCTACTTCAAAATGACGTCCGTCTTGCAAAAATAGTCGTAATTACCCTTGAAATTTTGATATCGAAGTTCGGGTCCAATATCGTGATCTAATTGACTCGTTTTGCAGTTTTAGGGCCTCTCACTAACAGGCGGCTGTTTAGGCGTTACGCATATCGACCTAAGATTGTCCAAGTCATGATAGTCTCAATTTCGAGAGAACGAGAGGAATTATCACTAGCACCTGAGGTTACGATCGTTTGGATTAAAATCGGGTTTCCTTTGTCAGGCGCACTTTCGGTCGTGCGAAATCACTCGCGATCCGATCGTGCATCACTGACAATATCAACCTGTCATTTTCCTAAGATCGGCCTATATTGGTTCAAAATATTTCCTCGACGTTCGTTGAAATCGGCGCTCCATCACGATCGGGTTCTCGGTCCACGTACATGTTCCTATTTAGCCTTTCCCATTTGGTTAGTATCCCGTGATTGATCAATTCCGGGCGAGACTTACTAAAATTACACGAGAATCAATATACACTTTATTGGTCCCAATAACGGGTCAAAATTCAGGATGTTACATCGATTTATGCTATGTAATCTAGTCGGCTGCCTCGGAGCACTAGTAACAAACTTGATGCCTCTATAAGAAAATTCTTGTGGGGTGTGCCAAACGAGAAAAACAGCTATTTTATACCTAAATGTTGGGATTCTTTGTGTAGAAACAAGAAGAGTGAAGGAATGGGTTTTCGGCAGAATAGGGACTTCAATAATGCTTTACTTTTGAAGCTAGGTTGGGGAATGATCCAAGATAGAGGCAAGTTATGGGTTCGAGTCCTTAAAGGGAAATATCTGCAGACCTCAAATTTCTGGAATCACAAGGTCAAGGCATCAGCCTCTCCTCTGTGGAAGGCAATCATAGATACTAGAGAAATACTTAATCTGGGAACTCTATATCAAATATGGGATGGAAAGTCGATTGAGGTCGGAAATCACCCCTGGATTCCTAATGTCTCAACTCATATGCCTTCCTTTATTGATCCAGACCCTGTTTTGAAGCACAGAAAGATAGAAAGCTTCTTTATCCCAAGAACACAAATCTGGGATGTATTAAGTCTAAATAAGACATTTTGCCCAACCTCAGTACAAGCCATCCTTCAGATCCATGTGCCAAACTCCATTGGGGTAGACAAACTGATTTGGCATCCAACTATCGATGGTTTGTTTTCTGTTAAATTTACTTACAAACTCATAAAGTTGCAAAATGAAAATGGTAACAATCGCAGGATTTGGAACAAAATCTGGAAAGCTAGAGCTCATGAGCGGCATAAAATGATGTTGTGGAGGATAGCAACTAACGTTTTACCTTGTCGAGCTAACTTGTTTCATTTGATCCATATCCCAAATCTCTCTTGCCCATTATGTAGAGCTTTGGAGGAAAATTCGGTACATTTGTTCACAAGATGTCCTTTAGCCCAAATCTTGTGGAGACAGAGCCCATGGGGTATTATCTCGTCTACTTGGAATTTCAGGTCTCTGGAAGAGATGGTGAATCGCTTTCTTGATCCAGGAAAAATAGCACAAACAACGGGAGTGGATTGCAAACTCTTCACCCTTTATGCAGCAATTCTTTGCAGTAGAATGTGGCGTTAAAGGAATGCAAAGCTACACAATCAAACTGTTCCAGTGCCTTCCCAGGCAATTCAGATGATCATACAAGATTTCTTGGAATATTCAAATATGTTCAGGAGGGAGGATAAAGTGAAGTTAAGCGAGGAGCCGGATTTTATTGGGGTAAGGTCAAACTCTTGGATACCTCCATCAAATCAAGAGCTGAAATTTAATGTAAATGGCGCGTGGAAAGATAACAAAGGTGCCATAAGTATTATTGCATGATCGTATAGAGGCTCAGTTGTCCAAGCGTGGACAAGACGAGGAAGATGGAACTCACCAGTGGAAGTGGAAGCTGCAGCTCTTCTTCTCGCATGCAAAGCTGCTCAGTCTCTCGGCATCCACAAAGCGGTTTTTGAAAGTGATTGTAAGATGTTAATTAATGCTATTCAACAAAAGGGCATTTGTCCTTGGTGTATTCATGCTTTCGTCTCGGACTCTCGCTTATTTCTCAACAACAACCCAGAAATGGAGTTTCAAGTGGATCAACAAATCTAGTAATGTTGCTGCTCATAAGCTTGCAAAATGGGCTTCTTATCATTTAGGAAATGCATCATCTTTCTTTTTTAATGATCTTCCCTCTAGAGTCAAAAGCTTAGTGTTCGCGGAGTCTTCTTTTATTTATCATGTTGATGTAGGCTCCAACTCTTCTGTGTAATATTTGAACTTCTCTGATGCAATGGAAGGTTTGATTTAGCTAAAAAAAACCTTGTTTTCTAAATTTTATGATAATATAACTTCCAATCATGTGTCCCTTCTTGAACGGACTATGGTCCCTGTTCAACGAATTTGATGAATTTCTCTACTACCAGATCTAACTCTTGATCATGTATTATTCATTCCCCAATTTTGATTTAATCTTCTTTTAATTAGTAAACTTACTACTGCCACTTCTTTCAATATTGCATTTACCTCTTATACTTGCCCTTTTCAGGACTCAATCTTAACGAGGACTTTAGCGATGAGTAAGTGGCACTATGGCTTATACAACCTTTCCATTTCCCAACCCACTACTTTCACATCCACCACCACACCAGACGCACACTTTGACCTTTGGCACTGACAATTGGGACATCCGAATTCATCTTCTCATCGTCATCTACAAGTTTTAGACAATAATATTCTATTTCCTAATACTTTTCCTTGCACTGTGTTCCCACTTGCGAAATAATCTCGCTTGCCATTTCCTTTTAGTACAATTTCTATTATTTCATGCTTTGATTTAATTCATTTGGATGTTCGGGGCCCATATCGGACCACCTCTTTAACTAGCGCACTTTTTTTTTCTGACCGTGGATGATGATTATGCCCATAGCACGTGGCTTTATTTAATGTCTTCTAAAGCTGATGTAAATAGTTTTATCATTAATTTCTTCTCCATGGAAAAAACCCAATTTGATAAACAAATTCGTTCATATGCTCTAACAATGGAAAAAAGAAAATTCAATCAGCTTACCAATTCTTTTCAAGACTCCATGGGTGTTGTTCATCAATCAAGTTGCGTGTCCACCCCTCAACAAAATGGGGTGGCGGAGCACAAGCACGAACACCTTCTAAATATTGCCCATGCCTTATGCTTCCAATCTAACTTTTCCATTGAGTTTTGGGGTGAATGCATCCTCACTGCCGCCTACATCAAAAACAGACTTCCCACTGCAGTCTTGTAATGGAAAACTTCATATGAGATTTTACATGGTAAGTCACTGAATCTCACTCACCTTCAAGTCTTTTCTTGCTTGTGTTTTGGCCGCAACACCTCAATTCAAAAAAAATTTGATGCCCGCGCTACTCTGGGGTTTTTTTGGGATATCCCAATGGTCAAAAAGGGTACCACATTTTTGTATCTCCTCACCAAAAAGCTATATGTGAGTCGAGATGTTGTGTGTCAGGAAACAATGTTTACTTACTCGATGCTTCATAACACTACCTGTCATGGTTACCTGTATTACCATTACTTGTCAAACAATGTGACGAGATAACCCAACCCCCATCTACAAACCCCACGCCACCACACCCAATCCCCACACCACCACAAACACCATTACCTCCATTGCCTGAACAATCCACCAGACCCCAACTGATTCGTCAACCTCCCTATTTCCTCTAGGACTATTGTTGTTTGCTTACTCAAATGCTAAAGTTCTGACGAAGATAATGGTCCAGGTATCTCTTACCCCATGTCTAATTTTCTCCAACATACTCCTTTTAAACAACCCCATTTGCCATTTCTTATTTCTTTGTCTACTACCATTGAGCCATCCACTTTCACTGAGGTAATGTGGCATCAAGAATGGAGACACGCCATGCAAGCTGAGATCAAAACTCTTTCTCAAAATTATACATGGTTCCTCGTACCACTTCCACCTGGCAAGAAGGTCATAGGCTCCAAGTGGGTGTATAAAATTAAACGAATATCTGATGGTAATATTAAATGATATAAGGCTCGCCTAGTCGCCAAAGGCTATACCCAGGTTGAAGGGAAAGACTATCATAAAACCTTCGCATATGTTGCCAAATTGGTTACAATTCGAGTACTCTTGGCCATTGCTATAGCTAAGGGAAGGCCTCTTGAACAAATGTGTGTTAACAACGCCTTCTTACATGGCGACTTGGATGAGCAAGTCTATATGAAATCTCCCTCTAGTTTTCAACGTAAGGTGGAGAATCTTGTGTAGAGACTTCACAAATCTCTATATGGCTTGAAACATGATCCCATCAGTGGTATTCCGAGTTATCTACTGCCTCATGTGACTCTGGTTTCACACATTCTTAGGCTGATCATTCCTTCTTTTATCTTACATAATGGTAGTGACTCTCTTTTTGTAGTACTATATGTCGATGATCTAATCATTAATGGTATTAATTCTTTTTTGATCAATTCAATGAAGACTACGTTACACAATCAATTCCATATTAAGGACTTGGGGTCTCTAAAATATTTTTTGAGTATTGAGGTGGCTCGATCCTGCTTTGGTCTATATTTATGCCAACATAAATATTCTAGAAGATTGTGGTTTTAGTGGAGCCCAGCCGGTTGATACCGCTCCCATTGAACAAAATATAAAACTAAGAATTGATATAGGCACTCTATTGGAGGATTTGGCTGTCTATCAATGCTTGATTAGCCAATTCATTTATTTAATTGTTACTAGGCTAGACATTGCTCATAGTGTCAACATCCTTAGTCAATTTATGCATGCACCATGCCAATCACATTTGGATGCAGCACACCGTCTCCTACGGTTATGAAGGCTACTATAGGCCAATGGCTCTTTTACTTAGCTAAACATGAACTCCAACTCACGACTTATTGTGACTCAGATTGGGCTAGTTGCCTCATGACACACCGTACAACAATTGGGTATTGCATTTTATTGAATGATAGCCCCATTCTTGGAAAACCAAGAAACAAAGCATGGTTTCACACTCTTCTGCTGAAGCGGAATATAGTGCAATGACAATAACTACATGCAAAATTACCTAGCTATCAGAACTCTTAGGAGGCATTGGCATGCCTCTCTAAACCTCAGTTTCCTTACACTATGATAACCAAGCTACCCTCCACATTGCTACCAACCTAGTTTTTCATGAGCGAACGAAACACATTGACATTGATTACCATCTCGTTCATGAAAGAAAGACAAGTTGGCCTCATTGCTCCACTGAAGATTGGTACACAATCACAACTAGCTAACGCGTTTACCAAACCACTAGGCCGAGAGGAGTACGTGTGGCTATTTTCCAAGTTGTGCATCCGTAACCTACACGCACCAACTCAACGGGGAGTCTTAGCATGATCATATGCCACCATGGCATATGTATTCCATGATTTGTTTTATTCAATTTTTTTGATGTACTACCATAACTGTGGGAGTAGATTTATGAAATATAGTTGTGAATGGTGTATAAATATGTACATTTAGAATAAAAGAAAGATTGAATCGGTTCACATTGAGATCTTCCATTTTAATACATAAGTTTGCACTATGTTCAACAAACATATAATATCTCGCATTGTCTTCTCTCCCTCTAAAAGGGAAAAGTGTAAAAAAGTCATAAACTTATTACGTTCGTGTCAATTTAGTCTTAAACTTTTTAATTGTATCAATTTAGTCTTAAACCTTTTACATTTGCGCTATTTAGTCCTTCCGCCCAATTTTGATAAAAAATAACTGACGTGGTCATCGACGGTCCTATATGGCACAGCTAGTGCTGATGAAGACAATTTTTAGTAATATATTAATATTTTTAGAATTTTTAATTATTTTATTTTATTTTATTTTATTTTATCCTTTTCTTTTCTTTTTTCTTTTCTTTCCTTCATTTTTTTTCCAAACCCTAGCCGGCCAGACCCTTGCCTTGGCTAGACAAGGGAGTCGCGACCCTCGCCAGCCACAAGCAAGGGTGTCACGGCCCTCCCTAACCACGAGCGGGGGCCTTCGTGCCCTTGCCAATATCCAAAGTCGTATTCAAGTGGACAAAGATGAGATAGTGAATCATTCAAGTAGACAAAGATGATCTCAATCAGATTCGAAGTCGTATTTATACGAATACGACTTAGGCATTTCACCAAACACTTAATGTGCATTTGATTAAAGGGCACAACGAGTCAATGAGATGGTAGGAAGCACAGCCCAGTCAGTACGAGATCATCCAAAAACAATTTTAGTCATACTTTTAGTATAAAACTAAATAAATGAAAACTGACCATTTTTCTTCAACGTGGTTTTCATGGAAAGTATTTTTTTTTATCATGAAGTTTTCGCAAAATAAACACATCCTTTGAAACAATGTTTTCTCACCACCTACTAACAACGAAATAAATGCTGAATCAATAGTCGACATGTGCAAACTTAGGAATTATGTTTAGTACGTTTTGACACTCTACAGGAAGATGCTAGAGGCACAAAGCTGTCACGCCCTAATAGTCCTCTCGTACCCGGTAAATTATTGGCTGCACCAACGGAGCTTATAGGTCAAGTGAAGGTGATCTTTTGGATCACGTGGGTTTAGGATAGTCTCTACATGATCAATCCGCTCGATGCACACTAGCCTGATGCACTAGGTGCAGCCAAATCTGAACGGGAGTTGCGAGAGTTTTCCTAAGGAAAAATGGCATTAATAATTTTTAAACTTTGATACAATTTGTAATGTGATCTTATCGTTTTATTGCATTTTTACCTTTGTGGTCTTTATAGATATTACAATAGTACCATTTGAGTGTATTTTAGCTTATGATCTTTACGATAGAAAAAGTAGAACCTCATTTAAAGTTGTATTAGGTTGATATTCCTGCTATTTTAATTTCCTAATTTACAGATATAATTAAATATAATTAAGAAAATACAAATACAAAAGCTTGAAAATCTTATCTATCTAAAAAATTAGGAAAAAGAGTTTATATTAATATAAATAAGATTATATAGATATATAAATTTCAATTTTAGTTATACTTGTGAAAACACCATCTTAAAATACCATGTATATCAATTCGATATAACTCTAAGGGTTAGTTTGTTTGATGAAAACATTTCCGAGAGATTGTTTCAGAACTTTCTAGTATTCGGATAACGGTCGATTAATGGAAAACGTTCTTCATAGATTGAAAACAAGTTTAAATTGGGAAAAACAACTTCCCCTTCTAGCAAAAAGGAGATCGTGGAAGCGGCCATAGAAGTCATGATGATAATAGTATATCACAATCTAGGAACATCTAGTCAGTTATAACTTAGGATCCAATTGTTTCGCGAAAAATAAATGATTTGGAAAATATTTTCTTAAAAATGATCATTTGTCGCCAATGAAAAATATTTTTATTATCGACAATAATTAATGTTCAAATATTTTCATGTACAATGAAAGTATTTTTCATTCATTTATCTTTATAAGCGATACAAGCGATCATTTTTACAAAATAAATTTCAAATTATTTCTTTTCAGCGAAACAAATGAAGCATAGATTCTCCTATCGGTGGTCTGTTAAAATTAAAGCTTGTTAATTTTCTCGTATATACATGAAATCCAGCCATTTGGTCTTGATCTGGGTGACATCATTGTGCCTTTGCAACGCAAGATATCAATGTCCTAAAAGGCCATTTATATTAAAGTCAACTGCCAATAAGATAGATCTAGGTCATTGTTTTATATACCTTGGTAAACTTATGTTAATTGTTGAGTCGCTTGTTATGATTATAAACAAACCGACAGCATCTTTTCACGAGGTTAAGTGTATATTATATTCTATGCGCTCCAAATTTCATCCGGTGGAATTTCATTATTTAAAATAGGGCTCCAACCATGGAGATAAACTCGTTGAGGGAAAAAAAAATCCACCATTGGAGCTATTAATTTATCGAATGATTTTGTCAAAATTTTCAATATTAATTTTTTCTATCTTTATCATATTATCACTTATGGACACATTTGACATTTTTGCTAGAAGTTGGAATGTTTAACGTAATGCATTCTTTACTTAATTAGGCTTCATTTGTCTTGTGGAAAATGAATGATTTCATAAAAATGGTGGCTTGTATCACTTAAAATAATTAGTCAATGAAAAATGTTTTCATTACCGATAATAATTTAGGAATATATTTTCCAAATCATTTTTCCTTAAATAAATGGAACTTAGGGTGTGTTTGTTTCACTATAAACTTCTTGATAAAGAAAAATAATTTTTCCATGGAAATCATTTATAAGGAATATAGTAAGTTTTTATTTGTTTGGTGGTTTAAGGAAAGTGATTTCCTTCTTGCCAAAGGAGAAGTCAATTTTCCCCAATCAATCCTGTTGTTTTCAGTCTATGAAAAACGTCCTCCGTTGATCGATTATTTTTCCGTCATCAAAATACTAGAAAGTCAGTAAACAATCTTCTGTGAAACTGTTTTCCTATACTCTGTTTGTTTCACGAAAAATGTGATATTTTTGGAATATGTTATCTAGAAAGTCATTTTCCAAGAAAAAATAATATATTTCGGTATTTGGTTGAAACCTATAAATTAATAAGAAAATATTTTCCTCCGTTTGTAAAATATGATTTGATTTTCTTAGAAAAAACTACCCAAAAAATTGAAATTTTAATTATTTTTTTTTATTTTCTTTCCTCCGTCCTCAAACTCAGATTGACTTTGGCCACAACACTTGCCTGGCCAACCCCGCCACCGAGCCGCTCCCCTCCCCCCTCTCCCTTCGAACTCGCATCCCTCCTGCAGCCACGCCCTCGTGGCAAACGGTGCTAGCGAATGCACAGAGTTGCTGCGAAGGATCCAACAGTTCGCGAGTAAGTCAAACAAGAACTGCGAATTCCTCTCAAGGATTGAGGTTTTCTCAAGCTCAAGCCTTGCCAGATCTAGCGAGGTGAAGCTTGCTCGAGGTTGATGAGCGAAGATGAAGAGAAGGCGAGGCGGGGGAGTCATCTTCAAAGAGACAACAATCAAACATGGGAGGGAGCTCGGTGGGGGCGGTGGAGAGTAACACGAGAAAGAGATTGGTGAGGCAGCTGGATTTCATAGTGGGTGGAGGCGATAGGGAGAGAAGAAGATGGTGCAATCCAAGCGAGTTGCATGATGATAGAGAGAGAAGAGAGAGAATGGTCTCTAGAATGCGGGAAAATGTTTCTTTGACTAGCCATTTTCTGAGGAAAATTTTAAATAAAGGCATGAAGTAAGACCATTTTCTCAAAAAAAAGTTCTCAAGTGACTCTAGTCTCGAATAAGAGTCTGAAGTGGTGTTTAGTCTCAAAAAAGAGCTTGAGTGAGCATGTGCATCATACATGCCACTTGGGGCCTTTATTTGAAATTACTCTATTTTCTGTGAACCAAATGTCAAAAAATTTGGAAAATTTTTTCTTAAAAGTTGTTTTCCATGAAACAAATAGAGTCAGGTGCGTTCATTTCAAGGAAAATGAGTGATTTGAAAAATATTTTCCAAATAATGATCGCTTATATTGTTTAGAAAAATAAATGAATGAATTTTTTTTCATTGCTCATGAAAATAGTTAAGCATAGATTATTATCGATGATAAAAATATTTTATGTTGACTAATTATTTTAAAAGATATAAGCGATCATTTTTTCGAAAATATTTTTCAAATCACTCATTTTCCGCAAAACTAGCGCACTTAGTTTCAACAAATTTTAATATGCCTACGCTAAGGTTAAATCAAACTGCCCCTCCGAGACTTACTATCGAGACCATCCTAGGACGACTTAACTAGATCAACAAATTAAAACAATCAAAATGATTTCTGAAATCACGCATCACCATCTATATTTGCGTGTGTATAAATAGGATTTTAAACTGGCGTTGTATACTTAGTCTGTTCGTCCAGATCCTCCACAAAAGCAGGAATAGTATATTCTCTCAAAATAAAAATTCAAACAAAGTAATTCATAGTTCAGATTAGGACCAAGGGATGCAAAGTGTTCATTCATCTTGGGTAGACGTAGAGGACATTCCGATCTCAATTCCTCCAACGTTGCTCCAATTCGCGGATCTGAATGTAAATTATTCTCACTACCTTGATGATAAGAAAAGAAAACAATTCAATGTAATCAAATGGCAAATTTGGGTTGACAATGGAAGTCATGTCGATCCTTAGTGTTTCTAGTGGGGAAATTATCAAAAAAATCCTAAATCTATTACAGTTATACCAATTTAGTCCTAAACCTTTCAAATTTGGCCAATTTAGTTTTAAACTTTTTGACAATCTACCAATTTAGTCATTCTAGCAATTTTTTACTAGCAATCACTAACATGAACACCGGTTGTCCTACGTGGTACGGCCAATGCTAACTTAAACGATTTTTGTAATTTTGTAATTTTCATTATTTATTATTTTGATTTTCCTTTTTATTCTTTGCTTTTTTTCTTGTGCTGGCGAGGGTCCGCAAGGGTCATCGAAGACCCTCGCCAGCCATGAAGGTAGTGCCCAGAATGGGCGGAGGGGCGCCTTGACTATAGCTGATGAGGATGCGAAGGCCCTTAGCAAAGCCATCATGGCATCACTAGCCACGGGGAAGGGCACGAAGGCCCTCGCCCCCTCACCTATAGCAGGCGAGGTCGCGATGACCATAGGCGCGGCCTTCGCAGCCCTATTGACCATGGTTAAGAGCACGAAGACTCTTGCCAGATCTAGCCGAGGAGGGCGTTCGCGGCCCCACCTAGGGTCATCGTGGCCTCGTCAACCACGGGCCAGGGCGCAAAGGCCCTTGCCCAATCTAGGCACAGCCTTCATGATCGGCGAGGGGTCGCTAGTGACCCTCGTTGGCACATGGAAAAAAAAAGGAAAGAAAAAAGGAAAAGAAAAATAAAATATTAAAAAAACATAATAAATTTTAAAAATTACAAAATTATAAAAATTGTTCACATTGTGCTGGCCATGTCACGTAGGACAACTGGTGTCCACATTAGCAATTTCCTACCAAAGTTTGCTAAAAAACTCAATTGGCCAATTGTCAAAAGGTTTAGGATTAAATTGGCCACATTGAAAAGTTTAAGACTGAATTGACATAAGTGCAATATATTTATGATGTGACATTCCGGATTTTGGCCCTTTTTGGGGTTTATAAAACGTGTAATTCGTCAGTGTGCTTATAGTAAAATCTCGCCCGGGAACTGATTACTCCCGGTTATTATTTTAAATTTGAGATTTCGCTAGAATCGCATTCGATCGAATTTTGCCGTTATTTAGACCCCAAACTTGACAGTCGATTTTCGGGAGTTTCAGGACGAAATAAATTGGACGGTGTTGATATTATCGTAGCCAGCGTTGAGATTGTCAGGAATTATGGAAAAAGGGGAGTTTTTGACCAAGTGCGAATTTGGACTACTAGACCTCCCTCGTTATAGTTTGACTTAATTAATTTGGCCTTTGTCCCTTTTTATGTGCGAGACCTATTTTGGACCGGTAGACCATTTTCGGTTTTGAATTTGGACCCTCGGTTTGCGTTTAATATTAGAATGTTTATTTAATTCTTTTCGGAAATCTCTCTCTCTCTTTCTCTCCTTCGCACGTGTGCCCCCCCTTCTGTCATACCTATCCGCTTCTCTCTCTCTCTTCTTTCTTTTTCCTTTTTCTTTTCTTCTCTTCCTCTCCTCTTCTTCTCCTTCGCTGGCTTGCCCCCGACGCCCCTGCTTCTGGCTTCTTCTCCTGGGTGCTGCTCGCTCGATCACGCCGTGCCAGCGACCAGCCCAGCCACCGCCGCCTACTGCCTTGCGCCACCGTCGCCCGACCGAGCCACGCCGCCGCTCGTCGGCCCTACCCGCGCCGCACGCGAACAGCAGCTCGTCGCTGCGTTCGCCGCGGTCCGGCGTTGCCCAGCCGCTCGCCGACCTGTCCTCCGTCGCCCGGCCTCCCGCGACGTCGTCGTGCCGCCTCCGGCCGCCGCGCGACTTCCTTCCCCCTGTTTCTCTCTTCCCGGCGACTTCCCCTGTTTAGGGTTTCAGCTTCGCCGCCGCCGCGTGCCGCCGTTCTGGCCGCCGCCGCCTCGCCCTCGCCACCCAGCCTTCTCCCCAGCCACCGACCGCCACCCCACCGCCTGGCCGGCCACCCGACACCGCCCCTCCCCTGTTCCGGCCAACCCAGCGCCTCCCCGCCCTTCCCCTGTTCTGCCCTAACCCCCCTGTTCCCGTCGCCGCCGTGGACCGCCGCTCGACGCCGGAGCTGCTGCCGTCCCAGTGAGGCCCCGACTCTTCCTTGCTGCTGCCGCCTCAGTTGGAGCTCCTTGCCACCCAACCGGGTGCCGAGAGCCTCGCCGATCGCCACCGTCGCTGCTGTCCCGACGAATCCCCTCGCTGCCCAGCCTTGTTTTCTCGCTCAAGTTGGAGTAAGCGACTCCCTAAACGCCGTCTAGGACTTTGGGTATCATTAGATGTGTTTAAGGGTTGTTTAGGGTGAGAATTACGGCTGATTAGGGGCTGTTCGGGCCGGTTTGGTGGCCGTTTAACGCAATGTTGTGGCTGAGATGTGGGCTAGATAGGGGTGGATGCTATGGTCGGAATGCGGATTGAATCGTGACAATTTATAGCCGATTTTGGTGCTGAGTTGGGGTCGTTGATGCTGGAAATTAGGCCGCAATTATGGATCGTTCGTACATTAAATCGTGTTGGGATGACGAGCTATGTGTCGGTCGAGTGTTGCTGGACGTGTGGACTGATTTGGTGCCCGAATCGCATTTGTGCTGGTTATTTTGATGGTTGGATTGTAACGGAATGAAGTGACGTTGTTTGGGTTATTGAATGAAATGCAGGTTAGAATGGGCCGGAGTGGCGAACGATGTCGTGATGAATTGTTGTGGGATTAGTAGGTTGGATTGACACACAATTGGTGTATAATATTCGGTGTTCTATGGCTGGTTGTTATTGTCTTGGGATGACCGGTTATGAGTGCGCATTTGTATCTTTAGTTGTTAGAATCTCGGTTGCTGAATGTGCTAGGTGTGGTAGATTTTGTGGTGGGTTATGACTAATTTTTGTGACTTATCTGAGGGTGGAGTCTATGTCAAGAGTACTGGTTGTTTGTATTTGATTCAATGCTCGATTGGCTGTCATTCGCGTTGGTCACTCGTGCTTGAGTTGACACACTTTATGTGAGCTTGAATTGCAATGATAGATGTGGTGCTCGTGTTAGCTTGACATGTGATTGGCACTTTGTTCGAGTGAATTGTATGGCGTGTGTGGTTAATTGAATAAGCCCGGATTGATCGGAGGGCTGCCGACCTGTGGGGTGGTGACCCGGGTCGTGTGAAAGTTTGTTTTTGAAAGGTCCTGTGGGGTGTTGACCCGGGACAGAGCCCGGATTGATCGGAGGGCTGCCAGCCTGGAGCGTGTTGACGCGGGTGGCAAGAAAGGACCTGTGGGGTGTTGACCCGGGTCATGAGAAAATTAGATATATGCGCATGTGTATTGTACCTAATTGAATTGGTGAATGTGCATGTGAATAATGGTCGAGTAATTGTGATAAGTACGTGAAATGTTATTTCAATATAGTGATTTGACTAATGTACAGAGTTAGCGCGTGATTTGAGGCAAGGTAAGTACATTATGTGAAAATTGTTATATGGATAATTAGATTGCATGTTTATACTCGTCTGGGTACGCATTGGCCTATGCGGGGTTTAGGTTGTCTGCTTACTGAGATGTATTCTCACAGTTGTTAACCAAACCATTTCAGGTCCGCGACAGTAGTTGTTTGGAGACCCTGCAAGGATGATCTCGGAGATTGAAGACGGGTCAAGGGGCCTGTATTTGGAGTGACCCATTTTGTAGAATAGTTAAGTTGACGAACCACGGTCTCTTTTGTTAAATGTGGTTTGTCGTTTTGGCCTAGTTGGTAGCGACTTTTGTAAATATTGTATGTATCTACCAAGTGTATGGACTGCAAGTTTTGTTTGTACTCTTGCTACCCCTTCTTCATTGTTATGCGTCTGGGTTATTTCATTTTGTTTCCGCGCGTGTTTAATCTCTGATGTTTGGGTTGGGTCGGCGACATGCCTGGGACGTCGCATTTAATGTTCGACCGTGGTCGGGACGTCGCGGGCTTGGTAGGGTCCGGGGCGTGACATATGACTTTTTAGTAATTTTCCAGCTTTGATTTATTTACTTGGAGTTTCTTAATTCCCTTTCCCTTGATCAATTCTTGACGTCTGTCCAATATTAATACCTAAATGCTCAACATTACTTTGCCCTTGCTTACTAGCGTGATGTCGGTGATCGACTTTGGTCTTTAGTTGTGCAAAAATCACCGAGATTGAATCGTCGAATCATGAAGGCTATCATCGTGACGGTGTTGCTACATCACAATTCCCTTAAGCCTTACTTATCTACCATCGACTCTAATATCATTTGTTGGGAGCGCACGGTGGAAACTAATAC